>JAPMOR010119027.1:0-19566 GCA_026543865.1 Argiope aurantia | reverse complement strand
CAAAAGGATTTAAATGACTTCTTTACACAACTTCCTTTCGAGAATTTTAAAAAAAAATGCAAAGGGAGTAGATTATTAGCAAGTTAGATTATTTCATCAACAATTCTCAGAACTATTATTAGATTGGAATTCTTAGCAATCACGATAACCTTCAAATTATGCAAGCTGGGATCATTGCAACTTTTTGTAAGTGCTGTTCAAGCACTAAACATTTCATGCATGGGCAATGTCCAGCAGTAGCCAGCAGCTGGTAAGGCAGAGTAGCCAACAGGCAAAGATACACGTATTCATTGGAATAGGCATTAGATTTGCTCAAGATGTAAAGCTAGTATGCGTGAAACTCTATGATCAAAAGTTGTTTTACACTGGAAATGCCATGTGTTTAATCACATTAACGTCTTGTTTAAGAACAACAGCAAGGCTGTGGGGATGCACGCGCGATTTTGAACTTCGGTCAGATGTGAAAGAAGACACTTGAATTGAACTGACACCCAATTTTCCAAACTGCTTCAGAACACAAGCAGGAAGGGAGTAGGGCCCCGACGGATTTAGCAGACACGAGGCGCACTTACACAATAGTTCTTTAGAGCAATCGTGTCTGAACTCGACGGTCCTGAAGCCTAAAATCTTGTCAGTAGCACTCCACAACTCGTCCGATGTTACTGAAAGCTTTAAAGCTTTCTTCTTTGAAATACAGTTCCGAAGAACACTTCCTTGAGCTATTTTTAATTTATTGAAGGTAGGGCTAGTATAATGAGTAATAAATGTGCCTATTGAATATCGGCAGTTATGCGCAAGAAAATTTCAAGCTTTTTTTGAATACGAGAATTTTTGCAGTATAAAAAGCAACATCCAAAGAAATAAAATGAAAGCGTATGAAGAAAAAGGTTTAATTTATAAGTGAAAATGATTTTAGATTATTTTATGAGGAAAAATACTTTTTTGCAGTAACTACAAATTTTAAAAGCGTTTTTCTCAACCTTTAAGATAAATTTTTAATCATTAACATTTCCAACTTTAATATTTCTATCGCTAATTAAACCTTTGTAATGAAATTTTCAGGGAATATTTTGTATACCATTTTTGATATATTGAACTGAAAATTTTGATATATATTGCATACTTTTATATTTATAGAATTTTTTATTAAAAGATAAATGAAAATTTTGGAATAAAGTCTATCCAAATTTTATCAAAAGTTCCTCTTCGCAGCAGTACTCCAACATACATAAGTGTGAAAGCAATGATTTTATGAAACTGTATCATTCCCTTAATCACCCTATTTAATTTGGGCATGATTAGAAAAATAAAAATCTATTTAGATACTAATATATTTAGAAATTCACTTTTAATTTTCATTAAATTCCTTTAATAGTCGGGAACAATTGTAAACAATTTGAATAAAATATACAACTTTAAAACCCATTTTGAAAAAGTTTCTAGAAAATTGAATAAGAAAGCATTTATAAACATCTGTACAATCTTATAACCAAACAAAACTTTTGTAAAATGCAATTGCCATTTTTGCTTTGTTGAAACTAAAATATTAACGGTCATTAGTTTTGGTTCCGGTAATGACTTTCAGAAACCTAATTTAGAATTGCTTTCGTTTGGGAAGAATCGATTCCTGCTCCTTGCACATCTTGAACTCGCTTGCTTACTGCTAACTTGTTGCAATGTTTGTGTCTATTGGAATTAAAATAAGCAATTAATATATAGAAATGTTGGAAAATCGAACCTTTTTCCGAAATGATCTGAAATAAATTTGCAGAAATGAACAAAGATTTTGAATTCACCTAGATTACAAATTTATTCAGAAAAGCGTTTTTCATGGCAATAAAGGTGGTATTTTAGTAAAAACAAAGTAAAACAATCGAAATGGGCATGGTCCTTGCTTATCAAAACGTCTTTGCATTTCACAGAATATTTATCCCATTCCTTTGAGATTTTTGGAGAATTCATTTAAACGTCCAGAGATAATTCTAAGCTCAAAATTTCAAACTCGACATTTTCATCCATTGTAGGGTACTAATTCCCCTTAGTCGACTGTTAACGTTTCGCCCACGTGCATTTATCACATTTGAAAACAAAGGCAGTAAGCTCCGGTGTCTCTAGTTATTTTTCAATGCATTAATATTAATATTTAGTTGTACAGTTGTCAACAAAAATGATTGGGCATCTCTAATTTAGTTATTTGTTATTGTTCCTTCACAAACTTGGTGTCGATAAAACTTCTTGAGAAGACAACTTTATTTAGATCGAAAAACTGAATAACCGAATTATTTAACATAGCTAATGTCTAGGAATTTACCAATTATGAAACTCGAGTTTGATTTTTTTCAATAATGTAATCTGGCAACCATTTTTATGCGCGTCAAATGTCATTGCGAGAATTCGAAGGGGATTTTCAATTGTAATTCGTTCTGTTCGCTTAAAACCGTGAAAAGTAAACTCATTAGGATCAACCATTCAGTAAATCCGATTGCTAAAAGCAAAAAGTACATTTCTTTAATTTTATTTCGCTGATATTCCAAAAATTTGCACGTTACTTAAATTGATTTAGCATGAATAATCGTTTGAAGATTCCAACTAATATACGAATTTTTTTATAGGATATTCAAGTATTTCATTACTTTTCAAAGTATTTTCGAATTGCCCCTCTTTAATTGATTCAACCTTAAATATTTACATCTAAAATTTTATTGTGAATAAAATGTATTGTTTCCGGTATTTTTAATGAAGTTTTATTTCATTGATAAATTAATTTCCGTAATGGCAATTTAAGTAAATGAATTTGTCAACCTTTGAATAAAAGAGGAAATTTTATTCTCGATGATTAATTAGTTGTCACTTCTGGCATCTGTATACCAAACATTCCTAAAATGAGTTCATCTACAAATGTGACCGAGTCCAACGCACAGGCTATTGCTATGACAGATAAACTGAAGATAAATTTTGTTTACTTTATTCCTTGTGATAAATTGTCGACCATTATATAGCTTAGATTAATTTTTTTGGTTTGTTCCATCTGCATTCTTAATTGACATATTTCAGGAAAAGTATAAAATTATATTTTAAGTGCAGATAAGATAATAATTCCGCCCGATAAAATATTTTAAATAAATACTGTACAGCATTCATTTTAATTCATTCATAAATGTTTTTCAATCTGAAGCGGAAATGTTGAATTACATTTATGAATAGTGTAATTTTTATAACATTTATTTTAAATTCTGATATCCTTGGATTTCCAAAGTATCCAAACTGTAGGACTGAAGTTACTGTTTCATTGAATAATTTATAAATCTGCATTACTTGCACATCCAGTCATGGATCAGTAAATCCTAGAAACATAATAAAATATAAATGATTCGTTAAAACTCGCAATCAAGCTCCTTTTTCTTTTTCGAAATAAGAAATTCTTCATATTGTACATCTTTTAATATCAATTGATTAAAAATTTTGATAAGAAAATCCCACTTCATATAAAAATCATCTGAGCTGTAAATTATTCAACAGCGATTTTATAGCAGTGCTTAAAATGCACGAGTAGATATATCTACGTAAACAGTTAAAAATAATATACAATCCTTCAAGTAGGCATGTGAAGGCGTTTTCCATTTCAGTTTTTCGAAATATTTCAAACTGCTGCACATATGCTTGAAGTTTTTAAGATTCCAATATTTTGGTATTCCAGCTCTACTGTTCAAATGAATTTTACTGTGTTACAATTCACTTTTTTATTTCAGCTATATTTAAAAATGTGTATATATTTTTAAAGTTTACTCCATCCATTTGAGCAGAAAAGTTACGTTCTTTAAATGAATAAAAAAAAGGGGAAATACTAATTTCTGTCTGGTATTACTAAAAGTTTTTGGTTCATTTAGCATTGGACGCGCCATTTTTTACAACTTTAACTCTTGAAATTATCAGATTCTTTAAAAAGAATTGGTAGCTGTTATGACGAACAATCGATTATACGAAAAACGTTGGTAGGCATAGTTTAAAAATTTCTAGATACTAACTATATTAACTAGAGTAGTTAATTGGTGCATCTATTCAAACAAAAGAAATCGTTCTTAAATTTCTTCTCAAATAAGTTTTCGATTGTCCTTGATAATTGTGGTCCGAAACAACTCGGATGATTTATTTTTTGTTTATACTCTGCATGCAGATGGTTGGTTGTTGTTTATTGGCGCAAGAGCCATATTTGGCTATGCTGCGCCAAGCAAATGGTAAAAAATGAAAACAGAAGTAAAACATTAATATATGGTTGTTATAATACATTAGTAAAAATACAAAAGCAGATAGAAATAAAAACATGTATAATAATGTATAATATAATAATTCAATATTATAAGATAGACTTGTTTGAATGATTCGAAACTGACCAAAATTATAAAATTATTCACAATATTAAATGCAAATATAAAAGTTAATAGATTTTAAAAACTTGAAAACGTTCGGATGGTATCTCTCGCCCACAAAGTCCTGTAAGGTTAATGACGATGTTTTAAAAAACTGAACACGATTTTGATTAAAAGCGGGGCATTCAATTAAAATATGATTTAAAATAATATCCACATGACATGTTGGGCACTTTGGCACCGCCTCGCCAAAAATGAGATGGCGGTGTGTATAACGCGTATGACCTATGCGGAGACGAGTCAATTTCACATCAGTCTCGCGTATTGGGAGAACAGACCACAATCCAATAGTTGGATTGATGGAATGCAATTTATTTTGTGTTCTCAGGTCCCATGTTAATTGCCAATTAGATAAAAAGTTTCGCGAAGAATTTTTTGATATCACAATAAGGAAGTCCATGAGACAAAATATTCGTTGCTGATTTTGCCGCTGAATCTGCCATTTCGTTTCCAGAAATGCCAATGTGACTAGGGATCAAGCAAAAATCGACTTGAAATACCTTCTTTTGCAAAAGATGCAAGGTGAATAAAATTTGTATAGCTATCGGGTGCATCCGATAATGATAATGAGAAAGTGCTTCCAACGCACTCATGCCATCAGTATAAAGAATGAATTTTCGATGAGGAGAAAGTGAAATTTTCTGTAGAGCACAGAAAATACCCATCAACTCAGCTGTAAATACTGAGCAACAATTATGAAGACGGTATCTCAGTGTATCATATGGAAATACGATTCCACAACCAACATGGTCATCTGATTTTGAGCCATCCGTGAAAATTGGTATAAATGAAGAGAACCGATTGCGATGGTAGAGATAAAGCTGTTGGAAAATAATCGGAGCTGTTGATAATTTATCAAATCCAAGAAAGGGATTTAAAAAGGAAAATTGTGGAGTGTCCCAGGGCGAAAAGCATAGCATATCAGCTGATTTAATAATATTATCAAGGTTCGAGCCATGCACAAAAATTTTGGCTCCCTCACAGAACGGGGGAATACGAGATGGACGGGCATCATACAATCTGCGGAGACCAACTGGAAGTGTAATTTCAGATACGGGATGTCCTGGTAGAGATATAGTTTGAAAATGATAAAAAGCGGAAATTTTTTTACGTCTTAAGTTAAGGGGTAATTGGTGACAAATAACGTATAGGCTTTCAACTGGAGAAGTGCGAAATGCTCCTGAGCAGATTCGCAAAGCAGAGTGGTGCACAGTATTCAGTCGCCGCAAAACGGAATCTCGAGCAGAACCATATACCATACACCCATAATCTATGCGGGAAAGTATGATTGCTTCATATATACGGAGTAAGGAGGTTCGATCGGCACCCCAAGATGTTCTGGAGAGTACCTTCAAAATATTCAAGGCCTTCTCGCACTTCTTTCGCAGTTGAAGAACATGCGGAAGGAAAGTGAGTCTACGATCGAAAATCACTCCCAAAAACAGTATTTCATCTGCAACTGGAATAGGTATATTTTGTATGTGGATAACAGGATCTAAGTGCATAATTCTCTTCCGGCAAAAGTTTACGCATCTACTCTTATCCGGAGAAATTGTGTGCCCGTTATTGTTGCACCAAATTACCAGTTTATTAACAGCCTTTTGTAGCTGTCGCTCAATGAGACTAGTATTGCTTCCTTGACATGATATCTGCAGGTCATCAACATATAGGCTTCCATGAACAGATTGTGGCAAATGATTCAAAATTTGGCTTATATGAACTATAAAAAGCGTGACACTAAGGACACTTCCCTGAGGAACACCCTCAGCTTGGTTAAAAGCATCAGAATAGAAATTTGCGACACAAACTCGAAACGTACGATAGGATAAAAATTTAGATAAAAATATAGGCAAATGTCCTCTAAAACCATATTTATAAAGAGTAGAAAGTATGCCATAGCGCCATGCATGGTCGTATGCCTTTTCGATATCAAAGAAAATAGAGACTAGGTGATTTCTCCTTACAAATGCGTTGCGTATTTGGGTTTCAGAAAGAATGAGGTTATCAAAAGTAGAACGACCTCGACGGAAACCGCTTTGCAACGGGGAAAGGATTCTTTGTTTCTCTAATTCATAGATGAGGCGGGCATTCACCATGCGTTCTAGAGTTTTGCACACGCAACTGGTTAAAGCAATTGGCCTGTAGTGCAGAGGGTTTTCAGGAGTTTTGCCAGGTTTTAGGATTGGAATCACAATAGCTTCGTGCCATTGTGATGGGTACTTCTGCTCAGTCCATATTCTGTTAAATAATATCAACAGATTGGAAAGGGAAATGGTATTCAAATGGCGAAGCATGTTATATGCGATTCCATCTGGCCCTGGACTGGTATCATGGGCTTGATACAAGGCCGTTTCTAGCTCAAACATTTGAAATTCAGAGTTATATGGGAAAGTATTCCTGTCGTGGAATCGCAAGGGCAAACGTCCCGCACGTTTAATTGCTTGAAAATCAGGGTTGTAAGATTCAATTGCGGAAACTTGTTCAAACTCTTTGCCGAGAATATTAGCTATGTCTAATGGGTCAGAATACGTTACATTTCCAATTTTTAATACAGGAAAATACGATTCCCGATAAATCACATTTGCGGCATTGACTTTTTTCCACAAAATCTTACTGGAAATACAGGGTGTGATAGAGGAAACAAAGGACTTCCAAGATTCCCTCTGACTACGGCGACGAATGCTCCGAGCATAGGCTTTGGCATGTTTAAAAGCAAGGTTTCCTGTCGTTGGGTACCTCCTGAACATGTTCCAACACTTTCTCTGTTTTTTATAACTGTCGCGACATGCGTCATTCCACCATGGTTTACGAAATCGTCGTAGACGTGGTGAACTTTTTGGGATACTCCTATTAGCGGCGTTCATTATAACATCGGTGACATATTGTAAAGCTTCAGAAACGTCTACACCACTAACCATGCCCTCAGTGGTAACTGCCAATTGTGAGAATGCATCCCAATCTCCCCGATCGAATAGGAAATGTGGAGTGCGAAGAACAGAATCTCCTCTGTCAATATGGGAAACAATAATAGGGAAGTGGTCATTATTATATAATTCATCACGAAAGTTTATCAAAGGCAGAAGTTCAGGAGGTTCATATGGCTAGATCAAGATTATGAAAGCTACGTGTAGGCTCATGGAAATGTTTTTTCCACATTATTGAGCAGGCAGAGACAGTTATTGGAAATAAATTGTTCGATCTGCCGCCCACGAGAGTTTGTACAATCAGAACCCCACAACGTGCTATGTCCGTTGAAGTCGCCAAATAAAATGAAAGGCGAAGGAAGCTGGTCCACTAGGTAGTCAAGATCATGTTGACGAATAGCATCATGAGGCTGTAAGTAAATGGAGCAGACTGTGACCAAAGTTCGTACGTGAACTTGCACAGCCACAGCCTGCAGTGAAGTATCTGATAGAAGAGATGTGCTCGGATATAAATTTGAAGTAAAGACAGACACCACCAGAAGCTCGAGATCCTGTGTCTGTATCTTTCCGAATACAGTTGTAGCCTTGAATTTTGGTAGGGATGTTAGGTGTCAAGGAAGTTTCTTGAACACCGAAGCAGATGGGATGAAAATTGTTTAAAATAGATTTGATGTCAGAAATTTTGGACCCAATGCCGCGGCAATTCCAAGAGAGGAAAGTACCCATTAAGGAAGCCTTTTAACAAGAGAAGTTCTGGGGACAATGTTTGGAGGTTGCGTAGTATCGCTTTACTCTCTTCAGGAGTACTAGTCAAAGATACCTCAGTGTCAGAATCAGGAATCTTTTCCTGGGTTTTTGCTTTAATGACCGTTTTTGTGCAGTTTGAGCAACTACAGTTCTTACAAAAATTATTTTGCACAACGGACGCATAGCTCACACCAGGTTTCGGTGTTGATGCCAAAATTTTCCGTCTGGCTTCAGGATAAGATATGTCCTCTTTAAATTTAAGATTTGTAATTTGCTTTTCTAGCTGCCAGAGTTCACATGATTTAGAATATGAGGCATGACAACCACTGTAATTTACGCACTTTTATTGCGCCTTGCACTGCTGGCCGTCGTGGCCTTTCTCAGCACAGCGTGCGCAAGTGAGTGTTCCACGACAGTTAATTTTGGAATGTCCAAAACGCTGACACTGAAAGAATCTTAAAGGATTAGGCATGTATTGCTGAACTGGCAATCTTATATACCCCGCATATATGCATTCAGGTAATTTTGTAGCATGGAAAGTTAAAATATAGTGATTCGTTGGTAAAATTTGCTCATCTCGCCGAATGGTAATTTGGCGCACGTGCGTTACACCTTGCGGTTTCAGTTCGTGGGTTATTTCCTCTATAGGAACATTGAACAGTTCTCCGCATGTAATCACACCCTTAGTATAATTCAATGAATTGTGAGGAGTGACTGTTACAGGGAACATTGCCAAAGCTTTCATTTTAATGATTTGCTGGGTCTGCTTTTTCGTGCAAACTTCCACCAGCAAATCACCTGAACACATCTTTCCGATAGAGAACACTTCGCCAATAGTTGCTGCGATAGCTTTCTGCACAAGAAATGGGGAGACAGAATTAAGTTTCATTTTTTTCAGATATACGTTTTCTAATGAAAAATGAGTCAAATTGAGGAACATTGGTAATGCATTTGTAGTTATTTTTATGCTCACTGAAGGGAGATTTTTTGGAGGAGCCCATACGATATTAAAATTCAGGCCCGACGGCACCGCCCACCACGGAGCCCAACAAGGGAAGGCAATTACCGGCTCTAGTAGTTTACAGCCTCGGCATACACCTTAGTGCTAGCCGGAACCTATACGCTGGGAGTTACCCCCCAGGGACAGTGACCACTCTTAACGCCAAGCCCAAGGAGTAACCCCTTCGCTTGATCCCGAGCAGACTAGCCACTAAGGTGGCTAGCTACAAGCCGATTGATGCACAGGGGACCACAGTGCACCACCCGTCTTTCTAATGGGTCGCCACGCACGGCCAACACGTGGGGTTTTGGCTGTCCATGGGAAGCAAGAAGAAAACAGAGCGGCGACAGCTCCTCATGGAGAGCTCCCTCGCTTGCCGTCGAGGGAAGGGAAGACACAGCAGAAAGCAGAAGGCGTTGAGGAGAGCGAAATTAAAGGGAGTCAAGATCCCTGGGTACCTCGGGATTGGGACACCCGTACTCACCTATAGTAGGTGAGCCCCTGAGGGGGTCTGCATGCAGAATATCGTTCTATGAGCTGCAACAACATTTTTTTACAACATTATATTTTAGATCCTTTAAAACTGAAACATTTATCATTTCGATTTGCGAAAAGTTTAATGATTTATCAAAGTATTTAAATATTTTGTCACGAATCTGAGATTGCTTTCCTTCCCAAAGAGTGTTGTAGCAAGGAAGTGCTTCATACTTTAATAGATGAAAGAATTATGTTGATCTATGTCGAGACTCAACGCTTTTTCTGGAACATTTGGGGCCCTATCATAATTATAAAACGCCAATAATCAGTGGTGAATTCCCTGTAGCGATAGCAAGCATTCTAGATGCAAACTGAAAGATTGAGTTGTGCTTTTATTCAATTAAGATGACATTTCTACAAGGATTGCCTTCAATAAATTTCTATGTTGTGCCATTTTTCGTGAGGGTACAGCATCTAAATCCGTTATCGAACTTGCTGGCCTTCTCTCCGTACTTCCAAAGGACAGATTCTCATACAATATACACGTCCACGTTTTGAATGCTGAGCTAATATCTGTATTTTCTGAATGTTTTTCTAATGTTCATTTTTTCTTAAAAGGTTTCATCTTATTTTGACTTCAAAAATATTACATGCCTAATTATTGAATTGCCCTTTTCAGATTTATTTCCTTATGCTTTCAGAACAAATGCTTTAAGAATAAATTTGTCACCAACATTTTAATTTTTTTCAGGGAGTAATGCAATTATTTCAAAACTGAATTTATTTTGCATATCTACATATTGTTTCTTCCTGTATTTTACAGGGTCTGATATGAACTGAAAAGCCATGCGGGTATGACTGAATTTACATTTGCTAAGAGGAATTTCTGGGTGGTTCTGAAAAAACTTCAAGCTGATGTGCAATACAATTTAAGATGCCGACTATTGGCTTATTTAAGGAGGCAAAGAAGATTGAAAACTACGTAAGTATTTAAAACTTCCAAAGATTCAATGAAATTTAAGGCTTAGATTCAATAAAATGTACTTTTTGAATTGCATTTTATGTATTTAACCGCATGTGCATGATATTCTATTGACATGTATATGAAATATACAGAAAGTATTATAATCATAAAAAAAATTTGAATCCGATATTTTGAGAAGTTTGCTTTAGGCCTCCTCGAGACCTAATAACACATTTTGGAACTCTATTAGCATAACACAAACGCTTTGAACTATACGAATAAAATTTGGTACGTTGTCTCTAAATTTGTAAATTGATAGAGAATTTTGAACGAAATCAATGCATTTTATAGCTTCAACTACAGAATGAAGACCTGGATGAACAAAATTTTATAAAGAGGTTTAAAATATCAAGTGTAGAGATTTGGAAACGAAAGATTTGAGATTTTTTCGTATCTAGTACGAAAAATTTCGTGATCCTGTGAGATGTGAAAAAAAGATTCATTCTTTCGTTATAGTAGCAAGAAATGAAGTCTTTGATTTGTTTCTGTGAAAATTAAGAAATTACGATACTGATTTCATTGATCGAGCAACGAATCCCGAAATCTCGAAGTGAATGTTAAAAATAGTTTCTCTACGCTATCCCTCTTGCAACTAGAATGCTAGAAGTTAAGAATCGCACGCTTCTCAAAGTTGCATTGTGAGGTTAAAGGCGAGAATGAGCCAGACATTGGCGTGCTCTCGCCTCTTTGCGTTTTATCCTCTCCAACACTAAAAACGGTGAGATTTAAATCGTTTGTTTTTCATACACGATTCTAACATTTTTTAAAGCAGGTGACATAAAATCCTTTTAGAATACTTTACATACTCGTACATGAGTAAATGACACCGAAATGTATTCCTCTAGAAACCTGAAAAGCGGTTGGAAACTACAACCGGTGGAAAAAAATGCTCTAAATGAGTAGACAATTCTTGAATTTGCCTCTGTAATCGAACAAATTTAAATAATATTCCAATTAAATAGTTTAGAGTTAAATTCATAATAAATAATTTAATTACAAATGAAGGACGATTTGCAGAGTGAAAATGATCAGCTGTTCGTGGCCCACTGTCCGGTACATTCGACATGCAATTCCTAATTTAGTGTCTTTAAAATGGATATCGAATTTGTTTTCATTTTTTTTTTCAGATTAACTTATTTTGTTCTCTGAATCAGCATGGGCCTGCCTTTAGCACTCTAAATAAAAATCATCGAGTTTCAAATGATGAATGGTCTCGGCTTATTTACTTTTCTGAAATTGCACAATCAGTTAGTTATACGCTTATTGGTTTAGATAAACAACTAAATAAGTACTTTCGATTACGGATTTTGTAATATATATTTGGGGCAGTCGTTTATGGGCATAGTAAAACCAAATGATTTTTTCTAGAATTATCAGTTGTATTTAGATAAGGCATTATCATAGGTACTAATAGAAATGTTCATTGTTGGGGAAAAATATAACTAATGTCGGGAAATTGGGTCACTTTTCTAATGGAAGGTTAATTTTCTCTTTTCAGATAGTTATTATTAATCTAAATTCCGAAGAATCTCTGAAATTTTCTATGAAACATCTAAACTTTCATGGATCAAACGATATTTATTTGTCGAAGAAGCCCTGAGAATCGCTATGAAGAATACAGACCGCATAATAAGGCCGCTTATTTTGAAAATGCAGTGAGATGGGAAAAAGAGTAAGTAAAATATTTCTATTTTTTGTTTTAGATGCACTTTTTTACTTAGTTTCCGCTTTGATTATACAATGCAAAGTATCGTTCTTCTATAGTTGATATTCATATTTGTCTCGTTTCATAGGCAATAGCTCTATATAGTGGCCTTGTTTTATTAATCTAATGGAAGCACCGATAAACTTTATAATTTATAAATGCTTTCATAAGGCTAAATAACGCAGTTTTTTATTTCAGGACCTCTTAAAACCTATGTTCTTGCTCTGAACCATGGAACTCTGCTTGTAACGTCTAATATTGAAGTACCGGGCAGAATGAAGGTGGAAATGCAGTATTAGTCTTGCTTTCCTTTCTAATCAAGAGGACTTGGTAAAAATGCAATGAACTGATGATTGTTTGCTTTGGTGATATTTATTAAATTTTGTAGTTTAAGTATTTTATGCCTTCCTGGAGTAGTTCACCATTCCCTAAACAAAATGATACAAAATGGATATTAATTTGAACATTCCCAATACCTAAAACTGTTATTCTTTAAGGCATCAGAAGCTGTCGATAATTCTAAAATTGTATCGATATCGATCTAAATTGCGATTTATCAGTAGGTAAATCATTCTGTCTGTAGAATTCCAATAGAAATCTCTACCTCGACAGCACCAAACACGTGCTGCTTCAATTATGCCTTGCTAATTTGCAAGTACAGGATAATGCCGCTTCTCTTAATCAGCTTGTTGAATGTGGCGCAGCTTAGCCAAAGATGACTTTTGTGCCATAAAAAAAACAAACACAATTCAACTCATCCGCTTGTTGATATTCCAATTTATTTGCTAAATTGAAAAAAATATATATATACATGGAACAAATCCAGGCGTGAAACAAATTTTTTACCACAGCTATTGGCATTCAGTAAATACGTTCTACAGAATAGTATTTACTGATTCAAATGCAAATACACAATTCCTGGTATCATTATCAACTATTCCATTTGAATCCAGACATTGCTCAATTTATCATTGCTTCGGTTCTACTTCAAGCTCATAACGCATTTATTGCAGTTGGTATTGGGTCAATAGCGACAATATGAGCGTTGTCGCAGTTGAAAATATTTTACTTGTATACTTTTACTAAGCATTCAGTTTTTTTTTATTTGAAGTGTTAAACGATTTGATCTTTTGTTCTACTCCTAACCATGTTGCCATTTTCAGCAAGAGCTAAGCGCACTAAGCAGTCTGAATAGCTTTTACACCGAGATCTGCCCCTTGAAAACGACATATATTCAAATTGTTATGATTCTATGTCTTGCGCATTCTCATAAAAAGTTCAGGATTTCCTCCACATCGGCGAACCTTCTTTCATATGTCTCGCCCTGATCTCCTTGATTTGATTTCCAAAACATCTCGTGTCAGCCTTTATCCTTTCATTAAAAATATTGATTTTTATAATATTGAAACTTTTTGACTTTACCTTCTGGTTTCTGCAGTCCTTTTACATTCTTCATTCACTATTCATTCTCATATTACAGTAGCTTTTAGTCTTATGCATTGGAACTAAGCTTCCATTACATCCTTTATAATAATTTGATTAAAAAATATTCTAATACAATCAGTTTTGTATAGCATAGTCAAAAGTGGCTTTTACGCTAAAAACGGAACAAAAACTCAACTGATCATCTTCTGCTCCTTTCGCATACATCTGCAATTCATGAAACGTGTCCTTAATAAATGGCAGCAGTAAAGCAATTTTCAAACTAATAAATTGCACCATATTAAGTCATTTCATTGTGGCCAGTTTTTTCCACTTGATGACTTTTTGTTAAATTAATTCATGCATATTTCTTTCAGAGATATTAAACTATCATACTTCCTTCCTAGAGATCCAGTATGTATGTGTACAATCTGGAATGAAATTCAAACTGTTAACCCTATTTTAATATTCTGATTTTAACTAAACTCAAACTTTAGAAATTATTGCTTTATACTTGAAAAACTAAGATCTCGCCTATGTTTTCTGTAAAATATTTCTATAGCAAATTTAATAAATTACGTTTCATGCGATTTTGCTTAAAGTTGGATTGTTTCCCAGCTGTGCTTTAAAAATATTTCTTGTTAGATTTGTAGTTTTCTTTTAACTTTTAGAACTATTTTTCTACTGTACTTTCTACTTGGAATCTTCTGACCTCGTTTCACTTCTGAATTTTTGCTGGATTTGCTTAGCTTAGCTGGCACCTTTTTATCCCATTTCAACCAACCAAACCATTTCAACCAAACAAACCACAAATTTATTTTGCTTGTCCAAATATCTTTGAAAATTGAGGCGTGTAAAAAAGAAAAATACTCAAACACTGCCGAATTTCAGCTTTCAATTTTTGTGTTATAATTTCCCGACTTTTTTCTCGCAAGTTGTTTTTTAAAGTACAAGATTTTGAAGTATGAGCCATGATGAAGTTTAAACAGTGCCTAACGTTTGCAGTGCGAATGTTGACTTGCTTTATGATCAACATTTTAAGCATTTGAATCAAACTGAAAATGCTGAATTGTCTGTATGCTGAATAGCAAAACGCGCCATGAAAGATAGAGAACTCCTTTTCACTTGGATGGAATAGAGCTAGAAAAAGTTTCTAATACTGAAACAGTTAAATGATTCCATGTATACTTTGGCACTGTAAACGTCTTGTTTGGAACTGGGTGAAAAGCCAATCACTGCACTTTCTAATATAAATTTCAATGCTAACTTGGTTGAAACTAAAGTGCAGCAGCAGCAATGCACGTAAAACCTCTTTATAAATAAAACAAGCACTTCATATATTTCGGTAAATTTCAGCAATATAGCAATTCTAATGAAATGTTATCTGCCGGAGCTTATAGCCTATCCAGATGGAGCAAGATAATGATTTCGATTACAGGATTTGAACGCTTAAAAGGAGTTTCAATGCAAGTACAGACATTGCGCAAGTATACTGAATGGCGCCTAATAAAAAAAAATCGGTATCTTAAAATATAAATTCTAAACAAAATTAAAAGGCAAAGCAGATATGAGACTAATTGGAAATTTTGGCAAAAAAAATTTATTTTAGAATGATATAAAACGCTACAATTTTAGATGTCGCTATTCGTTAAAAAAATGTCTACAAACGCCAAATTATCAACGAAGGTATTTCATTCCTGAGTTAAAGTGAGGATCAAAATTTTATCACATTGAATTGGCAAGCAATTCGGCTCTAAACATGAATATTGAGAATGTATTCAAATGACACTCAGCCGGTATTCCGCGGGGCTCGTCAGTCTGTAAACTTCTAGATAACTGTCAAACGAATAATTTTTTTTCAAAATTGGTTTCCATTTTATTATTTCATTTGCACGCCAAAAGTTTAAATTAAAAACCTGCCAAAATATCAACTAAAAAGAAATTTAGATAGAAATACATTATTCCTAGTTTAATTGAACAGTTCGAGTGTTAATATACGAACGAATTGTTCATCCAATTATTAACTTCAAGTATTGAAGGTAATTAAGAATTGATTAAACTTCATTTACACGGATAGGCTTTAATCCCCAGATTTCTTCCATATTCTGATGTTTGAAGTATTATGCTAAGCTTCTTTATAAAGGTAATTGAACTACGAGCGAGGAATGAGAGGTGGGAGGGTTGAAAAGGGGGGGTATGGGAATAAGATTAGTTCAAAGCGTCTAATCATACTTCCAAGGGAGGGTTAGATGCCAGCCGGCTGGTGAAAGGGAGGGTATTTACGGAAATCGATTGAGAAAACCCCTCTTAATAACCTTACAAATTAACAACCTAGTTCTAACAGACGCATTTTTATAAAGAAGCTCAACATATACTTTCAAATTCTGAATAATGGGAGATGTCTGAATTGAAGGAAGGTAAGGAAACATCGCACCAATCCTTTGCATTTTACTTCAGATCAAATCTTAAAATTGAATTTTAAATATTGTAACGTTTCTGTGTATCAACTGCAAATAGAAATTTTAACAACTTCCTTAATCAATTAAAACTGTTTTGAATTCAATTGCCAAGAATAGAAACCAAATGCTTAGAATCATTCAGATAGGATACCGTGTATATTGTGTAGATGAGATATTGTGCATTGATAGGGATTTTGTGTATATTTGAATTTTTCTGAATATTCATGGTTGGAGCACAATAACCACTTAATATAGAGCAGACTGTTCACATTCAGATTGAGGTATAGATCTTTCATTTTGGTAATACATTTCTTTTTTTGAAATTATATGAATTTTCTGGCAAAAAATAATTCGATAAGAATATTAAGACACAATTTAAGATAAAGCAAAATATTGCAGTCAATACCATTATACAGGACAACATTGAATATTCTTCAAAAATGCTTCAGTATGCGTGAATTGTACGTTTGCACTTGAATACCGCAATGCAATCTTAGGTTGGACAAAAATCCATTGCAAAAGTCCACTAAATTGGTCCAAGATTTAAATTGACTAATCGAGGAACTAAGAAAAACATGTATCAAAAATTTCATTCATAGGTTGAATTTTCGACAGAAATATTTGATAGTTGCTTTTAGTTTAAACTGAATGTTTTTAAAACTAAATCCAAAATTTGAAGTGCCCAACATAATAAACCTAAAATTTTGTTGTGATAATTTTTTCCTAAGCAACGATGTAATGTTTAAAATAGCTGGCCACGTTTCTCTTTTATTCTAGAGCAGTTTCTTAATCTGTCTTGTAGAATATATTACATGGATTTCCTCTAGGTTTATCCAGCTTCATTCCAACTGTGGAAACTTCTTTAGTAAATCATTTGCATTCGAAGTCATTGGATTTGCAGTTCTGTGATCTTGATATCTAAACTGGCTGTAACTAAGACTTATTTAAATGACTTCCTGGTCGTCATAAGGCTGAGCATTGCATACGCAAGCGTCTTGTATGCTAATTATCTATTTGCAATTGCTGTGTATTCAAAGGAAATATCTGAACAATTTCAAAAATTCGGAGTATATAAAATTCTAATCCATTCGTTCTACGACACGAAAACGGCATTGGAAGCTTGAAATGTGTTTCTTGTTGTAAACATTAAATATGGAAACAAATACGATGATTTCTTATAACTTTGCTGCAAAATCTTATTTTCGGTAAGAATTCTTTTGGTTATAAATACGTAGAAGAATTTAATGTTAAGACTGAAATGGCGGAACTATTCCAAGGTTATGCATGTTGACAATGGTTTGGGCTCAATTGAATCGAAAATGGTGATCCAGCCTATTTATATTTCAATTTTCTCTCAACTTGAGCATGTTAAATTCATAAATATAACATGGATTGCGATTATTGCCATTCCCATCCGATATAATTTGTGAAAAGTAATTAATCATTGATTTGAAATTCTCAAATAATCTTTTTCCATGAAAAGATTCTTTAGTTTATGAATAAGTATTGATGTGCAAATGTGAACAAATGTTTAAAATTTGAATTAATATTTAATCCCTAGAAGGAATTTTCTGTTTAACAGTAAAATATATAATTTTATGCATATGAAGGCAATGGGAAATTGAATTTCCCTCAAGATCCTAAATTTTAAATATAAGCAAAATGCAAATTTAAAGGTGGAAAAAAATTTCAGTGTGGATTTCTCACGGAGACTAGAATTAAGCTTCTTCAGATGTGACTTAGTGACATTCGCCTTCGTTCAACTTCAAATATAGTGAATGTAAACATTTCCATCCCCCCTTGAGGAAGGAGGGAAAAGGAAACATGTCCGGAAGGAAATATTTTTATTAATGTTTTTTATTTACTTTACTTTTTCAAAATAAACTGCAATTTGCATATCTAGTTTTATATGCATTGTCTTAAGATCTGTATTATTGTTTTATATGCTTGAATTTAAGTATAAATTATCGTTACCTTCTGCAGTCCGTTTAAAAGTATTTGTTTTGAATTTTTAAATATGTTGTATATAATATTTTGAATCTTCAATCTTGTGTATCAATATTGAATTTAAAACAAATAATTGTACTCTCCAGGCTGGGTGATATTTCTGGCTTAATTGGACTGGGTGATTAATTTTAGATTGCAAAATGCGATGGTTCTGAATTTTTTTAATTGAAATATATGCGTACATAAAACTCTTTTGGTTTTCATTTAAATTTCAGTAGATGCGAAATATTTGAATGCTTACTGGAATAATCAGTGAAATGTTAAATTATTCCAAATACTTGACTTTATTATAATAAATTGCTTGCGAAAACTGAATACCTGAAAAATGTTTAACGATATGTAAATCTCGTAAAGCTAGTTCAGTCGACGTTATTATAAATTGAAACTTATTTCGAGGTATTGAAACGAGCCCCAAGTCTGGGCGAAAGTTGGAAATCTATTACTTCATATGCATTTATAAACGTAGCTTGTATATTAGTTTGATAGTCTACAATGCAACCGCCATTTCGACAATTACAAAATAAACGTCATAAATTACCCAAGATGAGTTTTAATATTCCTTGCTATTACATAAGTGTTTTTTAAAACCACTTAGACCGTTATATTTAGTTATTTAAATAGAAAATAATTGTGGTTTTTAAGATGCCCAACAATATTGTAAGCTACTTTACTTAAAACTGCCAGTGGAATCGTGATTCGATGATTATAGAGCAGTCTTTCTGTGCCTTTCTCACCGTGCTTACATTGATTCTCTAAACAAATTTTTGGGTTGCAGCCTCATAATGGAAGCTAATCATCAGATCAAACTACAAGTAAAATGAAATGCCATTTTTTGCAAAAAAAAAATCCTTCATTTCAGTCTGAATTATTTCACTCTAATAGTCTTTCAATAAAAATCTGAGAAAAATCGGAAAGAAATTTATTTCTATCTGTTGGTGTTTCTAGCACTTTCAGTGTCATTTTAATAAAAACGAGCTCTTATACGTCTTTGTTCAGTCCGCACCTTTAACACCGATTCAAGCGCACTTCTATAATTGTCGAAGATGTTGTGATAGTAGAATATGCTATAAGAATTTCACTGTACCGAAGATTTTCAAATGCAAACAGTGTAGCGATTAGAAAACAAATTAATAAAATTCTGGAGTACAAGGCAAAGCAGAAACGCATCTCAGCATGCATGGTGTATGCCTAACATTTAACAAAGACATTTTGTAATGTTATTTTTTCAATAAAAATCCAGAATAAGAGGCCTTAAGTTCTAATAAATAATAAAAAATCTTTGATAAAGCGAAGAATCGAGAATGTAACTAATGTTCACTTTCCACTGTGTTATGGAGGCGTCGCAAATGTTCTGATAAATGTTTATGGTCCGAA
>JAPMOR010119021.1:131649-151677 GCA_026543865.1 Argiope aurantia | reverse complement strand
TTTTTTCTGTTAAGGAAATTCAGACAATTAAGTCTAATAATGATTCCTCGTGACCCGAAAATCCCATGAAATTAGGCCCAAGAGATATAGGATTTTAACAGAAAGGAAAATACAAAACAACAAATTAGAAGAAAAACCACTAATACTTAGTGGTTTTTCTTCGGGTCACGAGGAATCATTATTAGACTTAATTGTCTGAATTTCCTTAACAGAAAAAATCCCTTTTTTTGAATCCCTGCCAGAGGGTGACCCTTGAAAAAGTCTTCAGGCCGGATTCTTTTTTATATTTTGTTATATTTTTTTATTTGGTTTATTTGTTTTTCCTATTAACTTGATTTTTATACTTTTGTGTATATATATTTGATAATATGACACTTTTATGCATAACGGAATAAATCCCTTCCTCATATTGAAAGAGTACTCAATGTGCATATGGTTTTAAGATTAAAACGACTTTCAATAATGTAATCGGAACTCTAATAATAAATAATGTTACAAAAAGTATTAAAATGCAATAAGAAAATAAGTACAACGAAAGTAATCCTATTTCATTCAAAATTTTCTAAAATTTCAAAACTTATTGTCAAATGCACTGAAGACATCTCTTGCAAAGCAAGCAGTCTGGTCAAATGGTTAATAGAATGCACATACAAATAATGCAAATACATACAGCTCATGCATATGCCATACAATTCCATGTAATGAAAATTTCCTGATACAGGAGGAGAAAAGTCATGGGTGCTCCATCATAGTAATTTAATTGGCCTCTCCATCTACCAAATTACCTGTTAAAATGGAACATTCCAGTACATTCCCAAAACATTGATTTCCCGCATCAAACCTGAAAAGATTTTTCTTCAAATGAAGAATTTGCGAAAGAGAAACAATTCTAGCTACACTGAAAATAAGACCTAATTCACTGAAAGAGGTGTAAGAGAACGCTGCTAATATTCATTTACATCTTTATATGAATATTTCCACAAGGGAACTTAAATAAAAACAAACTATTAATCTTCATTCCATCTCTTATCATGAAATAAGCGCTAGAACTTTTTTAACATCATAAGGGAACACATAAAAAGGTGCAATATTTTAATATGCATCTCATTAAAAATAGATTTAGTAGAAAATAATATTAAAATTACAAAAAAAAATAATAAGTGCATGCTAATAGAAGACAATAGAAATTTCACAACTATTTTCGCAAAATAACAATCAAAAGTTTCAGTTGAAATGAGACCGAGTGAAATAATATATGTGTGTATTGATGTTTTAGATGAATCAATTAATGAAGTTTCAATAGAATTGATATTGTTCTTACCATTATACTTAGAAATTTGTTCTGAATCGGATTTTAAATTATTCTTAGTTATTGCCATACTTTTATTTTCATTGCTTTTTTTCCCATGGATTCTCTTAGATTTTATGTTCAATGGAATTACAATAGTTGTATCCTTTATTAGCAGCTCTTCAGTTTCCTTAGCAAATTTCTAATTTTGAGATGGTGAATTTGATGAATCAGTTGATGTAGAAATGATATTGTCCTTATCACTATTTTTAGAAGCTGGTTCTAAATTGGATATTAAATTGGTCTTGGCTGCTACTTTACTTTTATTTCCACTGCCTTTTTTTTCTTTTCTTTTTCTATATATTCTCTTTGAATTTGTCCCTATTTGAGTTTCACTATTTGTATCTTTAATTGCAGCTCTTCTGTAGCCTTAGTTAACTCTTTGCTTTGAGATGATGAATTTTTGGAAGAATCAAATGATGAAATCTTAGAAGGAGTGATATTGTCAGTTTCATTATTTTTAGAAACTTCTTCAGAATCAACTACTAAGCTCTTCTTGGCTGATACCTGATCTTTCTTTTGATAACTCTTTTTCCCCGCATATTTTCTTAGATTTTACATTTAATGTAGTTACAGTAAGTGTATGTTTGATTAATGGCTCGTCAAAATCCTTAGCAAATACCTTACTTTGGGATAATGAACTTTTTGAAAAATCAATTGAAGAAGTCTCAAGAGTGAAACTGCCCATGCCATTACATTTAGAATATTGTTCTGCTTCAGATATTAAATTCTTAGTTGATGCCTTGCTTTTAATATCATTACTCTTTTTTCTATATATTTTCTTTGAATTTACATCTAATCGAATTACCGTATCTGTACCTTTTATTAGTGACTCATTAGTATTCTCGGGAAACTTCTTGCTTCGAGATGTTAAATTTCTTAATGAATCAATAAATGAAGTTTCAGAAGAAATGATACTGACTTCATCATTGTTTTTAGAAGATTGTTCTGAATCAGATATTAAGTTATTCTTCACTGATACCTTATATTTTTCTTATATATTTTCTTAGCATTCATTGGGATTAAAATATTTATCTCTTTTATTAACAACTCATTACTGTTCGTCAACAGACTATTCTGAGACTATCACATTTCGACGAATCCATCTCATTAAGAACAACTGAGTTAATGTTCTTAATGAGATGGAACCACGTCTCATTAACAACTGAGACGTGGAATAATGAGAGCATTTCCGGTATTCCCTTTGACCTTGGATTTCACCCAGTAAACTCTTTGTTTTGAGGAGATGTTTTTAATAAAGTGTTAATAGAAGTGGTACAGTCTTTATCATTTATTTATCATTATTTTTAGAAATTGGTTCTTGGTCAGATAATGAACTGTTCTCAGTTGTTACCATACTTTTGTTTTCACAGCCTCTTTTCCTACTTATTATCTTTGAATTGCCATTTACTGCAATTACAGATTCTGTATCTTTTTTTAACAGTTTTTCTGTTTCTTTGGCAGACCCCTTAATTTGAGATTCAAAGTTCTTTGTAGATTCTAGCTGTTAATCAAAAATCCTCTGAAAATCAATATTTATACTAATATCAAAATTAATTTCTTTAATTAATTTCTTGTACTTAGAAATTGCTGAATCCAGTTTTATTTTTTCATGTCAAGTCATATCATTTTTAACCTTACTTTTATTAGTTTTCTTCAACTTTTGTTTTGAAACAGATTTAACAATATTATTCGTGGATATCTGTTCTTGCTTCTGTTTAGTAACTGATTTATGAATAGGTTTGAGAATTTTATCACTATCTTCAGAATCTGCTGAGGTAGCCATGGAATTGCCTGTTTCATCACCTGGCTTTTCCTCTATAACTCCTCTTACCCTTAAATTAAAAGAGTGTGCTGGTATAGGTGAATGTTTCTCAGGAGTGATATTTTGCTGATCAGAATTTTCAGAAACATGTTTATTCTTAATAGGAGATTTTAAATTTATAGTATTAATCAATTTCTTTGCAGAGGATTATTTACTACTAGCCGCCTTTGGCGACCAGCCGGTTCGCCAGTATTACCGCTCACTACAATTTTCAATTAAATATTTTAAGTAACTGGTCTCTTAATAGATTCTCAAACAAAACATTTTTAATCTTCAAATTTTGATAGTCATACCAAACTTATACTGTTGTTTAGATCGTTTCGTTCAATTTACTATATATATTTTGCTAATTTGTTGTCATTTCCGGTAAAACTTCAACTTTAATTTAAAGTGGAAATGATGAAATTGCAATTAATATAAAGATATTTTTAAATAAAACCAAATGTTTTATTTTATTTATCATCTTTATTGTTATTTATTTATTATTATTATTACTAAATATGAGTATTGCAAACAGAATCGCTCGGTATTTAAGTCTTATGTGAACTACAAAATATTTTTCATAATTTATGTAATATCTCAAAGAATAATTCAACAAAAATTTCTCAAATTCAGCATAAAATTCAGTTTTCAGTTTTGCTTTCAAAAGGATTGAAATGAAATCAATAATAATATTTTGTTCCGACCTATAAATATATTTCAAAAATTATGAAGTCAAATTTAATGCAGTAAGGTATCATGTTCTGAGAAATATTCTGGACACACCAAATTTTAAATAAATGAATGAATGTTTCTGTTTTCCACGATCAACTAAGACTTATTTATGAAGTTTTGAATGTTAAAAATTTAGAAAAACTCAACATTTTCATAATCTTAGTCCAATTAATCTTGAGAAACCTGTGCGCCGATTCGCGTATTTTCTTTGAAACGATCGATGAAAAATCTAAAATTATCCTTTTTTTATTGAATAGTGATATTCAAATTTTCATAAATCAGTCAGTTTAAGTGATTGATTCAGTTGATTGGAAATTAACTCTTTTTATCTAAAATATTAGTGTTTCAAGAACAGTTTGTTATTCGTAATTTTCACAGCAGAAGCTTAATGCAAAATCAAAAATTCGTTATTCATTAGAGCATTTATTAAATCAAGTTACATAAAATATAATCATTTTCCATTTAGACCATTTTAGCAGATCTGTGACGTACTAAAGGTTTACAAATCAGCTGTGTGGCCCTGATTTGGATGGATATCCTGTTCATATTAAACAAAACTTGCCTTAAAATATAACTGATTTATTGGATTAATAATATAGAGTGTAAAAGATCATGAAATAATTTTTCTTGAATTTATTTTTTAGAAAAAATAATATTTCATATATGTTTCCTTTCCTACAGACATGTGCCGAAAATTATATTTTTGCAGATTTCATTTCCAAAAAGATTTAATTTATTTTTAGTTGGAGCTTTAATCAATGTGATGGCAACACTTTGAAAAAAGCTAATTTTTTCCCATGAATACGAAACGTGCTCGAGCAGCTTAAATTTTATTTTTATTTTGTACGAAAAAAAATTGCTGAAAAATATATTTAAAATATTTATTTAAAAATTCATTAAAAATAGAAATTTAATTTTAAGGTTAAAACATTGGTATCATTTAAAAGATAAATTTTTGATCTTTAACTTCATGTAAAATTCTTTTTTGTGCGGTAATATTTTCGGAATTATAGCAGAAACACGCCAAAATTTTGTTTAATTTTTAAATAAATAAAATTCTAATTAAAAATTCGAAAAAATAACCCCCAGGTGCACATTCCCGGCCTCCAAGGTATGCACGTGCCAAATTTGATAGCTGTAGGTTGAATGGTCTCCCCTGTAGAGCGCCAACACACACACACATTGAGCTTTATTATAAGTATTACATAGAACAAACACATCAAAAGTAAACATAACATTTCAATAGTTGCCAAAAACAAAAGAGAGAAAAATGCAATTAATAAGCAGACGATATTTAGAAAAGTACAGATATTTAGACTGGAAAATGAAATTATCTGAAATTAAAAACACACGCAGACGATATTTACAAAAGTAAAAATATTCAAACCTGAAAAGGAAAATATATGAGTTATTCCATCAATAAATGCCATAAGTTTGTTTATATCTTCATTATTTTATGAGTCATTAAACATCAAAATGGGTTCGGGACTAAATAAACACCCTGTATAGAGAGTGTAAAAGATCATAAAATAATTTTTCTTGAATTTATTTTTTAGAAAAAATAATATTTCATATTTGTTTCATTTCCAACAGACACGTGCCGAAAATTATATTTTTGCAGATTTCATTTCCAAAAAGATTTAATTTATTTTTAATTGGGGCTTTAATCAATGTGATGGCAACACTTTGAAAAAAGCCAATTTTTTACCATGAATGCGAAACGTGTTTAATTTGAATTTTTATTTTTTTACAAAAACAATTATTGAAAAACATAGTTAAAATATTTATTTAAAAATTCATTAAAAATAGAAATTTAATTTTAAAATTAAAACATTAGTATCATTTAAAAGATAAATTTACTTAATGTAAAAATCTTTTTTGTGCGGTAATATTTTCTGAAGTTATAGCAAAAACACGTCAAAATTTCGCTTAATTTTTAAATAAATAAAATTCTAGTTAAAAATTCGAAAAAATAACTCCCAGGTGCACATTCCCGCCCTCCAAGGTATACATGTGCCAAATTTGGTATCTGTAGGTTGAATGGTCTGGCCTGTAGAGCGCCAACACACACGCAAACACACATTGAGCTTTATTATAAGTATAGATAGATGCTCTTGAGACTTCTACACTGATTCGAGATAGTTGCGGTGAACCTTATCCGCTACACAATCTTCAAGAACCATTAACTTCTTTCTATTAATTTCATTATACAACTTGAATTTTTCCACCTTCTTTCCTTCGTCTTCTTCAGATTTGGCATTTCTTGATGTTTCTCTCGATTCTGTTGCCAATTCTTCCTCGCATTTGATGACGGAGTTTGGCTCTTCACAATCCAATTATCTAAAGTTGTTTGTTTGAGTGATTTACCAGCAGATGTTGCATTAGAGTCGACATCTTTTAAACAGTGCATTAGTATGAGATGGAGTTGTCGCTCACGTTCTGACAGTTTTAACATAGCTTCATAGAGTTCAATCTTGGAAAACGATCAAATAGAATTACATTAAAACGCGCTGTAGGTTTTTTTCCCCACTAGAAATCCAACTCTAAAATTACAAATAAAATAAGTTCAGAAAACAGCGGTTTATGTTGCCATAAAACTAAAAGATCCTTTAGACAAATTCTTGAGAACGCTAGTCTTTACAATAACAATCTGCTGTATCCGACATTGAACTAGACCGCATGAACGAATTCAAATCCAATACGTATGGTTAATGAAAAGTATTTTCAAAAGTTGCTAAATGATTAACATGAAAGAATTTTTAGAAGATGGAAAAAAAAATAAAGAGCTATGAAAAATGTTCATCAATATTTACATCAATGAATGCCTCGAAAGCATTTCATGACATTTGTTTCCTTTTTTGATCCGAAATCTTTAGTAATGTCATGTTACTGAATAGTGTCAATAACACAACTATATATAATTATTCTATATATATTTCTATAATTCTGTATTGAAAAATAAGGAAATCCTTAGAATCTCCTTTCATTTCATTTGCATCAACAGATCCTGGAAAGATTCTTAACAGAGGATAATGCGGTACACAATTTATCTGAATAATAATAATAAATACACAAAATACACTACGCAATTCATAAATTTATTATTTTTTTTACTCTCGCTCCACTTCTGTTGTTGTATGATTACATCACACAGCATTTAAAGCACTTTCTTCCAATTCAGAACTACTTTCAAATAAATTAAGGTATTTAATAAAATATATAAAAAATAAGCTAATGATGTAGTGACACGGATAAAATCTATAATGTATTCTTTACTTGAGCCAAAATGTTTTCCAACATACTACTTTTCATATAAATAGTATCATAATTTTCATATAAAAGAGGATTATAATCTGCCATTATATTTAGTTCAATAACACCATCCTTAAAATCAAAGGCATTTACATTTCAGAATTCCAAAGACACATTTCAAATCATTTTTGAATATCCAGAATTAACAATACAGCTCAAGAATCTGATAGAGAAATCATGTGGACTGAAAAAACTCTTTTTTCCATAAACATTAGAAAATTCCTATGTTTCCCTATGAGCAAAATTTTGATTCTGGGTCTAGAGTCTAGTGTGGCATAGTTTCATCAACAAACAAATTTACCTTATCTGGTTTATTTAAACTGGTTACTTCTCAAGCTTAATTTGAACTGAATAGAGAGCAAATTCTAGCTTTATTATTATTTTGCCATTGAATGAAGAGGAAAGGGGAAAAAAATGATTTATTTGGATTTATCCAATTTATGATAAAAGAGAGGAGTTTGGAACTTTTTACTCGTTATATGAAGATTTTAAGCAAGAGAATTTTCAATTACCTCAGAATGTTCATGAAGGATTACATGATTGAAAGATATCATTCAGCACAAAATTACCAAAAGGAGGAAATGCATTCAGTCTGAAGAAATGCTGGTAATAGTACTGAGATGAGAAAATAACTTTTGAAATCTATAAGTTGGAGTATTAAATTGCATTGAGTAAAATGAATATTTTATTTACAATTATTTTCATATATTGTTATTATAAAATTTTGAAGGTTACTATGTTTATTGATGCAATTCCAAAAAAAAAAACAAAAAAAAAACATACAAATATGAATAGAACCGTAGATACGTTTTTATACACGTAAATATACGATTAGAAATTAATATACAATTAATATTATATTAATTATATAATTAATATCACCATTCAATTGTGCGAATGGGTACTGCCGCCAATAAATACAGTTTCATTTTTGTGCATATTGGCAGCTATGGAAAAGACTGATTTGTCGATTTTTAGGTAAACTCAACTATGGAAATCAATAGAATGTAGTTCAAAAAATCCACCTGATGAGAAGTGCTTGTCAGATACAGGAAGTCCAGAAGTTGCATACTTTTTTGTTGGTAATGCAGCATTTGGACTGCATAAAAATTTGCTAAGGCCGCATTCTGGAACACACTTGAGGACCGAAAAAAGAATCTTCAACTATCGATTTGTCGAGCAAGAAGTTACAGAGAATGCGCTTTTGGTATTCTCAGCATTAAATGGAGAATATCCATCAACCTATTAATGTTCAATCCAAATTTGCTAATGATATTGTTAAAGGATGAATTATTCTTCGTAATTATGTTAGGGATAGAGATGGATGCATGGGTGAGGATACAATGTCAATTTTAGGATTAGAAGATTTTCAAGTAGAGAATATTACAAGAGGAAGCCTCAACACAAATAATGTGAGACATTCTATGTAGATATTTTATTTCAAACACAGACATTTTTTCGCCGCATATTTTTAAAATATAAAAACATTTTGATCGCCATGATATCAGTGACAGATAACTGTAAAATATTTCTTTTTTGAAATGCCACTTTCTTATTCGAAAAAAATATTCCGAGAAAAAAAAAGTTTTTCTTAATATGATTCTTATTTGCTTATAAAATATTGTTGTTTTATTAGAAGGAAGTTAAAAGAGTATTGAAACTTTTTTTAGAAACGTAATATTGTTACTAATTTTCCACTAATGTTTATATTTGTACGAAAAGCCGTTTGTTAATAATACACAGCTCAGAAATAAAAAGAATAGATAGTTAAATCCAGAAGCAATAGTGCAATGTAAATAAAAATTCTCTGGCACTAAAGAGTTACTATTGTCATTTCTAGACTCTCAAAATTAGATTTTTTTTATGGCTCCATCTTTCTTCTAGTAAGTATATATATAAAAAAGTATAAGTAAAAAAAGTATGGTTCTTACAAAATCCTCTCTCCCATTTTCTTTTAATTCGTCAAAGTCGTTACAAATTTCTAGACATATTGCATGCCAAGCTCTGCGTTTCTGTCTTCAAATATATAGAGAGCTTTATTCCATAAAACAAGACTTTCTTGGATTAACCCTTTAAAGGGCCATTTTTTTCTAGTCATATTATGTTAAAATATTTTTAGGCTTGAAATTAGAATAAGAAAAGGGATTCATTTAACTTATTAGATAAATTTAATTTGATTAATTAATTAATTTGTTTAATTAATAATAAAGTAACAAATCAAGACACATCATTTTGCCTGAGATAAAGAACTGAAGCATCTAAGTTTCTGACTTACTAAAAAAATTTGTCAGAACTTATGCCAATCTACATAATTTCATACAAAGATCTATAAATTTGGTGGGAAGCATACTTCCCACGGCCCTAGAAAGGGTAAAAGCAATTAAAATTTCATTACCTATATTTAGCTCACTCATGTTCATGATAAATAAAAGCCTGTTGATTAATATATATATATAACGTAGGAAGTTAAAATTTGCTGTGAAAAATCAACTCTGGAAGGTCAAAAAAAAAAAAAAAATCGTTGTGAGTTTAAGCTTGCACTCGGTCATGAATGCCTGTTTAAATTTACCGTTTGGCCTTTATAAAAGGCCTTATATTCAGGCCTTTCACACAAGGATTTCATTTTCAAGGGTTTTCAATTATATCATAATGAACTATGCTAAATCTTCCATCAGGCTCTTCAAAAGAGTTGAATTTGGAATATATGTATCGACACTTTCATTTTTCTAGCAAACAAATGGAAGTTTTAGCCCATTCTCCAACACCTTTTTTAATATTCTTCCAAATGGATCTTGACATCCCTTGTTTCATTGATGATTTCATGTAATTATGGCTCAAGTCATGCATTTTATAGAAAATATTCATTCTAAATGGTTTTGGTATGCAAATATTTGGAATTGAAATATCACATCAGAATATTTTTTAAAGGCCAGTGGATATTTTTTAATCCAAATTTTTGCTATGATTTGATAATTCTTTTAGTTCTTCATTAGTGATTTGTTCATCTGCAGTTTTATAATATTCAATGACCGAAACTGATAAAATTCTAGACATTGAATCTGAAACAATATTATCTTTCCCAATTAAGTATTTTAAATTTGTCAAAAATTGAGAAATATCCTGGAGATATCTTAATTTTTTTTGGGGGGGGGGTGCTTTATCATTTTCTATTTAAACGCAGGGCTTATGATCTGCGAATATCTGAAATTCTTGTCCTTCTAATCTATGTTTAAATTGTTTGATGGAAAGAAAGATACTTAAAAGTTCCTGGTTCATATGTGATGTACAGTGGCGGATTTTGACAACTTGAGGCCACAAGCGCTAAATTATTTTGAGGCCCCCTTCTAGGTAAATTGTATGACGATTAGAAAGTAACGTGGACTAAACTTATTTGCACTTTTAAGTTCATCTACCCTTTATCTTTATTTTTTATTCTAATTTTTTGATAGTATAAAATGACAACGTGATTGATTTATTTATATCTTTGCGTATTTACATTACATTAGCATGAACATTACAGTTTACAAGCATTCACATTTTGAAACTGAAAAATTATTATTGACAAATACGTCAGTTTTTGTCAGTCAATTTTTATTTATTTAAGGTTTTTTTCTTTGGGGGGGGGGCTTAAAAAATGTTTTGAGTTCATAAATCCTCATTATTTTTCATTAACTATTACGAGTTTTATTATAAACCGAGAACTGCCGAGGGAAAATATTCCCATTTATATTCCATTCGAACTGGAATAAGCAGTGCCAACGTTCTTTGTCCCATGAACTGATTGGTATTTTTCATTCAACCGTGTATCTGTATCTTAATATGCATTTTCACTAAAAAAATTTAAACTATTCAATTAGTATTATTATGTTACTTTAATTAATTATTACTAAAGTTTAAAATTAAGTTAATAAATTTATTATTATCAAACATAATAATTTAAAATAATTTAATGAACTAAATTAATTATTTAAAAATTGTTGATTTAAATTTTTTTCATTATGAATTTTTAAGTAAAAAAATGTTAGAACAAATTGAAATATTTTATTTTAATAAAGGTGCCAAAACTTTAACTTTTAGTAAAGGGGCCAAAATCGAAATATGTCATTTAGTAAAAAGGTGCCAAAACTTGTTAACATCACTTAAGGTATCCAACTAGGTTCGGAGACAAATTTTTAAAAAATGATGCATAAACATTTTTTATTGCACCAAATTGCTAAAACAGACTTCAAAGGTCACTATTAGAAAAAAAATGCCCTAATTTCATTTAGTTTTTGAAAAAAAAAACTATTTAATCAATGAAAAATTAGCAAAATTTTCAATGTTTGGAAAAATGTTAGTAAGTTTCAGTGTTAGTAAGTTAAAATCAAGGGAAATATTTAATTTTTATTTGACGTATATATAGCTCAAAGTACATAAAATGTAACAGACCACAAGATAAAAATTATTTTAATAAATGAAAATTTTATGAGCATTTGAAGTTGCCATTAATAATGTTTGTCAAAATTTGTCTATGTTTTGAACTTAAAGTGTCTGTAAAACATGCCTAAATGAAGCTACCTCAAAATCCGCGGTTTATCACGCCCTCAAAGGTTTTGGATATATGCAGACAAAATTTCATGAAATTTTACTGAATTGATTTTGAGATATCATGTTTTCTGTGAATCAATCACAGTGAAATATCCATTCCTCAGAAAATTAGTTTGGATATTGTACTTATAAGTTAGTTAATCCAAATGCGCTGGAAACAAATGTTTTTATGATTTTTTTAACTGAAATGCCAGAAATAAACAAACTACGGCTGAGTAGGTAGAAATATAAAATAAACATATTCAATATTATTTTGGAGAATTTTACGGTAAAAATAAAATAAATCGCTCATTTTTCTGTTAAAAATATCAATGTTTCTGATTTCATTTTTATTTCTTGCGTATTATTAAAACTACTATATCTACAATTCTATCTCACATATATTAAAAATAAAGTCTGTTTCAGAATCTACAAAGTTTTTCCATTATTTTCAAATAACAAAAAAAAAAAAAGAAAAAAAAAAAGAAGGATTACTATGGTGGAAACCCATTCTCTCTAACATATGTAGTTTACGAGATATAACGAAAACCATCTGCGCATGCGCAATAGATGATTCCATGAGGGATCTTCTATAGCCAGGTAGGATTACTATGGTGAAGATACCATAGCAGGTCAACCTTTTAAAAACGCATTTGCTTTCAAAGAAGCATACATAATAATAATGCAATATTGGTAAAAGCAGGTGTATCAAATGAAGATGAAATTTGTCATTTATGCTTTATTCATTGCCTACGCGATTTCGAGCTTCAATTATTCATTGCTTACGCGAGCTCCAAAACCCTCTGATCAAAAACAATATCATGTTTTCACATGATAAAAAAAAAATTTCTGGAAAAATCATCTTTTTTACCTAGTCGAATACCTTAATTATGTAGAGGTGGCGCTGCGATCGCCAAAATGTACTGATATATTTTGGTTTCATGGATGTTTTCTCAATCTGTTTTATACAAAAATTAAAAAATATAATTATTTCGGATCGTTTTTCAAAAGAATTTAAAAAGTAAAATTCAGTGTGACTACGTATTACAAAATTCTTGTATAAATAGGTACATTTTACTGAGGCAACATTTGTAGGGTGGAAACTCGAATTTGATGTTACTGAAATTTAGAAAATGATTTTCATAATCAATATTTAGTCATTAAGGAATTTCAAAAGATTTTTTTTTCTGTATAATTTGGTAATTAATGTTCATCGGATGCACTCAAATTTTTTAATCATATAAATAAGCTACATTAATCTTATATAGTTATGTGTAATCTTATTTAACTTGTTTCTATGTTTAATTCATAATTGTCTGAAGCAAGTCGAAACTATTAATATGGAAATTTTTTGTAAGTTCTGTCATTTGACTATGGTGTAATGTGTTTTCACGTGTTGTTTGGATGCTGTTACTAATTATTTAAATAATCATTTTATTTAACAGCACCGCAAATGCAGTATGCACTGAAGTACAGTTTACTATTTCGTGGACGATCCTCCTAACTGCTAGCTTCATCAAATTCTCCTTCTAATTGAACAACACATTCAATGAAATTCGGCTTTATTGCGCTTACAGTTTTTTCTCTGCTCGAAACTTATACAATGCAATAGTTGTGGATTCACTATTCTACTAGAAAAGTTTAACCCCTAACAGTCGATTTAATAACGGTTGAAGTTTATTAGTTGCCTTCACTGAATGACGAATTCATTTCCAGCCAGGTGTTTTATGGCTTGCTTGATTTACATTTAATGTGTCAGCATGACGTGTGAGTGCCTTCTCTCATCTGCTATCGGCAACTTTTTTTTATATACAAAGAAAATCAAAATCTTTCCTGTGCAAACCGGAATTTTTTTCTGAGCATTGCCGCTTTTATTGATGAGTTTTTTCAATTGAAGGAATTTACGACGCAAACAAAATCATTTGCAAAAGAAAAAAAATTAAATACCACTCTTAAAATTTTATGTACATTTGTTAATATTTATACGAAACGCTAAACAAATGTTTTAGGCTGGTTGACAGCGGCTGATTCAGACGTGGGTTATGTCCGCTTTAAAACGGCAATTCTTCTTGGCTGCCTCGTGTAGCAACTCTCCGCGTCATGGAGATAACCCGTGTGTTCACTGGGGTCAACAGGTTCCTGCTTGCTACTCGCAGCAGAAGTCGATATCTCAACATGACAAAATAAAAAAGTCCAATTAAGACACTTATTTCTTATAACATCTGGTATCCCTATAAACGACTGAATCAATAGCCGTTGCCAACCGGCCTTTTGCTACAAAAAAGAAAATTATAAAATTATTCCTAGAAAATAATTGACTCCATAATATTTTAAATTGGAATTGTTTATTATAAGTTTGACGTTTGAAATCAAAAACCTTACACATATAATTTTGAAAAGCGTATTATTCAATTAAATTTTTCATTAAAATGTACTATAGAACTATTATAAAAAAACATATTCATTTACCATTAATTATGATTCATTTTCGTTTCTTTAGATATCTTCTCCGAATTAGTAAATGAAAGTATTTCTGAAAAATAATTACTTCAAAACTGAAAGTAATCTGTTGGAAAATATTTTATCGGTTTTCTGCAGAATTACTTCTTATTACTGTCTCATATACGAAGTACGTACATAAAGAAGTACAGTAATAATCAAAACTAAATAATTAAGTATATAAATCAAATTTGGGATTTCAATGACGTCCATGTTTCTAAGCTTTCGAATCTGATAAACGTATTTTTGGTATCATGTCTGTCGATCTGCGAACACGATAGTTCGAAAACGTTTTGAGCTAGAATAGAATTTGGTGCATCCTGCCGTCCAAAAGAAAAATAATATTAATGACGAAATGTTGAATAGTCAGTGTGCGTAATTTAATTTTTATGGTTTCCTGCACCACATTCCTAAGGTCTTATTTCGATTGAAAATTTTAGACATCAGCATGAATATTGCAGGCATTCAAGCTCATTTTGTCTTTTGATACTGTAGAATTCTTATGATAGATGGAGAGGAAATCGTTACTCAAGAAACCATCTGATCCTGCTATTCGAATCTTCTCGTGAATGTCGGGTTGAAATTGTTTCATAATTTGTATTACAGATGATTTAAATGAATAATATTTTTTATCTCAAAAAATTATTCTAACATTAGTATATATAATAATTTTCTTATTATTCAGTTACTGGTGAATCTTCAAATATTTCTGTTATATTCTGACAGAATATTCATTATTCTTTGAATACTTCAGTAATCCTCTATTTTGATAGATTTATTGTTATGCTTCGATCTGCGAAAAGAATTAAGAGTTTCACATAATTTATCAGTCGAACCCAAATATTTAAAGAATGGATAGAAATACAACTTATTTTTTTAGTTCATGAACTAGATAATATATTTCTTCAGTTATAAATCTCTGAACTAAAAGCTAAAGTTAAATAAAAAAGCCTTTTTTCCAATTTTTAAATAATTTTTATTGTTCAACTGTTACTTTAGTTTCAAAGATTTTTTTCGGTGTTTTTTTATGCAAAAATTCATAAATATAAATATTTTAGATCGTTTTTCGAAAAAACATTTTTAAAGTAAATTTTAGCGTGACTGCGTATTACAAAATACATGACAAAAGTAGTTGCATACTTTTTTTCGAGCAAGAAATTTGCAAGTCGCACTTCGGGCTGCAATACATGTTCTTTGCTTGCATTACGCTGAAAACCACTACTCAAGCCAATACTTAAACAATGGAGCTGAAAATTTTGTCCCCGAGCGTGCAAATTTGTGAGGTCGAGTACAATTACAGATCGATTACAAACCTCAGAGAAATAGATAAGCGATCGCAGTGTCTCCAATTGCAGCTTTCAGAACTACAAAGTGAAATATACCGACTTATTATTCTTGTTGTGCTCTGTGCTTTTGAAATAAAATTTGATGAGAATAATATTATTTATTTTTTACTATTTGGCATTTTAATATAATTTATTTTGTATGTACTTATTATCTTTTCCCTAGATTTTTCCTATTATTATTTTTTCCCTAGATTTGCTATTTTGCATCTATTCTCTTCTGAGTTTCATGTTTTGGTTTTTTCAGAAACAACGACATGGATGCAAACGGTGAAACTGGTACGAGAAAGGAAGAGCCGTTAAGTCGAAAGAAGAATGTAAAATACTCGGTTTGTAAGAACCTGGACTTATGTTAATCAGGATTCTTTTAAAATGAAAGCAAACATGTTTAAAAATTAAATTTTTATTCATTTATATTTTGAATTGGAAAACATTTCGAATAAGTTAATTTAGAGTATGTGTTTTGTTTGTGCATAAAAAATGTATAACTTCCTTTTTGTATGGATTAAGTGTAGGTGCTGGTCTGGAGGGAGCTGAAATGAATCTTTCTTGGATTTGGACTGGATTTAGAGGTGCTGCAACTTGCACGTAGGAGATCCTTGTGAAGTTGGAGAGATTTAATTGTTGGGTATAATTGTTGGGTTAATAGCTTGGTATTCTTTCCATTCGGCTAGGTGTTCAGGAAAGTTGCAGTTGATACAGGTGGGGTTGTTGATTTTCTCTTGGATGGGGCATTCTCTTGTTGGGTGGCTTCCTTCACTCTTGATGCATCTGGGCTTGGCATGACAGTTTCTGGCTGAGTGCTGAAATCTGGAACAGTTGTAGCAGATCGTGGCTGTAGGTTTATTTCTGCAGGGATTTTTTACTTTCAGCATTTGAATAAATATTTTTACTATTGATATTTTCAATGATGATGATAAAATATTTATATTTAATTTTTTTCCCCCGACAATCCGACGGGAAATAGAAGAAAAAAAAATGCATATTTTAGTTTATTATTTTCTGCTTGTTACAATTTATTGTTTTCGGTAAATGGGCATTTTATTTTTATAAATCTTTCAGCTCAGTTTTAAGTTCTTATAAATGCATTTATTTTTTATTCATAATTTTTTTTAATAATTATTATAGATTTCTGAAGTAATTCTGAGTAATTTGCCACTAGGTTTTGGGGTTAGAATCAAAATTTGTCAATTATTTCACATTAACAATTCAAATTTATACTGATAGCTTATTTTTTAATTGATTCTTTTTATTTTTCGATTTTGTGTATTTAGAAAGAGATAATTCAAACACATCTAATCACAATATTGTCACCATGTCAAAATTTAAGTGATTAAATTTTAAATAATATGGGATTAAATTTTTTATAACCGATTGCCCATTTAAAGAAATCTGGGTGAACTGAGCTTCTATTTTTTAATACAAATCTTAAACTAGGAAGGCAAATTGCTTATCAGTGACTTTTTATAAATTATTAGTTTCGGAATAACAATAATTTAAACGACCTATTTATTCTCAATAGTTAAACAACGCTATTTTGAACGAACTCTTTATAAAGCAGAAACCGACGTTGCATAATTTAAACCTAATCGAAACATACTTATTTTTTAGGTACTGAATCACTCAGTTGCAGCTGCCTTGAATTTGCGTCTGCTAATAGTTGGGAACATTAAGCTTTTTCATCACAACTTTTATATGTGAAGTTTTTATTTATATTTAAGAAGATTCTTTACTTGAATGAAAGAACTTCATATAGAATTTTGTATTATAGAATTTATATTATAGATAAAAATGTTATTTTTTCATTCTTTTGTTAATTGCAATGTTTGTTTAATAAAGTTATATAACATTTTTTTCATTTTCATGATTTCATTTGAGTGTTGGTATTATTTTGAATATGGAATGCTTTAAAATTAATTAAAGAAATGTAATTTGATTTCAAGGTAGCAAAAATATTTAACTTCAAAAATGGGTTATAACACTTTTTAAAATTTAAATAAGAGTGAGCATAAATTTATTAAAGACTTATTATTATGGAATTTAAAAAATGTTCCGAGAGTTAGTGTTGAATCCCTTGATTAAACACTCTTTACTTATACGATTGGATATTTTTGAAATTAAAAACAATATTATGTGATAGAAATATAAAACAAATCATATTTTATATTTATATCTTTTATTATTATATTGTGGGCAGTCTCATGTTGTAACTTGCCTCAATTTGTTTTATACAAATTCTTTTAAACTATCTTGGAAATCAAATTTTGTCGCATATCATATTCATTGGCCATGATAGCTAGAAAGTTCTGCCATTCTTGAATTATTGACAAACTATAACAGTTTTTCAGCAGCTGTAGTTTCTTAAAATTGCTTGCATTTCTGACCTTTAAGCATTTGTAAATTTTCCACACAGCCATTAAATTCGGGGAATTTGGTAGTACCATATTACCATAAATCAATTCATAAGAATTATTTGCAGGTAATATTTTTTCTTCGTTTATTTCTAGAAGTTGTGACATGTAGAATTTAAAATACACCATTTCATTACTAAATTCAGATTCGATATTCTATGAACAATTTTCTTTAAATTTTTAAGTAGCTTCTTAATTTCGATGTTCGCTCTTTTTGGAAAATTAACCAAATATCCAAATATTGAATAAACTTTACATACGCTTCAAAACGCCACGAGCATATCTGACAATTTTGTTATGACACATAGTTTTCCCTTTTATCTACGTACAAGATCTTCCGTACCACAGTCTCCGTAATGGTCCCCACCCCCTATTTGCCTTTATCTCATAATTATCAAGCCTTTCTAGTAATATAAATACACCGGTACAAGTTTTACCACTTTTCATTACATCATGAATTTTCCCATGAGAAATAGAAAAGAAATCTATTCTTTATCTGTATATCGACCACTTTTAAAGATTGATCAAGACTGAATCATGAAACAAAATTTAAAAAAACTGTGCGAATTTTCATAAAAATCCATGATTGCAGCAATATAGAAATACTGAAATTATTATTTAAAAATTTGATTAATCTGCTTACATGGTTATGCCAAACTCTACAGCGTCAATTTAAATAGAGCATTTAAAACTGATTACCCTTATAGTTAATAGAGGAAAACTAGCATCAACATGTTATTTGGACTATAGCTTTAATACCGCATAAATTAGAAGATATATTTATATATATAGCAAATTGCAAATATTTCCAGACTTCGAAATTTTAGATAAGTTAACAAAGCTTTCACTTGAAAAATTTTAAATAATATAATTGAAAAGAGTAACATTTCATGCCAATTTAAGGTTATTACTGCCTTATTGGCAATCTATTATACTCTGGATATTAAACTAATAACATTTTTTTTTTCTAAAATAATCATTTTTAAAAGACTCACTGGTATTTTATTAGAAAGGGGAAAAGTTAACGCGTATCAAATATATGATTAAGGAATTAATATTTCGCTGATTTATTCCAACCCCATATTCATTATTTTAATGATTATGTGGGGAAGAGTAAAATTCTATTACTTCTGGCAATCAAAACTGTTATAACATATCTCGCCACAAATAGAAAATTTCTTTGAAATCGAACTCAAACTGAATTTTATTTCTTACTAGCCGCCTTTGGCGACCAGCCGGTTCGGCAGTATTACCGCTCGCTACAATTTTCTATTAAATATTTTAAGTACCTGGTCTCTTAATAGATTCTCAAACAAAACATTTTTAATCTTCAAATTTTGATAGCCATACCAAACTTATACTGTTTAGATCGTTTCGTTCAGTTTACTATATATATTTTGCTAATTTGTTGTCATTTCCGGCAAAACTTCAACTTTAATTTGAAATGTAAATGATGAAATTGCAATTAATATTAAGATATTTTTTAATAAAACCAAGCGTTTTATTTTAATTATCATCTTTATTGTTATTTATTAATTAGTATTATTATTGAATGTGAGTATTGCAAACAGAATCACTCGGTATTTAAGTATTATGTTAACTACAAAATATTTTTCATCATTTATGTAATATATCAAAGAATAATTCAACAAAAATTTCTGAGATTCAGCATAAAATTCTGTTTCTAGTTTTGCTTTCAAAAGGATTGAAACGAAATCAATAATAATATTTTGTTCCTGCCTATAAATATATTTCAAAAATTATGAAGTCTAAATTTAATGCAGAAAGGTATCATATTCTGAGAAATATTCTGGACACACCAAATTTTAAATAAATGAATGAATGTTTCTATTTTCCACGATCAACTAAGACTTATTTATGAAGCTTTAAATGTTCAAAATTTTGAAAAACTCACCATTTTCATAATCTTAGGCCAATTAATCTTGAAAAACCTGCGTGCTGCTTGGCGTATTTTCTTTGAAGCTATCGATGGAAAATCTAAAATTATCC
>JAPMOR010119021.1:87040-129800 GCA_026543865.1 Argiope aurantia | reverse complement strand
GTATGACGCGTTAATATTTACAATATTCAAATTGTAGATTGTTTCGGAAAATTGAAGAATTGAAACACTCTTATGATTTAACGCAAGTAGCTCATTCCTCGAAAATAAATAAATAAATAATCGAAAAAGAGTCTAAAAAATTTCAAAGCTATTATTTATTTATTTATTTTCGAGGAATGAGCTACTTGCGTTAAATCATAAGAGTGTTTCAATTCTTCAATTTTCCGAAACAATCTACAATTTGAATATTGTAAATATTAACGCGTCATACATAACAAAAACTTATTACTCACAACCTGCATTGATTATAACACGTATCTACATTTAAAGAGACTAATAGTTTAAAATTTCTAGAATTAAGATGTTTCATCGTTTAAATGTAATACACTAGACTTAAAAGCATGTGAAACTTTTTCTCCCTGAATCTAAATACTATTTGAAGAGAAAAGAAAGAGGAAGTAAAAAATTTCATAATCTAGTATGAGGGAGAAAAAAAAAATAACGAATTAAAAAATAGTATAACTTTAAAAAAGGTTAAATCAGTGGCTTTAATTATCAACTCTTTGGCTTTTATAAATGTTAGTATTCCCATAACTGAGTTCACTTTAATAAGAACTCCACTATTTAGCTGACAGTAATTATTTCTCTATTGAACAATAAATACCATTCACATGATTTTTGTTTCAAAATAATAAAATTTCAGTAACTTTTTTCGTAATATATATTTTGATGAAAACTATGTCATGAAGTATATTTTTTAATTGCTTTTCTTTCTGTATAGGAAATAAATCCTAAGAATAATTCCTCAGGAGTTTTTTTCTTTTTTGTCTAGTGTGTTTTCAAAAACTTTCAACTGGGAAAATTCGAATAGTTATATATTCCTTATTTACTATGGAAAGTTTTTAATAAGAATTCATAAATGTTTTCTTTCTCTTAAAAATAGTAAATTAATAAAAAAATGGCAAGTCACAAAATTAAAATTGTCATTTTTTTTAAAATTTACATATACAGAAAGCGATAGAAGGAATTATTTTTGAATAATTCAAAAATGACAGTAAATAAATATTTATAATAGCTGATAATAATTATATTTTTAATTTTTAAAAACTGCATTTGTTTATCTCTACACTTTAAAATTGTGTACAGAAGTTGGTATCTTCAAAAATTCAGCGAAAAGAAAAAATCATGAGAATAAAACACTGGAAATATAGAGGACAGGAAACGAAAAGGCACAGAAATTTCTACAAAACTATGTCATACCCTCGAACTAAGGTCCAGGGTGAGGTCAATATCACACTCTTTTGTCGGTGCAGGGAATGGCATTGACATTTCTTGTAAAAGGGTTTTTTTTTTTTTTCCTTCTTCTTCTTCTTCTTTATCTTATGTTACCTGAGAATTGTTGACTTGTGAGTCAATTAGCTAATGAAAAGAAAAGATGGACCTCAAAGATCTCCTAACAAATTTGAAGTAAATAAATTATAAGAGAAATATTCTGAAATTTGACAGAAAGTTCATTGTAATTATAATGAATTCGAGTACACTATCCTTGTAAATCAAATAAATAAAACACAAATGCTCATTTGTTTTTTTTTTTAAAGCATTTAGATCTTCCCGGCATGCTATATCTCCCTCAGTTGTTAATAATATTCAAATCGTGTGATTTTGCAAATCATATTGCAATTTATTTGGAACAAATGGTTTTGATATTTCAGGTTTCTTTTCAATATTTTATAGCTTTTTATACCTTAGAAATTTTCCGATTATCACTACTTGTGAAATTATTTATTTATTTATTTTCATTCATAGTTATTTCCCCCTATGTTTCGTTTGACTCTTCATTTTCATTGAATATCTTTTTTCTTTTCTTTTTTTTTTCTGAGTAGAAGAGGGGAGAAGATTGTGTGCAAGTTTTCAACGAAAAAAATTACTACCGATTCAACCTTACTATATAGATTTTGTGCCCTCCCCCCCCCACCCCCCAGATCTCAAGTCGTGAGGCAACCGTCTCCAACACCTGTGCGGAAATCCGTCATTAGAGACCTTTTGGGTGTCACTTAAATTTTTAGAATAAAATGATATCGATTTACAATCATCGTCTTCATATTGCTGTAAAAGAATAGATCCAACTGAAAAATTTGAAGCGTTTTTACATAAAAGATAGATATTGATCAGGAAAGGTTGATAAAGCAGCTCCGACTACATCTCCCTTGCATTTTTCAAATGACTTCTTTGCTTCTTTTGCGTGTGGAATTTTCCTTTAAAGTGATATTTCATTTGTCCAATTTTTCTTCCGATTTTTTTTCTTGCACTTTTTATATTAAGCTTCAGTATTCGCTGCATCTTTCAAGCACCCTTTATAAAAATTAACCATTCCTGAAAATTTACGAAGTGTATGAAGATTTTCATTAAGTTTATCATCCATTATGGCCTGCACTTTTTCTGGAATAGGTTTTGAGTCATTTGGTGTTATGAAATATCCCAAGAATTCTAATACGTTCACTCCCATTACTGATTTCCATAGGCTGATACGTAGACCATACTGTTGAATTCTATTTAATACTTCCGTAAGATGTTTCTTATGCTGCTCCGCATTTCTGACGCTATTAGAATGCAAACCTAACACGGGAAAGGAAAATCTAGTGGAATGAAAACTTTATTAATGAATATTTGAAAAATGGAGGGAGCTTTTCTTAAACCAAAACTCGTAACGATAAATTGAAAAAGTCCAAATGATGTTATTACAGGAGCAAATGCTCCCTTGTCCGTAACTGAGTACCTCCTCCCCCTTCCCATTCGCTAGAAAATAAGTTTTGAATTCTCTTCTCAGATCCCGCTTCCAAGAAGCGCTCTACTGGGCAGCGACTACAGCACTGCAAATCAGACAGTTTCATAATATTGCAGATATAAACCCTGTAACAATGATTTTTCACTGATCATTTTTCAATCTCCAATAAGTATCATAAATACATGGCACGTAAGAACATTTTTTGTACAACCAGTTTATCATTTTTAAATTATTAATTTTCTGAAAAATTCATATTACCCTCTATGGTGGGAAATTTTATGCATTGAGAATATATCTTGGATATGGCTTTGGGGTGAAATTTTGTAAATTCAGATAAAAATATTGCTCTTTAGAAAATATAAGTGTAAACATTAATCCGATTTGATTTAAAGTTCGCATATTTTACTAAAATAAAGAATAAATTATCAAAATAACCAGCATTTTTAAATGAATTTAAGATGATTGAATTAAAGTTCACATAGCTTTCTAACTTGCAGCAATCTTCATGAGTTCCATCTTTGTAATTTCCAAAGTTTGGATTTCTGCAGCATCGAAAGCCAAAAAACCACTTTGTTGTTATTTGCACTCTCATGAATTTAAGGTGAAAAAAATTTCCCCTTCTTTTTGCCCCAATACTTTCTTCGCTTTATACGCCGTTGGTATTCAGTATCGACTAAACTGTATATTCGTTTATAGATTAATTTGTATTTTTTAAAGAATGGTTTGTAAATTTTTAATGTACTCTTTCACTTCTTTTATTTAAAATTATTGACACGGTCACTTCTTGGTATTGCTATTTTTTTAAATGATATAAACATGATAACGCTTACGAAAGCTTATATAATGATAACGCTTACGAAACAACATCAACCAATCCAAACCGGCTTTTTTTATCGATTTATTGTAGTCAGTTTGAGTTGATTGTGTTCAGCAAAATTGTATACCAGCTTTCGAAAGCCAGCAAAATATCTTGGCTGACTATTGTTCAGAGTTTATCTCGAACATACAAAATAGAATTATTATTATCGATGCGAACAATTTTTGAGTAGTGTATTTCTAAAATTAGATTTTGTTTAAGTACTAATATTTTTCTACTTATTAAGATACACATATAAAATTAAAACTAAATATTTGGCATATTTGTTTGGACTGACCTTGAAGAACATGCTTCATAAATAAATAAACTATATGAAAAAAATTTAAATACACAAAGTTTTGCTATTTTAACAAATGTCAATACTGTTTCTATACCTATATAAGGCTTATTAAAATTTAAGTACCTTTTTAATATATTATGATAGAATTTTAAAACTATATATTTACTATTCTTCAATTTAAAGATTTTAAATCTATTTCTTTATTGCAAATAATTTTCCTATCAATCTTTCATTGCTTTCTATCATGAAACCTCAACAAAGCGAAATAGATGATTTAGTAAAATGCTTACAATGCTATAAGGTGTCCTACAAAAATTTACAGACCCTCGGATTATCAGAAAGATACTTTGGCAAAAAATTTCAAGCTTTAAATACAATTCTCTGGAACAAGGTGGTAGAGGGCATCTAATTGCTAGATATCGTCAAATTCATAAATCAATTACTAATTAATAAATCAATTACTAAATAATGTAAAATTTAAAATTAATTTGTGTGTTATAAAAATTCCAATACATTTAATATGTATTTTTCAAATTTTGCTCATAATTGCAATGAAAAGAAAAAAATTATAATAAAGGTTTAGAGATGGAATACCTAAATACTGAATTTCTTAACTAATTAAGAATCAAGTTTCCATATATAGGAAAGATTATTTTGTTTTAACTGTCTCTAATCTTTTGAATGAAAATATTATACATTTTTAATCTTCCTTTCAAATACAAAATATGGTTTTATCAAAACTTCACTTTTGTTTCAAATTTATTTCAGATATACAGCCACTCAAAAAAGTATTGGGACGCTTGACATGAGTAACTACAAAGCTATTTATAGAACTATCTATAATATTAAAATAAAAACAAAATGGATCAAAAATTATTTTAATATTTAGAGTACAGTTTGTAAAGAAAATTTTATTGGTATTTTTAAATTATGATTTGATTTTACTTTTCAAATATAATTCAAAGGCAAATAGGAGTCAAAAAAGTAATAGGACACTTTGGGAATGAGAAATTTCAACAAATACGTTGCACATCAATAGAATTTAATTTACAACTACTTTTTAAAACTGTAATTTTAAACATCAAAGCTTCAACAGACAAGATTACTTATAGAAAGAATGGCTAGAAACAAAGGCATATCGGTTGATGTGCGAAATCTTGTAATAAGTCACTGGAAAAATGAAAAATCAGTTCGCTGTATTGAACATATCTTGAATTTGAGAAAGTCTACTTTTTTAATATTATTCACTGGTTCAAGAAAACAAATAGTGCCGAAAACAAGTAAAGATCAGGGTGTCCAAGGACATTTAATGAACGCGAAGAGAGGTGGATTGTGAAACAAGTTCACTTTAATCCAAAAACTAATGCACTAAATTTGACTCTGCAATGTAAAAGTAAATTCAGAAAATTTGTAGATCCTGAAACTGTTAGAAATGTTTTACGAAAATATAAATATCATTGTAGAGTACCTCAAAGAAAGCCCTACATCAGCAAAGCAAATCGACAAGCTAGGCTGGCATTTGTTAAAATGTATGTTAAGACTTTATCAGAAGAGCAAATACCGTTTACACTTTCGTGGACAAACGAGCTTGGAAAAATGATGTAGTGAAGTCACTTGGACATTTGCTGTATGGGAAACTCAAAAATACAGGTGTACTTTACGATTAATTTATCGCTCTTTATTCGCTCTTCCTGTTTTAAGAATATCTGTAGTTTACTCATTTCGTTAGTGGGTTTGGTTATATTAACGTCCCGTTTGAAGCAACACTAGGGCTATTTTGGGACTCCGAAAGTGGGATTTCTGTTCATACATTCCGTATATTATTGTTTATAATGGATTTTTATTCTATTTTTTTACTTTTTTTACTTATTATCTTATTTTTAATAATAGTTTTGTTTTTCTTATTAATCTTGAAATATATTACTGTCCCATCAATTTTGTTAATTTTTCAGTAATAATGAATGGTTTACAGACAAAAAAAATCTAACAATTGCACAATGCGTCTGTATTGGTATTTTATAGGTTAAATTGTGAATATCAAATTTAACATAGAAATAAGCTAAAAACGATTTTGTGGGTGGGTGTGCAATTAACTTTAAAAATAAAAACTTCACTATTATTTTTAGATTGAAAAATTAATCAACAGAAAAATCATTCATATTTTACAATTCCCTCAAATGTGACTATATAAATCGCTGAACTCTATTTCTATGGTTATAAAATGAATTGATCCTTATTAACTTTCACATCAGGATAGGAATTAAATAATTTTTTTATTGTATGGAAGATGCGAATTATATATGTTAGAAATTCAAAATATATAATCAAAAATTCTACCATTATTTAAAAAATTAAAGATTCAATCTGATCAAATATATTTCACAAAAAGAAAGCAGTTCGCATAAACATCAATAATTTTTTTTTAATTCTGAAAATAAATTTTCTTGTATTTTGATGATTCTATCTACTTATGTTAGTATCTCTTCATCTTCTGATAATTTTTGTACGAATTTCTTCGTATAACAATTATTTAATAATTATTCAGTGGATTCCAAACGGACGGATTTTCATGAATAAAGCCAATCAAAACTTCTTTTACAGAGAAGAAGTGATTGGAAATACGTTCACAAATGAGTTTCATGTTGGCGTCAAGAGCGCCATTCTTGGGAACTACGTCACTACCAACGCATTAAGCAGCGTTCACACGAGGCCAACTACTACGCGAAATAGGATGTCACGCCTACTTCAGGAAGATCATGTGAACTCAACGGGACAATGGCAAATGGTTGTCCCGATGAGAAATCAGCTGCTCCGTTGGGGTCACGTGGTCTTCTTGAAGTAAGCGTGACCTTCCATTGCGCGCAATAGTTGGCCTCGTATGAATGCTGCTTTAGACGATTGGTTGAATTTCATTTGCAAACGATCTTTCCATTCACTATCGTCAGCACTTTCAAACTGGTTGAAAACAGCTCACGATGACAAAAATTTTGCTTGACCTGTTGCCTGCGGGTATAAATGGAAAACTGCCCACGAAAGTGTAAAAGGTATTTATTTGCCCGTCTGATAAGGCCTTAAAGCAGCCAAAATAATTTTTGTTCATGGAAGCAAATATGACATTTTGGAATCGGATGCAAGCAAAAAGTTTGGCGGAAATCAAATAAAGGAATGCAGGTCAAAAATTTACGCACTACTCTCAAATACGGAGGTGGCGATTAAATTATCTGTGGTTGTATGGCAAGCATTGGTTTCGGAAACTTATATTTTATTCATGGTACAATGAATAAATATGTCTATCTTGACATTCTCAAGCAAAATTTACAGCACAGTGCAGTCAGCTGAGAATCTCAAGACATTTTAAACTTCACCGAGATAATGACCCAAAACATACTGCTGATATTTGCAAGTTATGGTTCCTATTAAAACTCCTGCACAAGGTCAAGACCTTAGTCCCATTGAGCATGTGGTGATTATTTGCAGAAAAAACTATATGAACATCAAATTTCTAACAAGCAGGATTTAGGAAACCGTTTGGTCGAAAAATAGACCAAAATTGGTGGAGCATTTTGCAAAAAATTGGTTCAATCCATGCCAAGTAGACTACGAGTGGTCATAAAAAACAAGGACGGCCAAACAAGATATTAATTTTTAAGTTTGCATTGTTTTTCTTAATTTATTGGGAAGTGTCCCAATACTTTTTTGAGCAAGTTTTTTTACTTGATCTCTTTTATTTTCAATTATAACCATAATTGCATTAATATGAGAATTTTGTTTGAATTATTATGATTTATATATAACAAAATAATATTTATTTATTTGCTTTAGTTTTATTTGTATATTTAAGTAAAATATTATGATACAAATCTGTGAACTTATAGTGTGTCCCAATATTTTTTTGACAGACTGTAAATCAACAAATGAAGAAAAGAAAAAAGTCAACCTTTTATAACGCATCCAGATATATAAAACATTTATGATCATAGAAGTGGATTAGAATATGGTGGTAAAATGCAATAAATCAAAACCACACAAAAAAAATCACTATATTTATATGGGGGAAAAAATCTAAGGAGCGAGTGATCATATTTATCACCTAACATTCTGATGTTTACTGTTCGGCATAAGTTTTTTTTTTTTAATTTTATAATTAACTTCTCGTAATTAAAAGAAAAAAAAATTGGGTGGCAAAATATTTTCCCAAAATATCGGACAAAAAAAATGTTTAACCCCTTGAATTGCGAATTTATTTAAATGCCAAATTAGATGCCACATTTTATTTTGGATATTTATTGTTATTTGCATCCATGCAAGGACGGAAGAGACACATGAGATATTTAAGTGTGTACAAGTGATATTTGGTCTTTTACACCAATTTAAATAAATATTTAAATTGGTGTCTAATTTAGTCTAATTTAAATAAATATTTAAATATCACAAATTCAGTAATTCGATACACAAACCTGAGCCAACATTTCAATGCAAGAGAATACTCGTATAAGATGTATTTTGAAAATCATCCTTTCTTGTATTTTTGTCTTGACATCGTCTTTCAAAATATCCCATGGTTGGGCAGAACGTAAAAATATCATGCAATGGACAATTCTGAATGAAATTTTTGATAATTTAAAGCGCCTTAGACGGTTTTGAATCATTTTCTATATCATGGAAGGGACACTAAAAGATTTGACCTTGAAGACAAGTTCTAGCCAAAGTAGAATTCATTATGTCAATCTTTTGGTTTCATTCGTTCTCTTTATTTATAAAATACTTTACAGGTAAGCACTTCTAACTTGAGAATAATTTTAAGTACATGCTGATAAAAAAACACTTTCTGTAATTTATGATATCTATTTGATGAATTTCATAAATTATCAAATAAATATCATAATTTTAATTATTTTGAAGTCAAAATTGATGGGGAACTTTTTCCTAACGCGGAGCGTCACATTTTCTGCTTTTTACAATACTGCCAAGTTAGGGTGAAATCGAATATAACAGACTTCAATAAATTAACAAAAATAGCCGGTTTGTTTTGGTTCGGTTGACGTTATTTTGTAAACCTACTCTGTCCATGTCAATAAGATAAGCCATACCAACAAGCATAAACCGCATCAATTTTAACTAAAAAGAACTTTTAGGTCTACATTAAAAATTTACAAACAATCTTTGAAAAGTACAAATTAATCGACAATCGAATCTACAGTGTAGGCGATACCGAATACCAACGGTGTATAAAAGAAAATATTGGGGCAAAATGAAAGGAAAAAATTCTGCGCCTTAAATTCGGGAGAATGCAAATAACAACAAAGTTTTTTTTTTTTTTTTTTTTTTTTTTTGCTTTCAATGTTGCAGGAAACTAAGCTTTGGAAATTACAAAGATGGGAGTCATGAAGATTGCTGCACGTTAGAAAGTATGTAAACTTTGATTCTGTCATCTTAAATTCATTTAATAATGTTGATTATTTCATTACTTTATTCTTTGAATAAAATATGCAAATTTTTAATTAAATTGGATTAATGTTTACATTCATATTTATAGTTTCTCAAGAAAAACCATAATTTTCAAACTTTCACCCCAAAGCCACATCCAAGATACATTTTTTATGCAGGAAATTTGCCGCTATAGGGGATAATATGAATGTTTCAGAAAATTAATAATTTTAAAAAAATAAACTGTTTGTACAAAAGAAAAAAAAAGCCGTTTCGTGACATGTAATAATTATACTTATTGGAGATTGAAAAATGGTCAGTGAAAAATCATTGTTATAGAGCTTGTATCTGCAAAGTAACGAGATTGCTTGCTGTGTAGCGCTGCGGTCGCCAATAGAGCGCTTCTTGGAAGAGGGATTTCAGATTTGGAAACGATTATAACGGTGTCTTAATGGTTTTGCTTGTACAAGAACTAAACAAAAGTCGGGAATTTTCTAAACGAAACAGAATCTCAGATTTATATTGTGAGGCATTTTGTGCTGCCTTTTGTTGCTGAGGCTGAAATCCTTCTTTGATTCATACTTTACATTTGGTATTGTTATTTTGCTTGGATTTATATGTTTTCTGTATGTTCTCTTTTCTATATATTTAGATTTTTCTGTTTCTCTGTGCACTCTCTTTTTTAATGTATTTTTAGAATGAATGCAAACGTCGAAAATGTCATATGTTTGAAAAAAATTAATTGACAAATTGTGATGCTGTCTGTGTTCTAGAAATCAGTATAAAACACCTGGATTGATATTATTCAAGATTCTTTCGGATGACAGCAGATTTGCTTATGAAGTGATTTTGAAATTTTTATAAAGTTAAATTTGATCGAAAAAAATAGCATCTCGGGTTGCATTGTTTTACGGATCCTGCCTCCAGAAACAGAAAAATTTATTCTTTGTTTATATATCGAGCAGTTTTAAAGACTGATAAAGACTCAATCATGAAGCAAAATAAAAAAGAATCAGCTTTACGCTTCCATGAAGATCCGTGAGTGGAGCAACATTAACATTACTTTGAAATTTGATCAATCTGCTAGCATGTTTAAACAAAGCTCTTCAGCTATCAATTCAAAAAGGATTAAAAATAAAAAAGAATGTAAAAAATTAACCTCCTTTATAATTGCCAAAGGAAAAGTTATAAAAACATCGACGTGTTTTAAATTTGTAAGCTTATTTTAATTGAATAAAAGCAATATAGAGTTGCTGTTAGTATATTTAAGGATGGTTGCTGTTAGCGCCCTCGCAGCACTAGAAAATGTCAACCATACCCCGCATTGGTGTATGGGCTGAACTGCTGTGACTTTTCCCCAAATCGGCAGAATTAATTGCTTTTAAAAGTACAGAAAGTAATTAAAAATTTTGAATTACACTTTTATGTGGTTTTTAGTTGAAGCGGAAATACACAGGTTAAAATTTCAAAACTTTTACCGATTTTACTAGGTGAAAATATATTATTATGAAAATAAAAGCTTATAGGTAGCTTTATGGACTAAAAATCTACCACTTTAAAATTTAAAAAAAAATTATTTAACTTTTGAACCTCAAATTCACTTTGAATTGACGTACTTTCTCCGCATTTTAAATATATTTTTTATCTGTTTGTCTCGTACGAAGAAGGTTTGAAAATGTAAGTTTTATTGTGGTACCTACGAGGTGCCGCTTTCACAAAGTGTGTAGGGCTTGTTGGTTCTATCCCTCGCTTCTGCATGAGTCATCACTTTTAATCAATCGAACAGTTGACAACCGTCTCTGTACGTTTTCTGTTTGGAACGACAACTGAGGTATATAAGCCTTCAATTTTTATATTTATTTCTTGATCCAAGATGGAGTTATATTGAAATGGATGAGACGCAAAAGCAAGTTTAGGATACAAATTTATTGAAGGTAAGTTTATTTCTTTTGTTATCCTTAATACAAGCTTGATTACGTATGATTGAATCTGTTAAGGCTGAGCCTATTTGTTACACTTTTAAAAGAAAACAAGCAAATTAATTCTTTCGTACGTTCTCCTATTTCTTAAATTTAAATTCTATAATATGTTCTGCATTGTTAATGTTTTTTGTATCTTACTTATAGTATTATTTTTATCATTATAATTTTATATGAGTAGAGAGTCTTTTCTTCATGTTCTGTTTTAACAACAAATTATAATTGCGATTTAGTTTTTCCATATTATTTGTTCTCCCAATGATGTAGCATTGATTAAGAATGAACTTAAAGAAATAACAATAAATGGCTGCAATCTATTTATAGAAATTCTCTATTTCTTTATGTTAAAAATCGAATCGATTTTTAGACTATCATGTGTTTATGATAATCCTGTCAGGATTATTACTTATTCCATTGTTATTAACATATTTAGAATTTTGGTATAAAAATTCTGTTTAAATAAGCTCTTTATAGAATTCAATTTCATCAATTGATTTCAAGCTTATCTTTTGATGACTATTTAGTTAAATAAAATTTTTAAAGCTATAATGTAAATTAATATCACTATGAATATCTATAAACATAGAAATTTATATTATTTGATTTGAGCTTTTGTTTTAATTAAATCATTTAATTGTTGGTAAATAATCTTTACCTTTTGTTTTGAAAAAAAAAAGACCATATAAATGCTGAATTCTGACTTGCCGAGGAAATTATGACGAAGAAAATAAAGTCACTGTTTTTGGATATCCCATTGATGAGGCTTTAAGAGAGAAATGGCTGAGTGCAATTCCAAGGAAAAGTTTTAGCATTACAATGAATTCTAAGGTTTGCAAAAATTAAAATGATAATTAATGTTTTAATATTTTGAAATAGTTTGAATTATTTTTAGGTGTAAAATATTAAAATTTGTGTTTAGTTAATCTTAATTTTTGTTAAAAAAATTTAATGTCATCCTGATTAATTAATATGCTTAAGATGCATTAATTTTATTTCAGTCCTAGCTTCACTATTTTGTTAATGTAAAATATAGGCTATTAAACTTACATTAGTTAATAAAAGTGACGTCAATTGTTTGCTAAATTAAATATAAGTAGAGTTAGAATTGGTTCAGATTTTTTTTATTTTTAAAATAAAGCATGAAAATGTGATTTTTAAGCAGTAGTTTTAAAATGTTTTAGAACTTTAAAAAAACAAAACACTTCTTGTTTTGTAAGTACAAAAAGCTATTCTACATGAAGGATAATTTTTTTCTGTCTCTTATTCTTTCTGGTCTGTGAAAGATATTTTAAAGATGAATTCTTTTCAGAACTACTTTTTACAATGGAAGTACTGGGGAAACATTATCTTCTCCTCTGAAAAAGCCCAAGCTGAAAGAAAATGCTTTGAAAATGAAAGTATTTTTCCTGGTTGCCCATCATATCTGTCATTGTCAACATTCTCAATTCAAGATAGTCCTTCAAAAAAGAGGCAACGATTAGAACAAGCCTAATCTGAACTTTTCGTAATTAAAAGCTTAAATTCCAAACTGAACTATGATGGCAAGACTGCATTTACTAATTTTAATGAATTAAAAAATGTATTAAAGACCATACCTTTTCTTCCTTTTGGACTATTATTAAAAAGAATGAAAATATGCTATTCATTAATCTATCTGTTAATGATGGTATTCCTTCCAAAGCATAAACTGTGAGTATTGGCAATGATCTCTTTTTAAATGCATCATTTATGGGAGAAAGGATTTTGAAACATAAGCAATTCTCATTACCAATTAAAGTTAATAATATAAATCAAATATTTGATATTCTTGATTATTTTAAAAAGGGTCCCTGTGATAGATTATCAGGTTCAATGATGTCAAAATTAGTATTATTGAATCTGTCATCAAAAATTCATAAGATGTGTTTGCTAATAAATGTAACTTTTTCTTTGAATTTTTTTCCCTGAGCAATTGTATCTGCTAAAGTGTAAACCTGAACGCTATAGGTATTCACCAATATTATCATCTTAATTAATTGACATTTCTCCCCGTGTTTACAAATTTCACAGAAATTCCCGTTACGCGATTCTTCCAGATCCAAGTACTATTTGAAAGATTGGTACTAATTTTTAAAATTTCCCACAAACAGAAGAATACAACAGTTTTCTTGTTTATGCCAAACATGCCTTCCAAAACTTAAAAGATGATGACCATACTGTAATTCTATTGGTTGAGATGACATATTAAGCCATTTCTCGATCATAAAGGAGGGCACATTGTAGGAACAGCATACAATATGTGCACATGTAATTATGTTGTAAAGTCTTTTTTTCTTCTTACAAAGATGTTATTCAAATTGTATCAACTAACATATTTCATTCTTTAAAACATTTTATTTTAATGATAAAAATTATAAAGGGGCTTGAGGAAATGGGTTTCAAAATAATGAGAATTGTAATAGACAATAATTCCATTAATCAAGCAGCAGCCAGCAACTTTACTAATCCTCCTAAACTACAAATTAAGAATTACTACCTAGTAGATAATTCACGTCCCCTTTTTTAATATAATTGATTCTGCGCATATTCTTAAATGTGTACAAAATAATTGGCTCAATTATAAAAATTGCTATTATTTTTATTATCCAGATTTTGATTCTTTAAAAAATATATGTACTGCTTCTTTAAGAACTGTAAGAAAGCTTTGATTTGGAATGTTCAAATGTGTTCAAATTTGGATATGGTTTAACTCGTAAAGCTCAGTGGCCAACCTCTTTGGAAAGGCAAAATGTATATTTAGCCTCAAAGCTTTTTAGTACTGATGCTGTTCATGCCATGAATGAGCTTGGGGGAAAACACCATCTCAAAAGCTATGAACAAACATCTTAGTTCATAGATGCGATCTGTATTTGGAGGGATATTGTTAATGTCAAGACTCCCAACAAAGCGAAATTAAAGCACAATCCTATGTGCGAGCTTATAACAAATACCCCATCTGATAAATAATTGACTTTTCTGAAATAGCTAGTTAAATGGGTAAGCAAATGGGAAAAGCTTGATTCAAATAATGGAAGATTTTCCAAAGAAATATTTCTTGTTCTTCATCACACAATATAAACTTTCATTGAAATAGCTGATTATTGCTCCAAGATGTTGAAAAAGAAATATATTCTCTTGGGTAAAATTCAAACAGATAAATTGGAATCAAGATTTGGACAGTATAGAAGTATATTTATATGATAAATGTATACTAGCATATTTCTGAAAATTCTCATCAGAAATTTTGTATGTATTTCCATCATTATTATTACCACTGGTTTTGTTGTATATAAAAATTATTATAGATTTTTTCAGCATTCTATATTTTGAAACAGGGTTTCTGATCCTAAGTGTTCAAAGAAATTATAAAATAAATGAGTATATGTAAACTAATTTCTTAGCAATTTTATTAAAATTATACTTTACAATTATAAATATTTTACACAAAAAATTTTCAATAGATTTATATACATTTTCTAAACTCTAGAGTACAATTTCTAAAATTAAGCCATATTTCTCTTATTTGTTAGCATGCATGCGGAAATTTTCTCTGAATATTTCACCTGTCGTATTTCATGTCAAACCAATTACATTAGGGCAGTACATATAAAATATAATTAACGTGATGGCTATTTTTAAAGAAAACGTGTCATTCTTAATATTTGCTTATTTCTGTATAATGCAATTAAAAGGAGAATAACTTAATCCCAATAAATATATTTCTTGAGAATGTATCATTTTCCTAGAACATAAAATTTAAAATCCCAAAGAAAAAAATTCTCTACTTCTCAATTGCTAAATAAGTAAATTGAATATATTAAGTGACAAATAAAGCACAGAGTTTTGACTAAGTAAACTCCTGAAAACATTTTCTGTACTCGCCCTTCATTGGTTTATAGCTTTCATTTTTATTCATAACTTCTTTCATTTTGTAAGTCATCAAACTCCAGATTTTGACCCTAAAGGTTATTTCCATTGTAGATTAAATCTAATAAATAATAGACTTTGAGCAATTAAATAAATATAAAAAAGCACTAATTTTTCTAGTTTCATTTATATATTTTTAACCTAATTAAAGTGGTTAACATAATTTCAAGAGGAGTAATGATTTTTTGCTAACTTATTGATTTTTGAATAATTTTCAAATTTTCCATATGTATTTTCACTTTTTTCATCTTTTAAATGGTTTTAAATAATGAGAAATCTTTAGTTATAAAATTTCAGACAAATTGATTCAAAATAACCGGGGATATATAAGGTAAATGATATAGAGGATATTTTAATAGATGCAAATGTAACAAATAAGTCTTTCTGTTATTATTTTCCTTCAATCTAGTTTTCATTTCAGTCATTAATATGGTAATTATGCTCTAAAAAAAGTATTATTATTTTACCTCTAGAACGATGATGCATGACTAAAAAGAATTCGAAATGCAAACTTTTATATGTTTAATTATAAATTAATTAATAAATAATCGTTCAATATTATTCGTGAAATATACTGTATAAGACAATCAAAACCTTGGATAAGTATAGCAATTAATAATAAAAATGAAAGGTTAAATTTAAAAATCAATTTGGGGCAGTTAAAAAATAAAAGACAGATGATTGTTTATTTAAACAGTGTTTCATAAATATTACTTAAATAATAAATGCTGTTAATTTCCATTTTCAAATTTTTACCAAATGATATCTTAAATTAATTTTAGGTATTTTTTTTATGCTCAATCTTTTTTTTTTAACTAGAAAGAAAAAAACTATTACTAGAATATTAAAAAGAAAATTTACCAAAATGTTCTCATTTTTTTGAAATGCCAAATTCTCAAAGTCTAAGACTTTGTATTATGCACCTAATGGAAACAAATATATCATTTTCTTAACGACCTCACAAAAGTCAGCTGGTATATAAATATTTAAAATAAATTTTAATCAAAATACTTTCATTCATGTTTACTTTGTTTCCTTGACTTTTCAGACTTGTTACAACTTGTGTCTAGATTGTCCATCCTAACTTATGTGTTCATTTGTATTTTATCAAACAATATAAAATTATAGAAACACATTTCTTCTCATACAAAAGAACATATTTTTGCATAAATACTGATAAAAATGGAAATAACTATTTCCATTGTATTCTTTTAATACATTGTATTACGTAATTTTATTTCTTCTCTTCGTAATACATTGCATACGTAAATTTATTTTTTCTCTTAAAGTCAAATGACACAAATTAAGTGTTTGAAATGATGAAATATATGCTTTGTTTCTAATAATGCTGCAATGCTATATTTTTTAATAACTAGATACAATATACCAATGAAGAACCTAAATTGCTATTGAGATAGAAAAAAAATTGTTCCGAAAAATTAAGATTTGTTTGTAAATTAAGTTCAAAAAGTATTTCGTTTCTTATAAAAAAACTTATTTCTTATAAAAAAACTGAATTCAAAACTCAAAAGAAAAGGTAAAAATGATCATCAAATTATGTTTGCACTAAAATACATTCTTATTGTAGGATAAGCAATTAACTGTTTCATAAGCTGATAATAACTAATTTAACATTTAATTTAATAATGTAGTAGTCTAATGAAATATGAAATATTTCAATGATACAGATATCAAGGCTAAATATGCATATATTCAAAAATGTTTAATATTATTTGACTGTTTTTCTGCAATATGATAATATGAATAACTTTAAAAAATTTAAATGCTATTTCAACAGAGTTTAACAAAATTCATTTGAATCATGCAACTGAGATGAATGTGTTTTAATATAGAAAATTATTTTTCATTAATGAGATCAAAGTATCAGACTTATATGTATCCATATTTCTTCATCATTACAGTGCCAGATCTATGTAATTAATAGCACCAAATACCCAAATATAATTGTTTAAAAATGTTTACTGGCACTGAAATATATATAACAATACAGTAATCAAATCGCATTTTTCTCTAAATAAATACAAAAAATCTTCAATAGTTGCTTATTGATAATATAAAACAAAAAATACTTGTCTGTTTTCACAAAATTCCACCTAAAGAAATAACATGGTATTCCAGTATACATTTGTAAGTAAACTGTGCTACTTTCAAATTAATTGAAATATTTAATTAAATAATAAAAAAATAAGCCAATGATTTGGTGAAATGGGTGAGAAATCTGTAATGTATAGCAATAATTTTTTCCATTATAAATCATATTTTTCATATAAATAATGTCATAACTTTCATATAAAAGAGTGTTATAAACTGTCCTTATGTTTAGTTCAATAACACCGTCCTAAAAATCAAAGGTATCTACATTCCAGAATTCCAAATCATTTTCGAATATGCAGCATTAACAATACATTTCAGGCGTCAAACAAAGAAATCACGTAGGCTGAAAAACCTTTTTTTCTAAATATTAGAAAATTCCTAAATTTCTCCCAAAGAACAAAATTTTGGTACTAGGCCTAGAGTCTTGTGCAGCATAGTTTCATCAACAAATAAATTTACCTTAACTTTGTTATTTAAACTATTTACCTCATAAGTGTAATTTGAAACGAAAAGAGAGAAAATTCTAGCTTTATTATTATTTTGTCATTGGATGAAAAAAAAAAGACTTATTTGGATTTATCTAATTAATGAAAAAAGTGTGGCGTTTAGAACTTTTTATATATTATATGAAGATTTGAAGCAAGATATTCTTCAAATACTTCAGAATGTCAATGAAGGATTACAGGGGCAGTTGAAAGATATTTAGCACAAAAATATCAAAATGAGGAATTGCATTCAGCCTGGAGAAATGCTAGCAATAATACTTAGCCTTAGAAAATAAAAATCAACAAATAAAAGCATATAAGGACAATTCATTATGGTATATTTCAAAAATAATTAATAACATGGAATCATATATGATCACATTTTTTAATATCTTAAACTAGATTTGGGACATTTAATCTTGCTTACCAAATTGCTGCAAAGTACTCAGAGAGTTAACATTAGGGGGTCTAATGAACTTTGCTTCCAATTTAATATCATATGCTGTTATATAATAATATACAATAATTGTGATAAGCTTTTACAAATGACATTCAGCTTTTTTATATTTAATTATCTTCTTGAAATAATCTTAGTGTTAGTAAATTTGAATATTGCAATAAGAACTCTTTTGGTATTTTGATTGAACTTTCTTTTATATAACTTTCAATATAATCTTTTCTCTTTGGATTCTGCAGCATAGAAAATTGAATTTTCAATTTCTTAAAAAATTGAAAGGAATTTTATCATCATGTGATAAAAAGAAGTGTAACGAATTAAATATCAGATCATCTAAGAAAACAAATAATGGAAACATATATTTAAAACATAAATTAAAAAATCTCACAAGGAAATCGTGGCTAAACTTTGATATACGGTCATTTGACTCCTTGCGAGATTGGCAATTTTTCGGTGTCGCTCTTGCTACCGTCACGCTATTGCTGCCGTTCGCGCCACATTTGGCCATTTCGCTGAAATTTGGCGATAAACTATTTGTTTGGCGAAAATGACTGTATATCAAAGCTGTTCCAAAATTGTTTATTATCGTATTACAGACATTAACTTAAATATAGAGAACACTTTCTTTTCCCGTCGAACTTCGCAACTTTTTAAAACTTATTTTCTCTATTAGAAATAAAACATTGTGTATAAAATAGTCAGCTAAAAAACAAACCGCAGAGCCACCTACTAATTGAAAAAACAGGAAAAGTTGCAGAAATTCTAGATGCTTTTATAGAGATATTTACAAAAAGTAAATGTAATATAGCTTCTATAACATTACATATTAAAACACTTTTATTATCCCAAGTAATGAAATAAAATGTCATTCCACAACTAAGTTGTTCCTAGGTTTGACAAAATTCCAAAAATATTATCCGCCGAAAAAGAATTTTAAAAACAAACTATAGCATCAATATAATTTCAAATTTAAATTTTTTATATAAAATCAAAAGTGTTGCCAAACTTTTCACATAATTATATAACTGAAACTTGAATTACTTCTCGGTATAATTTCAGGTGTCATTCTTTTATTCCACTTCGTCTCATCGTGTTCAGATTCCGTCTTCTATTGTTGACGATATCGCAGCATTCCAAAGATCGAGTCAACGAAAAATTTAGTGCCGTCTATTAATCAGTTTTCCAAAATAATTCAATCAAATTCGTTATAAAAAAACAAACTTGCATGTTTAAAATATTTCGTTAACCTCAACAATTACATAATTGTTAAATAATTACTAATTGTTAAAAAGCATGGTAAAGACAGTGTAGGTATTATTGTTGCATAGAAACCAATAATAAATGTTGTATTACTATAAATAATACCCGATCGTTCTCGTCATTCTTTAAATTTATTGAAATCCAATTCATATTAAAACGTCCCACTTTACTCGGTTGGTAGAGATGCATAATCCAAGATTTTTTGAATAACAAATAATTTTGCTATTGTTATTTTTAAATATCTGTTATTTCAATTATATTATTAATTAAAAGTTATTACTTAATATAAAATTTATTAATTGTAAATAATACTTAATTTATTAATTTAAGTAACATGTGATTGAATTTATTTATCTATTTCAGCTTACTTCTTAAATTTGATTTTTTTTTCAAAACTACTTATTTAATTTCTTTATTGGAGTAAACCATTTTAAGAAAAATTTGAATTAAGTATATATGTCATTTCTTAAAATTGTTTACTTTAGTTCTATATTCTACCAATAGATGGCGCCAGCAGTAAACGGAATATATGCAAAGTCAAGTAACAAGCAATTAAAAAGAATTTGTGTGGAATAGTGCATCTTCAAATGCGAATATCGAAAAGTCAAGGTTACTCTCATGAAGTGAAGCGGCGACTTCACACTTTCCAGTGAAGTCACCGCTCCGATAAATTTCAGTGATATGCAATTCAATGATACGATAGTTCCAATAACCGGGCCGTTCACTTTTCAATCCATTCACAGATTTCTCCTTTTCTGTTTTGTTCGAGAGCTTCCATTGGACAGATTATATCGATTGTTACTTTCTATCGTGATACAAAACCTGTAATCGAAATATCACCAGTAAGATCGTATCAAGGATTTGAATCACACCCCTCTTTGAAAAGTATTGATCACTGGTATTTGTGACTTTATGATATTGGTTACGTAATAACCGCTCGTAAAATATCCGTCTTCCCTAGGTTGAGGATACTGCATTCACTCCAGAAATTTCAGAAGGAAACTTCCGAATATTCTGGTTTTAATTTTATCCTGACTTAAATTCTTTGTATTACACCGAATTTTTTTTTCACAGAAGAAAGACTGATTTTTAAAAAAATGTAAAACCTTTTTAGATGTCAGCCCCTCACTCTGCAAGAAAGTTTTTATCAACTAAGAGCAAATAATTTAAGTAGAATATTTATTAGTACCCGTTAGAAATGAGTATAGTTTCATCTATAACCCTATTCAGTCCTAGCGCAGATAAATCAAACGATAGTATTTCTTATTATTGTAGTGACAGTGGATTGATGATTGCTAGTTCTCTTTTCAATAATGAATCGGACATCGAGCATAATCCAGTTGCAATAAAGTGACCATAATCATGATCGACTTAATCACTGCACTGCAGTACTAAGCGAGCACCGACAGTCTTAAACAAAGAAAACAACAAGCAACAAATGCAATAAAACAACCTTTTTGATGCATTGTTTAGAATGGCAGTCCTTTAAATAACTTATTTCATAGGCATCAAGAACCTCACATTACTGGCATCCAAGAAATGAATCTAAATCCTGCAAAGTAAATTAAAATTTCAAATATTATTGTGTCCGGAATTTTGCAAAATTCATCAAAACACCCATTGCACGTCCTGAAGTTATATTTCAAGTCAACCCCATTTCAAAACTCTGCATTGAGGATTCTATTAAAAAAAATTAGAATTTTGCAGAAGTATTTTAACGTGTCTCTTCCTTCCTACAAGGTTTGACATCTTGATGGAATGGAAGGTAGTCAACACAATGAATTTCGCCAAAGTGATTTTACTGCCACTTATGGATGTCACGGAATCCGAAGGATTCAACACACTTCCCGTATTGAAATTAAAATAATGTCAATAAAATTCCAAGGAAAATTAAATCTCAACAAACACAAACTAAGATATTTAAAATATAACATCAATAAACAACAAAATTTTCATATTACATATAACAAATTATTTCAAAGAAATACACAGCAATACAATTTATAAATGTGTCATTCAGTTGGGAGTACAGCAATTTTTGTAATTGCTCTTTCAGATTCCCCTGTTTTAGTTTTAATCTTTTCTGTTCTCACCTTGTTATGAGAACCTAAATTCTTTCAACAATCGACGTAAAAATCATTTGAAAACTGATAGAAGATGATTAATACCATCGCTTATACAAAAATGTTATTTTTCTAAATCATTCATTTAGTTCTTTGTTGGATGGTTAGTAAATAATAAATAGTCCTTTTTTTTTAATAATTTGGATTACTTTTGTTCTTTGTCCACACTTTTCGTTTACATCTATAATCATTGGTTCTGCTATCACGTTTATTGATATCCCAATTTAAAAAAATGACTAGAAGTCAATACCTCATAATCGTCAAAATCGGGTGAAATTGAAGTTAAGGGTCTCGAGTTAAGTATCTCTTCAATTTACATTACTTTTATTTCAACCTCTTCATATGTTTAGAGTATAACTCCTATCGTTCTTTTTAAATGATGCTTTACAGACTTATCTCCACCTCCTACAATATACCATAGTGAGGGGTCTTGGAAAGGGTGAAATTACAATTTATTCTCTCAGAAGTAAAATATGAGGCTAAATTTTTGTCAGGAAAGTTAACTAGTTTTTGAAGCTTTTTCAATTGAGAATTAGCTGCCACAAAATTAGTCACATAATCTAGTTCATATTTTTGAGCATTTACTATGTCTAGCCATGAAACGTTTTAGAGTTTAGTTTAGTTATATTAACGTCCCGTTTGAAGCAGCACTAGGGCTATTTTGGGACGGACCTCGTAATTTTGAACCACGGTCAGATGACGAGGACGACACCTGAGCTGACACCCCCCCTCTCCACACCAGCGGGAGGACGTTTGGTCAGGACGGATTTAACGTGCAACAGACCCCCTTACACGACGGTTCTTCGGTGGAATCGGGTCTCGAACCTGAAACCCTCCGGTTCCGAAGCCGAGACCTTACCACCAGGCCACCGCGGTTTCAAACGTTTTAGAGAAGCAGTCAAAGCATTCGAAATTAAATCTGTTAAAATTTCACGAAGAATGGCTTTGGTGACAGAACATATATATATATATAAATTTTACTAAATACATGGTTTCTTTGGTTTTTATAAGCAATTAAAATTGAGAAAAAAATCTAATTCAGTTACACTAAATGGAGGCGATTTATTTACTTGTTCATTCGGCAACTTTCCCATTATCTGTGAAGGCAAGATAGATTTACATTTGAAGCATGTTACACAAAGATGTGCTGTTTTCCGTGCAAAATCTCTACCACATAATGGGCAAAAGGTCAAACGTACAGCATTTAGTAATCCTTGAGCCCCAACATGCAATAATTTTTTATGAACACTAGAAAAATAAATTTGATTTCAGTATGACTTAATTCTAATTTCAATTTTGATTATGTTTCATTCTTCCATAAATATCAACACTTACAAAACTGCCTTCCGGCACATAACTATTACGGTTTATGAAAAATGCTCATTTCTCATTGTCCCCGAAGATAGATTTACATCAGTGGTATTGTAATCGCTTGCACAACCACAGAATATCTTTGATTTCTGTAACCTACATATTCTAACTTAATATTTTTTTAATTCTAAAATTAATATTAAATTTTATATATGAATATTTTCGTTATATCTTTCCAATGGTATAATTAATTGATTTTTAAATAAAGTTACAACAGTAATAATGTTTCCTTTCCCTGTCTCCAAGAAATGTCTGATTAAGCGGTTTAAAATACGAAATTATCAAACATCAAAACATACATAAAACGGACATAAGAAATATAAAATAAATTTCATTGTGTTAGAAAGCATTATTTAAAACATTTCATGTTTCAGCGTACATCTATAATCATTGTTCCGGAAAGCTACTTTTTACATACAAAATTTATATTTTTCCGAGAGTTTAATATCAAAAAAGAATTGCAATATATGTTATTTGAACTGATCGAGGAGGCAAATAGGACTATACCTTTGTAATAATTGAATCAAATATGGACGGCAATGAAAATAATTTTCGAAACAAGCAAAAAGTGTGGTGTGCTATTTTCACAGAGGGTAATGATAATTTCTGATAAAAATGACAAAATATATCTGAAATAAACTTCAACACTTTAACGTGCCATGAAAAATATATTCAGTTATTTCCATAAATAAATCAGATATCCATGATTATTAACCAATGGAAATATATATTCAGAAGTAGATGACAATTAATCAAAATTACTGGTTATCGAAGTCGAATATTTACATTTTGGTAAATCGATTAAAAATAGCGTTCGTAAAGATGCAGGAAAGTATTTATCTCTCAAGCAGAAATATTTGGTTTCCTTTCCTCAAGAAATTATTATTAAAAAAAGTGTTAAAGCATATTTTCTTATATAAGATTATTTATCACTATTTTTATAAAGGTTGACTTTATAAAATTTTTGTACTAGAGGTTTCGTTTCTTCTAAGCAGAATATGGATTATCGATCCGATCGTGATTTCTTCAAGCTGAAAAAATGCTATAAAACGAGTTCAGGGATTTCCTGATTTTCGTTTTCCGTCATGTATTTCCAAACCACCTTCCATCACATATTGAAGCATGCTGATTTGCTCTGAACGAACAATAGTTTATCCTCAATAGTAAACATAAACTCAACCTGGCTACCCTCTCCGATCTCCACTGCAACCGTGACTTCTGAGAGATTCTTCCTCCTCTCCTTCTCCTACGAGGGGACTGCTCTGCTTCGCACAGCAGCTTCAGAACATCATGGAACACCATGGAGGAACCAAAAGTTCATGCCATCCAACAGAAGCCATGGCTAACTTCATCACCTTTTATGCCACTACAGGAGATAGCTTCTAGTTGAAGCGGAGATACAACTATTTACAGCTATCTCCTGTAAAGTATTACAGGAGATAGCTTCTAGTTGCAGTTCCCTTCAACTGCATCAGTTTCATCTCTTCTATTACAGGTTCTTTTTAAAATTTTCCATGAAAGCATTACTTAGGAAATGCTGGTTTAAGAATGAAAGATTTTTCCTTTTGACAGTCTTACCCTACCACCTACACTAATTGGTCGCTGACAATAATTGGTATCCTAATTGGTCGTTGCCTCACCTACTTCGTCTTCTGTACATATTTCTACCATTTAATGTATTTCAATCAATGCCAACTTTATAGTTGGCTAAAAGTTATTACATATATGGAGGTGTTGACAGTTTGTGGAAAAAAATTCCTATGGTAGTACTGGAACATAGATAAACAACAACAGCGTCACTTTTGTATTTTGGAACTGTCTTCAACGTTGAATATTCGTTGTGCTTACATTAAATTATATAGCCCTATGAACTACATTCTGGAATTCGTGTTTTCTTTGAAATCTGTAATTACATATTCCATTCTTGTATTTAAATTCATTTTATGATCTTTTCATGCGATTTATTGTTAAGGAAAGATGTTATTTAGAAGTTTTGACAGCGATTTTTTTTTTTTACGCAGAAAAAAATTAATTTCACGTATGTATATAAAATAAGGAAAATTTTATAATTTCCAAATTAAGCTATGTAATAATAATAATAATAATAAAACAGCCCTATTTCCCGATTTTAAATAACTTTGTAAAAATGTGGTTATACTTTTATTTTTGTACTCAGTGTGCTGTTATATTCATCTCGTATGTTCTTGTTCCATTGTTTTAGCATATTGATTCGTTAATACTCTTGTTGTTAAAAATTTTATTATTTATATTAAAGTCATACTCTTCCCTGCCAATAATTATTTCAACTTCACAATGCTCTAGTTAAGTACAAAAATCAGTATAATGCAACCATGGAGGCGTCTTTAATGACCCGAGATTTTAGGCTTTTCATTCAGGTTCTCTCTGCAAATGTCCCACTAGCTCAGCTAGCTAATATATCGAACGCACCATTTTCTAATTAAATTACTCAGTTTTTATCATTTAACTTTGCTCACTTTTTTTTATTACTTTTTTTCTTTTATTAAGGGAAAAAATATATTTGCAATCAATTTTAGCATTTTTATTTTCTATGCAGAATACATTCATTTATCTCAAAAATTAATCTGAAGTTTGCAATTGTTAGCCTAAGTCTTTTCAAAAGTGGATACAATCGAAAATACTGATTATTGGAGTAAAAAAAAAAAGAGAGAGAGAGAGAGATAAAAGTGTATCTTTTCTTTATTTAATTTATCTTAATTTAGCAGAATAAGTTTGTTTTGCGAAATTAACTGAATATAACATCCCTAAGGATCATATATTTCTCTCAGCAGCTTTATTTTTCGTTGAAAACCATGAGAAATTAGAAAAAGGATACTGCTGAGATGTTCAGAAATATTTACTAAAAATCAACTAGATGTATTTTACCAGTATAATAGTAAATTATTTTGGGTTCATAAAATTTCATTTCACTCAATCGGCTCCATCCAATTCTTTCCGAAACAATATATTTGGCAAGGCTACCGTTTGGTTAGCTTGAAACGCGCAAAATAGACGTTTGAGGAAGTACTTACGTATAGCATTAAAAACATTAGCTTCTTTTTGAAGTTTAAGCAAACGATCGCAGTGCCTCTACAGTAGGAAATTGAATCTAACCTCATGGAGTGTCATTTCCAACGAATATGCTGGAGCTGGAGCGCATAAAACAAACACCTTTAATTAAAGAAAAACTCCAAGTGACTAGCAGCCAGTATACTGATTGATATTAATTGTAAACAATACCTACCCACTTTCTTCAAATTCATGCTAGAAATTAAAAAAATACTAATAAAAATTCCTGACATCAAGAAAGTCCTTGAAGAATTTCAACTGAAGACACTGCCGCAATATTTTTCATACTAGTGGAAGAACTTACTGCAAAAACATAACAGAAACCTTTCCGCTCTTTGTATTTATTCTGAAATGAAATTTTTAACAGTCTACCTCTTATGTCTAGTTTTCCTTCTTTAATACTTTTTTTTCTTTTCTTTCTTACCTGCTAAAAACTCTCTCTTATATAATAAAAAAAAGTCAATCAATAAACTTTCTCTATTACCTCTCAAATAATGTTTTTATAAACCTCTGTTATGCAAGCAGGGAAGTGATGTCACGAAACAGCTCTCCCTATTAAAATCACACCGGCTGAGCTAATTGGAAGATTTCTAATTTCTGAATTATATATCAGATGCATTACAGGCTCTGTTTTTACTTTGCGAAGCAAGAAATATTCACTCGTTCTTTTGCGTCAAGTTAGTAAAAGTGAAAATGAATGATACACTAGTATATAATTTACAAAATACTATATTACTTCCTAATATTTTGATTTAATAAACATTTTTAGTTTGCTTTGATGTCGGAAATTACGGGTAAATTTGAGATCTTCTTAATATTTTTAAATTCGGTTATTAAAAAATTATTTGAAAGCATCGATATGACGACTCTTAATCCGATTTTTAAATTTAATTCGTTAATTTTATTGTATCATTATATTAATAAGAGATATGATAAAAATCTCATAGATCCATTTAAAACTATTGACTTAAAAAATATGTTCTGTAAAATGAAAGAAAAAAAAAACCCACCTTTTTATGGTTGCAGACTTTTAGAAATCCTTTGCATGAAAGGTGCTGCACTGTGTGTGTTGAACTGATGCAAGTTTATCATCTCTATTAACTACAATGTATAACCATAAACCAATGGAATATACATCTGCTGAAGATCAATGATTGAGTAAATTTAAAATTGCAAGAAAGTTTTTGAAATAAATCTGCATTTAAATATATTAACATATAGAACAAACAGCGGCGATGAAAGTAATAAAATCTGCAAATTGTCCGAGTGCTGTTATAAAATATCTCAGCAGAGTGTGGAAGGCCAGGCATTTCGATTAGGCCAGAAAGCAGAAAAAAAAAAAATAGATTTGTTCCGTATGAGCCCATACTGAAGATAGAAATAAAATTAGTATCGTCTGATGGCGTTGGTATAATATAGTTGAGAAGCTAAAAAATAAAAATATATTATTATTTATAATAAAATAAAAAGCAAAGGCGAAGAAATGAGATAAAAGGCAAAAAATAATATTTTAACAATTTGCTCAGGATTTGTAATGAAAGTAAATGATCAACATTAATTAATAATCATAACATTAAAAATCACTAATTCACTTTTAAAAATAAAGTTTATTTCATTCAAAATGACATTTTTCAATATTATTGCAGTTGAGAACCCGCCTGTCCCGACAGGAATTATAAACCGCTAAATGCAGATCTTCCTTGCAAATCTATGCACCTCTAATAAAAACTCGATCATCGTTCCACCAAAATAACGAATAACAGGATTTCAATGCAAGTGCTTCCAAACGCTCCACTATTCAAATGAAATTTCAATGCAATGTTAATTTCCTTATTCATTCGTTTATTTTCATTGCTACAACGTCCTAATACTACTCAGAACGCTCATTAAAAAAAAAAAAAATAGAAACAACCTGCATGCATTCAACTGAAAAGCTGGGGAACTCATGTACTCTGTGGAGTATCAGATCTTATAGCCAGTGATTCAGGAAAGTCATCTTAATCTGGGGGATATACTTACAAAGTCCAACTATTCAATGCATTTTACCACCAGACGTTGGTACATAGGTGGAGGTACAGCAACATTAATCAATTGCTGTAGGGGCCCATTCTCTGTGACTTGCATACCATGTTACTCATTTTTATCGAAACAATAAACTACAGAGCTCTCAAACACACATATTTATTGCATGAACTATTTACAGAAGTGAGCAAGGTACGAGAAAGAGTATGTAATATATGCAAATGAAAGTAAATATATGCAGCACCACCTATTCCTTCGACACTATAATTCGTAATAACAGCATTAATCATCATCTCTCTCCTGTAGACAGTTTCGCTTTCGAGATCACTATTGGCTCCTCGATAACGAACTGATAAATTTATTTTATTTGTTTCACAATGAGAAATGTCTGACTAAAATCTAATTAATGGTTAAACTAAATTTAATAAAGCACCCTTTTCTTTTGACACTTGTGTGTATACATGCTAAGAAGAATTTGCTGTAATCAAACTATGCGAATTCATTAAATTCCTGGAGTAAGTAAATTGTAAATTAAGTTAATTTAGTAGTAAAATATCTGTTTTTTCAATCTAATTTATCAGGCTGCAATTATTACACTAAAGAAATATTACCGACTACAATTGATGACAAAAAATAAATATATATGGTGCGGTTTGCTTTTTAATTACACTAAAAGAATTTATTCAAGTATGCATTAAATTTGTTAAATAAATTACATTCTAAATTCTTCAGATACTTCATTCAATATTGTAAATGTAATCGGGAAACGTCTTTTAATTTTCTTTTTTATTTTTTCTTTCAATTACTCTTCGCGGCAAAATCTATATAATTGCAGGTGCTTCTAAATTTTTAATAGACTTTGGATAAAGATGTCATGATAAAAGTATGATTAAAATAATTATTCATAGAATATTTATATATAACATATTAACCCCCGGACATACGAATACACTTAACTTCCTAATTAGATGGCAGATCTTATTTGGGGCAATTACTATTATTTTAATCACTAGAATAATACAAGGGCATTTGAGGTAATTTTAAATGATTTTTACATTTTAAATTACTTAATACTTTAAATTAATTGCAGATTTAAATTGAAAAATTTATCAATTCAATGCACGAATCTTTGCATATGAAGGGTTTGAGAAAAACCAATGCATATAACTAAGTGGATAAAACTCACTTTTTGGGATGAATATGATAGTTTGCAATAGCTTCGAGGAAAAAAGTACGTAACCATTAGAATGCATGCTTAAAAATGAAGGTAGAAGAGTTCATATTCAATATCTAATTTTTCAAGATTTAATTAACCCTTTAAAGGGCATTTTTTTTCTAGTCATATCATGTTAAAATATTTTTAGACTTGAAATTAGAATAAGAAAAGGGATTCATTTAGCTTATTAGATAAATTTAATTTGGTTAATTAATAATTAAGTAACAAATCAAGACATCATTTTGTCTGAGATAAAGAAATGAAGCATCTAAGATTCTGACTTACTAAAAAAATTTGTCAGAACTTATGCCAACCTACATAATTTCATACAAAGATTGATAAATTTGGTGGGAAGCATACTTCCCACGGCCCTAGAAAGAGTTAAATAATTATCATGCAATCAGGTAGTCAGACAGACTTCCTGAATATATATTTCTTCAAAATTGGTACAAACCTACAATTTCAGTTTTAAGACCACATACTAAGTTTCATTTGTCTAGGTCGAATTGTTTTGAGTTATGCTCAAAGACAGACACATTTAATTTCAAAAATGTGTTTTTCAGTTTCAAGGATGTCTTCGTGAAAATCAGTTTGCGACTTTGAATTTTTTGACGAAGACAATAATTTATATTTGTATATTTCGCATACAAAAAGTAAAAATGTTTAAAATTTTCAGAAATGTATTAATTAGCACTTAAATTACTAAAAGTTCCACCTTTCAAAACTGTATGCATCATCTGAAGAACATATTTGTAGTCAGAAGCTCGTGACAGATGATTTAGTGCACTGAAGTTGATTTTCAGCCATATTAAAATAAATACAAAAGATGAAAGTATGTGTAGTTAATGTTACTCTTTTCTTTAAAAGACAGAGTGACAGACCAGTTATTCATGACCTTGTAAACAAATGGTCTCAATTGAAATTTACTAAGTTAAGCTCTACATCAATTTGTTTAAAACAAAAACTCCATATAATTATTATGAAGCAATATAAGTTGATTCATAAAAATAAGTTGTAACTTGAATTTTTTTTCTTTTTAATACTTCATGAAATTTTATATTTACATCCTTGAAATTATTAGGATACGGCAGGTAGAACAAAAACGAATAAATTTTTTTAATATAAATATCAAATGAATGCTGAAATTTTGATCTTTAATGAACATAAATAAAATTGATGCCAGTTTAAAAACTAACCAATAATCAAGAATCATAATACAATACTTTTATTAGGATATTTTATATTCAGAAAATCTACCTATTCAATTATTAGTCGGCAAAAATGTTTTAATACATTAAATTTCAATAAAGTACATTTTGCAGCATTATTCTAATGGAATAAATATATAAAACCAGATAAAGGATAAACATCAATTTGCTTCCCATTTGTTGAAAAGAAAATTTTATATATTACCTTAAATTAAGGAAATTTTCTTACAAAACAAATAAGGATTGGATTTTTTCATATCAATGGGGAATAGCTGATGAGTCAAATTTGCTAATTTCCAAAAAATTACATTAATTATTTTTCTTTCTTAATCTGTCTAGGAACACTTTAAAAACATATGATGAATACTTTCTAAATCAGTAGATCAATATATGCTTCAATAAAATTTCACACAAAATACAAAGAACACAAAAGAAAAAGTTAATATTAAAAAAGCATTTCAATGTAAACATCTCAACATTGTACTTTTTTCAATAGAAATTCAAAACATTATATTTCTTCTTAATGGATGTAAATATAGATTTTCAATTGACTTCAATAAAAGTATACAAATTATTAATTTGAAAACAATTACACAAAGTTTAATACATACGAAGTTTATATTTAAAGAAAATTATTCTTAAATACAAAGGCATAGGAAAAAATAATACATAATTTGAAATTAAAAAAAAAAATTAAAGTTTGCATGCTAAACAAAACACTTGTATGAATACATCTACTGGATAATCAAAAAAGTCATCTGGCTGTGTAATTTATTTTCCCTTAATTGAAAATATTAAATCGTTAACTATAAGAGCTGTGCAAAGAACCACCTCTTCAAACAAAAAAAGAGATTTATTTGAAAATCAAATCTAAAATGATAAAAGATGGATTCTGGACTGACCAGAAATTTCAAACAAGTTTAAACGGAAAAGAGACTGTCATTTTCCAAAATTGTACTTCATATTAATATGAGAATATCAAACCTTTCCTGATCTAATTTGCATATTATATATATATATAAACATAACCACACATACAAGTTCTGACACACTAATCTAAGCATCTAATATTCTACACTATGTCTTGTGCATGATTCAATAATGATACAAGTGGACTATGTGTGGACTATTGAGAAATTTCACAATTGAAAAAAAATATACTTCATATAATAAAACAGTAAAACTTGCAATTTGATATTTTTTCTAGGAAAAATCTTCAGACAGAAAGCCTCTCAAATAGGAGACAAAAAGAAAAAGATGTGTTGCTGTTCTCTCTAAAAGACACTCGTATTCTAAACTAACCATTTTTATATCATCATCTCCATCATTAAATACACGAGGATCCCTTTCAACAAGTTACTTAGTTCCATTAGTAGAATTATTTGCACTACCAGATATCTTCGATTCAGCAGGAGCTATTTCGAACAACTTCATTACGTTTTCAATATCGATCGGGAAAATAGGATCTGTTGGAGAATCAATCAAAATACTTTTTTTAGAAGATGGCAATTGGCTGGCTTCCAAAAGATTTATTTTTCTATTTTTGGTTAATCTTTTGATCACAGTCTCAGGGCCAGACTTCTGGATGAATGACAGAAGTGAAGGTACTTCTTCCATCTCTTTGGAATCATCAGAACTTCTTTTTGACCTACCTTCTTTGCCAGATGAACAGGATTTGGAATATTCAACTGCTTTTGTTATTTTACCAACATGAAGTTGTTCCTTAGCTTCTTCATTGAGAGAAACAGATGATGGAGGGTAAATTGTGCATTTCTTTTCTTTTGTACCATTTGTTGAACTCATTGGTGGGCATGCCACAAGTTCTTCTGTAGTATCCAGTTTCTGACATTGTGCCTCTGATGTTGAATTTGAATTTAAGCATGTATCTTTGCATCGATCCTCAAATATATCCAATTCTGAGCAGTCTTGGCTGTATTGTTTGCCATGATTTTTAAACTCATCTTTATCAAACGTTTGGTCGAAGTCCAGGCTTTCAGTTTGGCTTGTCTGGAAAATAAATGAAATGCAAATAATTTTTTAAAAAGATACAAAATATGCCACTAGTCAAGAAAAATTCATGCAAGGTAGTCTTAAAACTGTGGTTCAATATTACAAATAAGGCAATGCAGACTATAGATGAGAGATCTTAAATAATTCATGATTATCTCTTTAATTAACTATTTTTACTGAAAAATATAAGGTTTCACATATGTAGGAATAAATGAAATAAGTATATATAAAATTAATAGCATACAATGTTTCATTAATTAATATATATGGAAAATAATTTCTAATGTATAAAATACAAATGTAAAATATTATCAAATGGATATATCTAAAAATTATGCTTCACATATCATAAAAATCATTCCAAACCAGACTTAATATATGATTATGGGGAATAGATAAACTTTCATCCTAAAAATACTTTTCTCAGAATTCCAACAAATTAAGCTTATAATTCAAATTGATATATTATTATGGTTTAACACATTAATTTGAGTTTGAAACATTGATACATTTTAATAACTATTAATACAGACTCAATACTTTAAGAGGTAATACTTTTAGGGTGAAAACTAAGAATCAAGATGATTTTCTTAATATAAAGCCTCTTATCATAATGAGCTAGATAACTGTTCAATTTTTTCACCAATTTGTGATAATTTCCAAGCATATTGATCAAATTTATACAAAAATGTAATTGGGATAATAAAATTTGGTTTTTCCAATCATGACTTCCTCTCTCGAACTAAAAATCCCAGAGAAATGTTAATTGTAGACAAGTTTAAGAAGGTATTTCTGCAGGCAAATAGTCACAATCAAAATTCTTCCTTATACCCATCTTCTATTTTCGAGACATGACAGAGGCTTTGTGCAAAAAAAGCTTAATTTCATAAAATAATGAATTGTGCCAAATATAAACACTGAGGGGTAAAGCATGTATAAGTATTAGAAAAATTAAATGAATAAATTTATACAAAAACTGTTTGAGGTACTAAAATTATTCCAGAATTATTATGCAAAATAAAATCAATTGATTTCAAGAATGATAAAATTCAAATATGAAAGTGCTAAAATACATGTTTCCATAAAAATGTGTCCTCTATCTTTTCATTCCAAATAAATTTCAGAGGAGATTGTGATACAAGTAAAGCTAGAATTCTAGGTATAGAAATTAAGAATTTCTCGATTTTAGAAATATAGATATATTATCTCAATTTTTGTTTTAGAATATATATTTAGCTCAGAAACTATATAAAATTAAAACTTGTGAAATTAATAAAGTCTAGGTAGGAGGTGAGAAGTAAAATATTATTTTACATTTTTATAAATATGATAATTTATTCTCATTTAACAAAAATGTACATGAAATTTTAGATATATAAAACTGCTCTCAATTTCCTGAAAAGTGTTTTGAACAGCTGAGCTGAGCTCTTCACATATCAAGAACCATTTTTATCTCGTAAGAAATTCAAATCTGCTATTAGAAAAAAAAAAATCTAATATTAAAATATTTTACTAGTCAAATTGAACCTTTACTTAATAATTACAACAATTCACAAAACTCAACATCATCCATTCTCTTGAAAAAGAAATAAAACTAAAATATACAGAAAATCATCCTAAACATATTTCAGCAATCTGGATTATTGTAATCTGATGCTATATCAGAAATGAATATATGAATTATAGCATCCTTGGTTCAATGTAAAATACTAATCTAACAAAATAACTGAGAAAAAAAAATGAACCAAGTGACCACATATAAGATAAAGCCTCACGATTTTTCAAATCGGATTGTTTTGAAAGCAGAATTTTGCAAGCCAGCTCCCACCATTCTTAATAGTATGTTACATATTTAATTTCAAAATCAAGGTTATAAGCATAAAAAAAGGCAAACATTGCTCTTTATAAACGATTTTAAGTTGTTATACATGTTTATGTAACATTACAAAATTCTTGCTGGTTGTTTAATTGCAACAACTTTATCTTGGTTTTAATTTTTAACATATTTCAAATTATAATTACATAAACTCCTGTTTCAAAATAAAAACAGTATAGAAAATTTTTAGGTGTTGTTGGATTAATGGCACCCTGAGTAAAGGCCCAACGGGTAAAAAGGCTATAATATAACATTTTTTATGTAATCAAATCAAACAGGTTAATAAATAATGTAGTGAAATATTTATTATTATTAAAACATGTATAATTTTTGCAAAACTAAAAAGCTTGAAAATATATCTGCATGCATGTATACATATCAAAATAATATTCTAAATTACAATAGAATCTCTTCAATGCATTTCCTTCTGATATTTTTTTATTTACCAAAATTTTGCAGACCTTGATTTTGAACCACATTCATACACTATTTACTTTCTTTATCAAGAGATATATTTTTAAATACATTTTTTCTAACTTTTTTCAAAAATTTCTCTTTATTTTTCAGTCTACAAGGAAAAATAAAAAACAAGTTGATGAAGATCCTGAAATTGGTAAAAAACCTACAAAGATGACATAATGCAAAGTGTCATAAAATGAAATGAAAACATTGCAAAGAATACTGAAGATAATGAAGAAGTTAATAAAAAAAAGTTTTCAAAAGAAAAAATGGTAATAGCATTCGATACAATATAAAGAGGATATTAATTTAAAGAAAATGTTACTAATCTGTCTTTATCTTTAAAAATACATGCAAAGTTTTAAGAAAAATGTAGTCTTTATAAATAATTTGTACATTAAAAGATTATAGACTTTTAAAAAAAATTTAGGATATATATTGAAACAAATAAATTGAACTGGTAATTTACAGATTATGGTAGGTTCCCCACTTGTAATTTAACATACAGATTTCTACTTGATGAATAACCTTTACAACAAAACTCTTTAATGAAACAATAAGACTATGGCAAGAGAGACTCAACTGTATGAATTTGTACTTTATAGCTGATATACTGATTTCTCAAACAGAGTGGAAATTTAAGTTTGCTGTTAAGAACAACATATTTTTTTAAAAAATACATAGTTATAATCAAAAGCATATAGATTATTGAAATGAAGAGAAAGATTCAATACAAGATCACAAAGGAAAGTAGAAGTAATTAATACTAAATATTTGTTATTTTTTTAAAATTTTATACTCTAAACATAATACAATTAAATCTTAATTAGTGAATACAATTTTAAGCACCAGTTTATAGAATTTATAAATGATTTTACTATAAACTAGTCACAAAATAAATCAGCAATCTAATCAGCTAGCATTATATATACATACATACAATGAATTATTTCTAATGCTAAATGATGCTCTGTTTCCCTACATTACAATTTTTTAATACAAAAACACTGCCAGAAAAAATAGCAACTTGTAGTTATTTTTAACATGCAATTTCACAAATTAAAAAATGCAGAGATAGAAATAAAGACCTTCAATATAACAGAAGTTATACAGTAAACTATTAATAAAATAAAACAATGCTCACTCGAAAATATTTTTAAAAAATGCATTTTATCATGAGACATAAAATATAATTATACTAATTTTCAGAACAGCTAAATATATACTCACAAAATTCTTCAGTTTCTTCTTAAAAACTAAAATAGAAAGAAAATTTACATCAATTTTTTTTTCCTTAAAAGAATAACATATTAGTGCATAACATATAAATGTATAAATCTTTCAAATTATTTTCCAGCAGGCAAATGTAGTTTTCTCACATCCTACCTGCTGCCTATTAACAGTTCTCAAGCAAGCAAATGAAATTACTGTCCCACACTTTCAATTTCTCCCCCCACCTGACTGAGATAACAGTATTCTGGCTGTAATGTATATGGGCGTAAAAAAATGACAAGAACCATCTTACTTTTCAGATTTCTAATACTTTCATATAAGTCTGTTATGATTTCATATCTGCTATGATTTGGGGCAAAAAACTATTTTGTTATGTTACAGTGTATAGAACGAAATATTTACTTAACACAATTAAAACTTCACAGTAGTATCTGGAACAAACATTTCTGTTATTTTTAGTCTTGATACCTTCTGATAATTTTGAAAACTACTTTAAACTGACGTGGTCTATACGAGCTATTTTAAAATTCCAATTTTATCTATTCAAATAAGTTATATTGTTCAGCTCACTCCTATTATATCCAAGATATTTTTAAAGGCACGTTTTTGTAAAGATGGTAATTTTTTGTTTATTATACTGCGATAATACACAGATCAATAATTTTTTTTTTTTTAACAGCTGGTATATTCTGTTTAAAATTTTTACAAATTCCATAATAATAGTGTAAAGACTACTCGGCTGAATTCAGTCATCTAACATAAGGCATTTTTCAAATAATACTTTCACTACACAGAAATTGTGAATTCCAAATATAGAATCAAAGTCTAGTTTTTTTAACAATCATAACACCGTCACCATGGATATTTCATATGTGTGAAAAGAAAAGTAGACTCATCTTATTAAAAATTTTCAATGAAACCATCACAATAAATAAATTTTACATAATTTTTTTAGTTTTCAAGAGCTAACTGCACTGTAATAAAAATACCAAGCCTTATACATGTATATAAGAAGAGATGATTACAATTCAATTAATAGTATATATGAACTTATTATTTTTCAAATTACATATAGTCAGCATCTTTTTATACAACTCATACAGATAGTTTGTGTTTTTTTTCATCCTACTCACCCATCATTTTCTGAAGTATTTGTGAAAGATAATTATAATTCTTCCCTCTTAATTTCAATCTACACATCTTTCGAATATATTGCATTGAGTCTAATTAAAAGTTGGACCAGAAGAAATATCACTCTTAACTTTCCAAATAATAGCCGATTTAATAAACCATATATACTATTAAATAAATATATATGAATTAATAAATTTCAGGTAAAAATAAAAAATGAGATTTTAAACTGAATAAATTAAATGAAACCAAATTTTGAAATCTGAAATACTCAGTTAGCCTGATCCAAAAGAAAAAAAAATGAAATTTGTTTAATCATATTAATATGTAGTTTCCAAGTAATGCTTGTTCAATTTTGAGATTGATATTCTAAATTACAATCTGATGTTAATAATTGAGCAAGTACCTATTGCACGAGATCTATAGAAAAAAACTAGACCCACAAGGTTACATGTACCAACCTCCCTCCCACACACAAAGTCCATCTTTGGTCAATTCAAATTTCAAGCTTGTCAGCCTCAGGACAAATTTGTCATATCTGACTAAATTGTATCTAGTATAAAATAGTATTTCAATCCAGTCATTATAGAGATGAAAGTAATTTAATGCTATACTTTCTTTATGCAACTATTTTAAAAATACATAAGCAAAGAAGCTAAGTACTTATTTTACTCAAAACAAATAAGTAGATATAAAAATAATTTTAAAGAAAAATTTAAACTAACCATTTCTTAAAGCTCTGAAAAGCAGTTCATCTTCTGAGAGCACATCAGTACGATTTGAAGAAAATATTCTGTTTTCACAGAAAAATCCTTCAGGTTCATCATCGTCATCAAAACTAAGTAACAAACGAAAAGCATCATTAGGATTAAAACCGCTTTTTTCTTTCAAGTTTTCATCTGAATTTTCCACTGAACAGAGCTGATCTTTGTTTTCAGCTGACTTGATTTGATTTGATTCATCAGGCAAGGTGACAAGATCAGATTGCAGACCATTTCTGAGGGAAATTAAATCAGTTGAGGGATCTGATGCACAAGTGTCAAATATCGTAGGATCTTCAGCTGCACATAAGTTTTCCGATTTCTCCAAAAGTGAGGATTCCGCTTTTGAAATCAATTGCTGATCAACAACAAAGCTTCCATCATCCTGTGGCAGCTTTAGGGGTTCAAATTCACACAGTTTAAGTTTTTTCATAGAAACACACAGGATATCAGGATTTAGTACACGTTTCTCACTCCCTCTCGGAAAATTTCTTATGGTAGTATCAGATGCAGAAGCAAGAGGATTTTGAAAGCTACTCAAACTTCCTCTAAGTAAAAGCTGTGAATTATTATCAGTGCTCTCCAATGACTGTTGATGCAGTTTAACATCAGTCAAATCATCAGGGAGTTCTTCTTCATTATCCATTATCTTTTCTGGTCTTGTTTTCTTTGCAGTGATTTCTCTATACCAGCTGCCCAACCTTTTGGTAGGTTTTCTACTACCATCTTCAGTTACTCTTGCCAATGAAGTAATATCACTCTCTGAAGAATCCTATAAATAAATTCAAGTTGTTACAATTTGTGTTATATTTAAATATTGCAAAGCAGTAATTGATAACCAGTTCCTCACAAATTAAGATAATGGTTTCAAAAGTAAAGTAATAAGGACGCTTGTAAATTATTGAGAGTAGATCTGCTGATAAGCAAGATACATGAGAAGTAATATACTCAATTACCAGAAAATAGGCAGGAATGTTTCATTACACTTTCCAGATAGAAGATGCTTAAGGTTTGAAGAGAGCATCTGGTCATAAAGTAGTTTTGAACAAAATAAAATCATTTTTTGATTCACTTTTTACAAAATTTCACAGGCAGTGTTTATTGGGGAAAAAGTAGATTCCCATAGCAAGATTGGTTCAAGACAAAACATTTTGTTTTAAATTTTGACATACACATTGAAGAAGTCCTGGTCATATTCATGAAAAACTGTAATTTTGTTAGAATAGCAGACTTTAATAAAATTCAAAATACTATTTCACTCTACCTTTCAGAAACTGAAAATTAAATTTTAAGGGTTGAATAAAGTTATTCTAATGTCATCAGCACCTGATAACCCTCAAAGTTAATTTAACATATTTTCATTACAAAACTGAATTTGCCCATTTACAGTTATATCTCTTTTTGTAGCATTATATTTATTCATCATCATTTAAAAGTTTTTCTTTTTTCATAATGTGAACTGAACCATTTTAAACCTGGAAATGACAACAAAAACTGCACTATAAATTTTTAATTATTTAAATTAAATGTGTTATTCATGTTTAAATATATCACATACATTATAATATTCTTCCATATAAAACATATGTATTAAAGGTATTAAATAAAAAAAAAGAAAAATGCAGTTTAGAAAGTTGCTGAGATATACAAGTAACACATTGTAATAAAAGAATTAAAAAATTAATATATTTACTATTTAATTCTATTTCTGTATTTTGTTGAACCAGAATTAAATTGAAAGTAATTCCAATTAAGAAAACAGAATTATGTGAATTTAAGGCACAATATTTCAGTGGTGGGAAAAATTATTTCATCAGAAATGAATACAACCAGAATAATACCTTGAATAGAAAAAAAAAAATTCTCTAGAAATTTTGATATTTTTATATTGCATGCTTGCAACAGGCTACCCAAATATAAGTGGAAAAATGTTAAGATGGTCATGACTACACCTCTTACGCATAACAGGTCTGCCCTCCCCCTTCACATTTGGTAGACAATGACCCCTGGTCAGACAAGTACTAACCCTGCGAACTTTATTAAAAATTCTAAACAATATTGCAAGAACCTTTTGTCCAGGAGAAACGAATTATATGGTCCATTATATACATTAAATGAATTAATATTCATGTACAAATCATATTTTCAGTTTTCCTACAGTTAAAACATTTTTGTGAGCACATAAAACAATATAAAAATAAATAAAAAAATATTAGTGTAAAGACCATTTTAAAGTCAAATTATTAATAATTTAGATAAATTCTATATTAGCTGCACATAGAAAAAAAATTATGTTGTGTAAAAATAAAGGTGGGTCTAAGTTAAAATAAACATGATCTGTCACAAAATACACAAAAATACCTTGGCTTGGTACAAAGACACATTAGATATGGAATAATATAGAAGTGTTATTTGCACCAAATTTTTTGGTGTGTCTATTAAATAACCTGTAGAAAAGTAAATTATGAAATCTTCCCACAAATTTAATTTCGATATCACATGAGAAATAATTAAGACGTAAACAAAATTCTGTGTTTTGCATTATTACAAAAATTTTAATTATCGAAAAACTCGGCTAAAATTTATATTCAAAACAAAAAGAGCGAACAAAATAATGGGGAGCTTTCGGTTTAGAAAAGATATCAATACAGTAAATTCCAGAAAAAGGTTAGCGTCTGTTAATAATTACGATTGAAATTCACAAGAAATCGATAAAATAACAGAACCGTTTTTGCACAAGATCCTTCATTTATTGAAGAGTCAAAATTATTTTATTCTGAAACAGCTCTCTTAAGAAACTGAATAGATTAAAAGGAAACTAAATAATAACTATTACCACAATAAAGAGGCAGTGGGGGGGGGGGGCACTTAGGTGTATAGAATATGAATACTTGAGTCCGCAATGAAAGGAAGTCAAAGTATAATTTAGGAAAATTATTTATCATATGTAACAAATAATCTTTCAAAATAGTAAGTAAAACAAGAATATACAAACCATAACAAAATGGAAACCGGCTGTTTATACCTCGTAAAAAACAAATACTGCTTCCAATTTAACAATTGAAAATTTGCTGCCAGGTACATTATCCAATGTATAAACGTTACATACTTGTGCTGTTTTTCATAGAGTTGAAAATTTCTGCATTTTTTGAATAATAAATATAAACGCTATAGTTATTTTAAATAATTCTTCAAAATAACTGTTACTTGAATTAGTTTTTTAATTAAGATTATTATTAATACTTTTTACTTATTATAATTCATACATATTATGTTGATTTCATCAAAGGGTGATCGACAAGATTTATTTATTTAAACAGAACACTTAATTTAATCATAGTTAAAGCATTTCATCTAATTTATTTATTTAAATAAAGTAGTTTCTTTAAACAAAACAAAAAAAAATTGAAATTTCAGTTTTGCTCTAGTTTTAGATTCTCTCCCTAGATGGCACCTGTAGAATGAATACCAATAGTAGGTCTTTCGATGCGTAACTACACTGGTGTGCAAAACTTAAGCAACAGGTATGTTTTTTGCCATAATTTCACGAGAAATCATCTGAGAGACATGAAATTCAGAAATGAGATACAGCATTTTGCTCTGAAAGAATGACGAAAGCATAGTTGCGCAGAAATGAATACAATGCATACAGTATGGAATCGAACAAAAAAAGCCTTTATTGAACTCATAGTATCATTACACATGATTGTCTGTCCAAGAGGAAGAACAGCAAACAGATGTTCCTTAGTATGGGATATGCCCTCCCCTTACTGCAATGGTTGCTTCGCACCGTCTCTCCATACTCAGCACCAGATGGTCCAACAGTTCTTGAGGTAAGAGTGCCCATTCCTCAATCAGCATCTGTTTAAGTTGTCGGGTGTTCCCAGGAGGATGTAATCGTGCCGCAAGGCGTCTCCCCCAAGCATCTCACACATGTTCTATCGGATTTAAATCAGGGGAGCACGCCGGCCAATCCATTCGAGTGATATCTTCACTCTCCAGGAGCTCCTCAACAGCATGAGTCCTGTGTGGCCGTGCATTGTCATCCATAAAAACGAAGTCTGATCCAATGGCACCTCGGAACAGACGCACATGAGGAAGGATCACCTCCTGACAATAGCGATCTCCAGTTACAGAACCTCTGTCGAAAACGTGGAGCTCAGTCCGCCCGTTCATCATAATGCCTCCCCAGACGACAACTCCAGCACCACCGAAACGGTATCTTTCCGTGATGTTACTGGGATGAAACCGTGTCCTGACCTCTCTCCCAAATCAACTGGCGTTGGGAATCGCTTGTGGCACTAAAACGACTCTCATCTGTAAAGAGGACACGACTCCATTGATGAGATGTCCAGTTTTTGTGCTCCCTGCACCACTCTAAACGGTGCCGCCGGTGGGAAACTGTCAAAGGGATGCAGCGTTCAAGACGGCGGGTGAATAGGCCACCTTTGTGAAGGCGTCTGGACACAGTAAAACGCGACACTTGTCGCCCCATTGCTGCACACAGTTGCTGAGCAATGGCGCTTGCTGACTGGTTTCGGGTTCTTTTCGCCTGCAGGACGATATGTCGGTCATCCACTGCAGTTGTTTTCCTGGGGCGGCCACCACCAACCTTTCTCATAGCTGTACCTGTGGTTTGGAAGGCTTTCCAAG
>JAPMOR010119021.1:36001-70918 GCA_026543865.1 Argiope aurantia | reverse complement strand
TTATATATATATATATATATATATATATATAAACACCTCCCGTCTTAAAAAACAAATCCGATAATTATTAAAAGATTTCTTTCGATAAATTATCAAAAGTAATGATATTACTATATTTATAAAAAGAAAAAGTAGTAGACATTAGATCCACGACGAACCAAAACAGGTGACTTTATTTGTTTAGAATAGCAGAGTCCAGTGTTACTAATTTTATATTGAGAAGAAGTTAGAAGAATTTTTTTTTCTTTTTGAGGCGCAATTCTCAACAAAAAATAATCAGACAAATTGTAGTTGCCTCACTAATTGTATTTCCGATATACGTTATTTTAAACCCGTAAGAAATAGCTTCACTTTAAATCATTACATTATATATATATTTTTACGTATTAAGACATTTTTTGTGGAATATAGGTTTACAATAGTGCCGCAATGAAAAAAGGCAGACGATTCTCCATAGCCGAGTGGTCATCACACTGGTTTCCTAATCCATAGATCATGAGTTCGAATCCCGCTGGGGACAGTAAAGCTAAATGTTTGTGTAAATACTTATTTAACTCCATGATTTATGTTCTCCTTTATTTCGTGTTCTAGAAGATTCTGGACCTTTCTTTAGTTTACCAGATAAGTGCTCTGGACTTTTCTTACTGTCTCCAGAAAAGTATTCTGTAACTTTCCCTGCTGGTATAAAGGCTGGAGATCTCTCAGTCACGGTTTTTGAGTTCTGAATTGTGCATAGCTTGTATTTGTACTTCGCTCCTTGATTTAAGTTAATAAATTGGTTTAGCGTTACTTCTTGTGTGTCATTGAGTTCTACGCTAAAGTACCTACGTGGTAATACAATGTTTTAAAGAATTCCAATTGTGCCAAATAATTTCATAATATACTACGAATCTAACTTTGCATAAAAATATATCAACGCTATTGTCGCGTTGATTCTCTACATCTATTAATATTATCTTTGTTTCAGCTTTTGTTTTGTTCCGAGTGGCAACGGTGTAAAAATTAACAAAAAATTGTAGTTCTTAGAATTCAATAAAAGAGGTGGTGTGTTCTTTTGAAAATGGCTTTGAGTTTTGAATTTACGCCATAAATATATGCCTTTTTATCTAAGAAACTAAAACAGAGTATTTAATGAGAATATCTGAGTAAGAAATATTATCTGATTCGATGTCAAACGTGACATCTGGCGTCCGCGACAGGACTCGATTGCTTTTTAAGAGTAAGTACGAAACATTTCAGCATTTGTTTTGATTATGGAAACTGTTTTGAAAGATAGGAAGCAGCTGAGAAGACTGTTTACTACAGCATGCAATTCCTTTGACAAGGCAGAAAATCAACTGAGTTGTGCTGATAAAATCAATAAATTAAAGCTAATTGAGGAGAAAGCTTTATTAATGATAGCGTGTGAAGAAAAATTTAAACAGTTGTTGTTTTCCGAGAACACTTCCGATTCTGAAATAGAGAGAGAAGTAGATGAGTCAGAAACTTACATTGATCGCTGGAGATCTTTAAAACAAAAGTTAGAATCATTTGTGATTGAACAGTTATCTCCTAAAAATGAAAGTGTTAATATTGTTACGAATACCTTATTAAATTATCCAAAAATAAAATTACCTACTTTTGACGGTAATGTACACAATTGGCTATATTTTTGGGGACAATTCCAAAAAATTGATGAGGACATTAATATCGATTCTCACGATAAATTTTCATATTTATCTCAAGCAATGGAACGAGGTAGTCCTGCTGAAGAATTGGTTAAGAGTTTTCCTCCAGGTGGTAATAGCTATGAAAAGGCTTTAAAACAATTAAAATTGCGTTTTGGTAGAGAGGCATTATTAATTCAAGTATACGTTAGAGATTTACTAGCATTAGTTCTTCAAAAACAGAACTATTCAAAAAATTCGTTAAGAAAGTTGTTTGATCAACTCGAGAGTAAACTACGTTCACTTGAGCTATTAGGTGTTACTAGGGAGAAATATGCTGCGATGTTATTTCCTCTAGTTGAGTCATCGCTACCCTAAGAAACTTTGGTTGCTTGGGAGCGTTATAGATCAGCTCATCGTAGAGTTCGTGAAACGAACACGAATGATTCTGATCAGAATTCAACTAAAATGGAGAAAAGTGATTTAGAATTTATTTTAGAATTTTTACAAGATGAGGTTGAATCAGAAGAACGCATTCTTCTTGCTTCTAAAAGTTTCAACGCTTCTAAACCGAAAACGGAAGTGAAATATAATAAATTTCCTGGTGATAAAAAAATGAGTGAAAATAAGACTAGGAATGTAAAGTTTTATGAGGTGCCTAGTGCAACTGATCTTTTGACATCGTCGCAAGTGTCAAAACAGTGCATATTTTGTTCTAATGCACACTATTCTGGAGATTGCTTTAAAGTAAGAAAAATGCCTTTGAAGCAAAGAGAGGCAATTGTTCAACAATCTCATAATTGTTTTTTATGCTTAAAAACTGGACATTCTGTCAGCGATTGTAATATCAGAGCTAGTTGTTTGTGTTGTGGCAAAAAACACCACATTCTTCTGTGTAGAAAAATGAACCCGATATCTGAGTCTAAAGACAAGGAATCACCTGAAGTTAATAAGAGAACTGATAGTAGCTCGGAAATGGATCAAGCTCTTTCCAACTTGTCTACCACTCCAAACGTAATCCTGCAAACATTTAAAGTTGTAATTAGAGGCAACGGGAAAAAACGTGCAGCAAGAGCTATTGTCGATACTGGTTCACAGCGGTCATATTTACTACGAGCTACAGCTGAAGAAATGAACTATGAGCCTAATGGCTGTGAATATTTGCAGCACTCCCTATTTGGTGGCAAGCATACTGGGGTATGTAAACATGATGTATATACTTTGTATTTATCGAGTGTGCATGAGAATTATAATTGTAATTTTAAAGTTCTTAGTCAACAAATTATTTGCAAAACTGTGCCACCTACTGTGAATGAGGTTTGTGTGAAAGAGTTAGCTGCTTATAATATAAATATTGTGGATAATTGTGAAGATCCTATTGAAATCCTTATTGGAGCTTATGTAGCTGGGAAGCTCATGACAGGCGGTCATCGTGCAATGTCTTGTGGACTTGTAGCAATTGAAACAAAACTTGGGTGGTCTGTTATGGGACGAATAACTGATACGGCGAGAAGTGAATGTTCATCTTTATTAGTTAAGTCCATGTTATTTACAGCAGAGAAAATAACAGATTTATGGTCCTTGGATACTCTTGGCATTACTGACCCATCTGTGAAGAAAAGCCAGATCGAGTTACAAGAAGCTGCTCGAATGCATTTTCTAGATACAGTTCATTTGGTAGATGATCGTTTTGAAGTAGATTTGCCTTGGTTGGAAGATCATCCACCACTTCCAAATTATTTTGATTTAGCAAAGGGAAGACTGAACAAGACTGTTAAACGTCTTAAAACCGAGTCTAATTATGAAGCTTACGAAAATGTTTTTAGGGAATGGCTTGAGGAGGGAGTAATTGAGGAAGTTGCCAAAAATGATCAGGCTCTAGTACATTATCTGCCTCATCGAGAAGTTATCAAGGAGAATAGTACTACAAAAATCCGGCCTGTCTTTGACGCTTCGGCCAGAGCAAAAGGATTTCCTAGTCTCAATGATTGTTTAGAGAAGGGTCCGAATCTGATAGAGCAAAGTCCGAGTATTTTAACCCGATTTCGAAAAGAGAAGATCGGTGTTATTGCTGACATCCGAAAAGCCTTTCTACAAATAGGTGTTTCACCCACGGATAGAGATTATTTGAGGTTTTTGTGGATTGTTAATGATGGTCAGCTGAAAGAGTACAGACATTGTCGTGTCGTTTTTGGTGTATCGAGTAGCCCCTTTCTTCTAAATTCTACAATTCAGCTTCATTTACAAACTGTTTTGGAAAAAATAGGAACTGGAGAATCTTCATATCCGAAAAGTGTCATTCAAAAACTTGCGCATAGTTTTTATGTTGACAATTGTGTTAGTTGCGTTAAAAATGAAAAAGAACTGCAGCAATTTATTAACATTTCGACTGAGGTAATGGCCGAGAAAAAATTCGAGCTTAGAGGGTGGGAGTTCAGTGATGTCCATGCTGATACTTCTGCCGATACAAATGTGCTCGGTCTGGTATGGAATAAAAAATCTGACACTCTACGAATTAATACTGCAAGTGTAAAGGAATTATGCTTTGAAAAGATAACTAAGCGATCAATCTTATCTGCAGCTCATAGATTGTTTGATCCTCTAGGTATATGTTGTCCTGTCATCCTAATTCCTAAATTATTGCTTCAAGAAACGTGGAAGCAGAAAATAACATGGGATGAAGAAGTTGATAAAGTTACAAAAAATACATTTTTAAAATGGTTTAAAGATATTGACTGTTTAGAGAAAATCCGTTTTCCAAGATATTTTGGTTCAGAGATTGCAAATGGAGATATTTCAGTACATATTTTCTGTGATGCTAGTAAGCATGCGTATGCTGTTGCTGCTTTCATCAGAATACAGACTGGTGATTCAGTTAAAGTACAACTTATACAAGCCAGGAGTAGAGTTGCACCAACAGGAAAGGAAGAGATTACTATCTCTAGACTTGAGTTACTTGCAGCTACTATCTCATCAAGGCTTTCAACTTCTATTTTGTCAGAGATTCAGAGTGAAGAAGTTTACTTCTGGACTGATTCTTCGACTGTCTTGACATGGATCATGAGAGAAGAGGCCTGGAGTGTCTTTGTCCAGAATAGAGTGAAGGAAATAAGAGCGTTAACAAATAAAAGTTCTTGGAAACATATCCCTGGTTCCATGAATCCTGCTGATCTCCCGAGTAGAGGTTGTTCAGTTCAAACTTTATTGAAATCTAACTGGTGGTTAGGACCAAGTTGGCTTTACTTGCCTAAAGAGGATTGGCCAAGAGGAAATCCAGTCTTAAATGAAAATGAGATTGTTCGAGAAAAGAAACAGACCATAGTTTCATCTGTGACAAGAAGTTTGATTTCTACAAGTTTTTTTCCTAAAGATGACTGGTATTACAAATATTTTTCGAAATACCAGAAAATAGTTCATCTTATTGCCTGGATTCTACGGTTTATCTTTAATTGTCGAGCTGAAAAAATTAAGAAAAGACATGGAGACCTTGATTTTCGTGAAATTTTTGAAGCCGAGAAATTATTAATCAAAATGGTTCAAGAGGATTGCTTTGTGGACGAGAGAGATGATAAATTAAAAACTTTAGGAGTATTTAAGGATCAGAGTGGAATCCTCAGACTGAAAACGAAACTTACCTTTCGACAAGATTCAGAAGAGTTTAAAACTCCAGCTGTTCTTCCGCCTGATCATGAGGTGGTCAAGAGATTAATACGATATTATCAGGAGAAAAATGCACACGCTGGTACCCAAATTTTAATAAATATTCTTCGAGAGAGATTTTGGCTTCTTAACGCTCGGAAAACGGTGAGATCTTTGATTAATAAGTGCACCGTATGTAGAAGATTTTCTGCAAAAAGCATGCAAGTTTGCACAGCAACCCTTCCAAACGACAGACTCCGAGAAGCGGCTGTGTTTGAAATTTGTGGCATTGATTTTGCTGGTCCAGTGATCTTAAGAGGTAACACCAAATCCTGGATTTGTTTATTCACCTGCGCCGTATACAGGGCAGTACATCTAGAATTGGTTGAGTCCATGTCTACTGAGAGTTTTTTACTAGCCCTTAGAAGATTTATATCCCACAGAGGAAGAAGTAAAATAATTTACTGTGACAACGGAACTAACCTTGTGGGAGCTTCCAATGCACTACGAGATCTAAATTGGAAGCAGATCACTGATGATACATCTATATCACCAATTCAATGGAAGTTCAATCCACCAACTGCCTCATGGTGGGGAGGTTGGTGGGAGAGGTTAGTAGGTATTCTCATGAGTTTACTAAGACGAGTACTAGGAAGAGCTTCTTTAACTTCCGAAGAAATGATCACAATTCTCTGCGATTGTGAGGCAGTGATCAACTCCCGTCCATTGACCTATGTCACTGAAAATGATGCTACTTTGATGCCTTTGAGTCCATCTCTATTTCTTCAAGACATTCAAACAAGTGGTGTTCCTTATCTTGATGATATTGGACACAGAAGTCTGAATAAACGCGTGAAATACAGAGAGAATTTACAAAAGGATCTGCGGAAAAGATTTAGATCCGAATATCTAGGAGCACTTATCCAAAAATCGGATAAGACAAAATCAGTGGAAGTGAATGTCGGTGATATTATGTTGATAGGAAGTGATAACACCAAGCGACTGAATTGGCCACTGGGGAAAATAATAGAGATTATTCCAGGTCGAGACGGAGTAACAAGACTCGTGAGACTTAAAACGGCAAATGGAGAATTACTAAGGCCGATACAGAGATTGTATCCACTAGAAGTCTCTAATGATGATCTAATTGTTGAGAACTTTTCAACTAAGAAGTTGGAAACATGTAAAGAGTCTGGCTCTAACGATGTGTATGATGTAAGCTTTGAGCCACAGTTTCAAAAGACTAGAACAGGTCGCACTGTCAAAATACCTAAAAGACTGGACTTGTGAACAATTTAATTTTCTTAATTTTATATATCTTTCTTGCAACTATGTGTAAGTTAAAGTTTTAATGTAAAATGTTAACTTAGGTGGGAGGATGTCGCGTTGATTCTCTACATCTATTAATATTATCTTTGTTTCAGCTTTTGTTTTGTTCCGAGTGGCAATGGTGTAAAAATTAACAAAAAATTGTAGTTCTTAGAATTCAATAAAAGAGGTGGTGTGTTCTTTTGAAAATGGCTTTGAGTTTTGAATTTACGCCATAAATATATGCCTTTTTATCTAAGAAACTAAAACAGAGTATTTAATGAGAATATCTGAGTAAGAAATATTATCTGATTCGATGTCAAACGTGACAGCTATTATTTCAATTTGAACTTCTCAAAGCTTTCAATAGTTATTAAATAAAACCGAAATGCGATTTTTTTTTTCATGACGTTTTTATAAAAGGAATTTTACATTTTTCTCTATTTGAGATTAATTTTGGATTTTTTTATGAATAGTATGATTTAATCTGAATAATTCATATGCTTGAAAATTCAAATTTGTTGTGGAAACTTATAAGTGTAATCCAACTTATTTATTTTTGTTCAAAAATGATAGAAATTGGAAATTTTATTAGATAGGAAAAGGAACAGCAAAAATTAATCAGCTATAGCACCTGTAGTCAGATTGCATATTTGAGGGGATTTTGGAGGCTTTTCTACAGATGTTCTCGCTGGGACTCTCTCCCTAGACAGTGATTGATATTGCGGTTTTATTAACTAATTCTATCGGAATTTAGATGGATGGAATTTGGGACAGGATTGAGATCAAATCTGGAAAAAAAATTATTGTTTTTTTTCCTGTACGTATATTCAGGATGCGTGGATAGCACTCATGTATTCGTTATGATGCAATATGATTTGAAGGAGTGGAGAAAGCGAGGCAAGGAAGCAACAATTTAACATTATTCGAAGTAATAGCATATTAAAAAAAGGTTATAATTATATATAAAATAATTTCTTTATTCACTATCTAAAATTTAGCAGGACAAAAGTTATATATCAAGGGGAGGGGGTGAAATACAGGGTGGCCATAATTAAACTGACAGTGCTCACAGTGTTCTGTAGCGCGATCTATTTGCGAGCATGGCGCCACATTTTGTAGGAAGATTAAACAAGACGGGGGACGAAGAATTCCGCGAAAAAAAAATTAGTTCCAAAAGTCACCGTTAGGGTAATAGGTGGCGCTGTGTAATAGAAAATAGTGTGTTAACAAAGGCAAATCAATACGGAAATTAAATTACCTTTTATTTTGCACATTTGTTGATTTAGTTCAAGTGCAATATGGCAACACTTTTAAAAAAAGCGAAAAATTTACATAAACACCGATAAAGTATCTTTATCTGCAATTTCACTTACTGGGTAACAGAGAACGCTGAGCAGAAGAAGAAGTTCTTTATTCAAATTTCACGTTACATCCATTGGTACAGTGCCAGCTGCTTGGCCTTTAAAAGGCAATGTGTTACTTTTCGAAACAATCGGATTGAAAGTTTATGTGCAATGTCTCCTTCTTTAGTCGAGCGTGCGTTACTGGTCAAATTCTTTTACCTCAACCAATGCAACGCGTCAACCGCTCTTCGTGCTTTTAGAAAGCACAAAAAAATGCGTAAAGGTAACGGCCCTTTGTCAGTTAATGGGCTAAAAGAAATGGTTGCGAAGTTTGAGAAAACAGGTTCTCTGAAGGTTCAGTCAGGCAGAGGACGAAAACCTGTACCACAGGATACAATCGAAGCAATTGCCACGGCGATTGTCGATAGAGGACAAGACAATATTTCTGCCACTTCTAGCGCTCGTGGAGTAGCTCGGAATATGGATATGCCTTACAGTACGGTATGGCAAATCTTACGAAAGATTATCCACTTCTATCCATACAAGATCTGCCGTGTACAAGAGTTACGTCACACCGACCACGATAAGCGATTGACTTTTGCTCTCACTTTTCTTGCCAGAATGGAGGTGGATGATGCTTGGCCGTGGAAAATCTTATGGGGAGACGAGGCCCACTTTTACCTGAATGGAACTGTGAATACCCAGAACTGCCGAATGTGGGATGGCACATCACCATATGCAGTCACAGCAATTCCCTTACATTCACCAAAGGTAACTGTTTGGTGTGGGTTCACAGCGGAATTTATCATAGGTCCATTCTTCCATGAGAACATTACCCCGACAGGACCGGTAACCTGTTTAGTTACCGGAGAGAAATATCACCACATGTTGAACAGCTTTGTCATTCCAGCACTTCAGCAAAGACAATGCCTGGGGAAAATAATTTTCATGCAAGATGGAGCCCCTCTACACGTTGCTTTACAGGTACAACAGCTGCTACGACAGAAATTCACAACAGAAAGAGTCATTAGCCGCTGCTTTCCACCTCGGTCCCCTGATCTTACCCCATGCGACTTCTGGCTATGGAGTTACCTTAAGTTCAAGGTCTATCAAGGAGTTGCCCAGGACCTGGCTAAGTTGAAGGATAACATATCACGTACTGTACGGGAAATTCCTGCAGACATGTTACTTTCTGCTGTTGTGAATACTGTGCACAGAATGCAATATATGGTCCACAAACACGGCAGCTACATTGAACATGATTTGAATGTGCAAAATAAAAGGTAATTTTATTTCCGTATTGATTTGCATTTGTTAACACTCTATTTTCTATTACACAGCGCCACACATTCCCGTAGCTGTGACTTTTGGAACTAATTTTTTTTCGCGGAATTTTTCGTTCCCCTTCTTGTTTAATCTTTCTACAAAATGTGGCGTCATTCTCGCAAATAGATCGCGCTACAGAACACTGTCAGTTTAATTATGGCCACCCTGTATTACATTTCATGTTCTTTAACTGTAAGTCACAAAATTAAGGATTCAGGTGAAATAAAATGCAAAATTTTTAGTTATGATACAAATCGTTTAATGATTAAACTTTAAAAAAAGTTACAAAGCAAGATTATTTATTTATTCATTTTTTTCCAATTCATGTATTTGGGCATCGATTTCAGCAGATTTTGCAGCCATCAGTTTCATGGAGCTAATCCAACAAATAAGGCATTTGTTAAGGATTAGATAAGGATCATTTTTGTACAGCCTAACATATTTTAAAATTATTTCACTTTCAGTGAACATATGTGAAAATATTTCCTCTATAACATCATCATATTTGGCTAGACAGCCCAGGATGGGCGAGTGCCTTCCTCTGAATTCTGTTCCACCGTATTCTATTTTTGACACTTGTGCGCCAATTTCTTTCCTGGATAGCTAGGAAGTTTGTCTCCACTGACTCCATCCATCTTATTTTGGGTCAACCCCTTTTCCTACTTCTTAGAGGTTTATGTAAAAGAATTTGTTGTTTTTAAATTTTTTTTAGCACTTATGTACTCGTTATAATGCAATATGATTTGAAGGAGTGGAAAAAGCAAGGAAAGGAAGCAACAATTTAAAATTTTAAAATTATTCCAAGTAATAGCACATTAAAAAAATATTATAATTATATATATAAAATAATTTCTTTATTTACTATCTAGAATTTAAGCAGGACAAAATTTATATATCAAGGGGAGGGAGGTGATATATTCCATTTCATGTGCTTTAACTGTAAGTCACAAAATTAAGGATTCAGGTGAAATAAAAAGCAAAAAATTTTGTTATTATACAAATTGTTTAATGATTAATCTTAAAAAAAGTTAAAATGCAAGATTACTTATTTATTCATTCATTTTTTTCAATTCATGTATCTGGGCATCGATTTCAGCAGAATTTGCAGCCATCAGTTTCATGGATGCTAATTCTTAACAAATAAAGTACTTGTTAAGGATTAAATAAGGACCATTTTTGTACGGCCTAACCTACATTTTAAAAATTTTCACTTACAGTGAACGTATGTAAAAATATTTCCTCTATATCATTGAATACATTAAAGAACGAATGTGACACAACAAGCTTTGATGCCCATAAAAATTCAGCTTTAAATGATGGTTCTTTGACTAAAAATTTCGAAATCAGTTTATTTTCGGGCATGAAATTTGACATGTTATCTTTCCCTATATTCCTTTTCGATACTATGTACAAAATCAACGATGACTCTTCAGAGCTGGCAGGTAACGCATGGAAAAAAAAGAACAACTGTCTCGCAAATCGAAACTAGATTGATCTATACTAAAAAATTTTTTTAAAAAATACAACAAAACGCGGGGGAAGGAGTTAAAAAGAGCGAATTTCTGCTTTACACAATCGCGAATGGTATTGTTTCGTTTTCAGAAGCTATGGCTACGATAATTTATTCTTGTCTGTTTTGGGTAGGGAAAAAATAACTAAGGCACTTAAATTTCCCGGTTCTCCCGTTGGAGTGGCAACACTGTCGGGGGATAAAGCTTAGCACGAGATAAAACATTTGTCAGAAAAAAAAAAAAAAATGTAATCAAATAACACAATTTTTTATCCGTTTTATCACGACTGTTACCAGGAAAGTGTTTACTTATTTTGTTCAAAAGATAAACATTTCTACATTTTTTAATATACAAAAGAATTTTTTTTGTTTTGTTTTTTCTTTTATCATTTAATGACACTGATGAAGTCATATATTTGAGGCACAGAAGACAGTCTTTCACCTGACATTTCTTTCCTTTTAACTGTTTTAATTTAGTAAATCAGCATATTATGCAATTTTAACAGATCAAATGCATGTGTCCTTCTAAAAAATCTCTAAAGGCAGAGACCGATTCTATTCTTTCTTCATAAAAGCAAAATTACCCTGTGCCCTGAAACAGTAGATAGATTGGTCAGTATAGATTGAGAAATGGTCTATCTCCAAATTATTAAGACCAAAAGCAAAATTGCATCCATCTAGTTCAAAGCATTTTGAGTTGTATTCAAAGACAGCCAAATATAATTGGTGGCCATCGGCTCCAAATTTGATAAGACTCTCTACACTTTAGGTAATGAATGTATGCACCGAATTTTATACAACTAGCTCAAAAGGTGTATTTATCGTGCACTCGGGTAGTCAGACTTCCTGAATATATAATTCTTCAAAATAGGTAGAAATCTACAATTTCAGTATTAAGACCACACGCCAAATTTCATCCGTCTAGCTCAAAGCATTTTGAGTTGTATTCAAAGACAGCCAGATATAATTTTTAAAATGTACTTCTCAGTCTCAGGAATGTCTTCATAAAAATATGTTTGCGAGTTTGAATTTATTGACGATGACCATTTCTGTTTGTATATTTCGCATACGAGAAAGTAAAAATATTTAAACCTTCTAGAAATGTATTAAATAAAGCTTAAAGTACTAAACGTTCCCCCTTACAAAACTATTCTTATCATCTTAATACCATCTTTTTATTCAGAAACTTGCAAAAGAAGATTTAGTACACTGAATTTGATTTTCAGCCACATTCAAATAAATGTAAGTGATGAATGGTTAGTTAAGGTTGCCCTTTTTTTTTTTAGAAGACATAGTGATGGACTAGTCATTCATGATCTAGTAAACAAATGGTCTCAAATAAAGCTTAGTACAGCAAAGTTCTACTTCAATTTGTTTTAAACAAAATTTCCATAAGAATGTTATGAAGCACTATAAGTTAATTCGTTAAAGTAAGTTGTATCTTAAAAAAAAAAAAAAAAAATTGTTTATAGAGATTTTATTTTTACATTCTTTTTTGAAGTTATTAGAATACAATAGTTAGAACAAAACTGAATATTTTTTTAATATAAATATCAAATGAATGCTGATATTTTAATGAACACAAATAAAATTGATGCCAGATTAAAAACAAATCAATAATCAAGAATCACAATACAATACTTTTATTAGGATATTTTATATTCAGAAATTTCTACTTATTCAATTATTAGTTGCCAAAAATGTTTTAATACATTAAATTTCAATAAAGTACATTTTAGAGCATTATTCTAATGTAATAAATATATAAAACCAGATAAAGGACCAAACATCAATTTGCTTCCGATTTGTTGAAAAGAAAATTTAATATATTACCTTAAATTAAGGAAATTTTCTTACAAAACAAATAAGGATTGAATTTTTTTCATATCAATGGAAAATAGCTGATGAGTCAAATTTGCTAATTTTCAATAAATTACATTAATTATTTTTCTTTCTTAATCTGTTTGGGAACACTTTAAAAACATACGATAAGTACTTTCTAAATCCGTAGATCAATATATGCTTCAATAAAATTATTAATTTGAAAATAATTAAACAAAGTTTAATACATAAGAAGTTTATATTTAAAGAAAATTATTCTTAAATACAAAGGCATAGAGAAAAATAATACATATTTGAAATTTTAAAAAAATTAAAGCTAATATGCTAAACAAAACACTTGTATGAATACATCTACTGGATTATCAAAAAAGACATCTGGCTGTATAATTTATTTTCCCTTAATTGAAAATATTAAACCATAAACTATAAGACCTGTGCAAAGAACCCCCTCTTAAAATAAAATAAATTTTCTTTTCAAAGCCAATCATTCATAAAGGTGCTTTTTTTCCTTTTACATTCTACATAATTATAATTGATTGGAGGGAAACAAAAAAAGGAGATTTATTTGAAAATCAATTCTAAAATTATACAAAATGCATTCTGGACTGACCAGAAATTTCGAACAAGTTTAAATGGAAAATAGACTGCCATTTTCTAAAATTGTACTTTATATTAATATGAGAATATCAAACCTTTCATGATCTAATATGCATTATATATATATATATATATATATATAAAACATCAACGTAACTACACATACAAGTTATGATCTACTAATCTGCACATCTGATATTCTACTCTATGTTTGTGCACGATTCAATAATGATACATATAATTTATTGTTTGACAACGGATTCTAAAACATTTAGCACTTTTGTGCATGCATTAGGATGGACTTAATTCATCAAAATAGGGGTGAGAGGAAAGATGAAAGGAGGAGACATTTGCATGTAACAATAAAATAAAACCAGATTATTCGCAGAATGAATTAAAATAATACTGTAAAAAACGACATGATACTCAAACACACGTGAAAAAAAATTAACAAGAAAGTATCTAATAGGGCGAAAATCAAGGTCAAAGAATGACTAAGAATTCTGTAAATGCTCTTATCCTTTCACGTATCTCCCCTTAATAAGATAGAATCGTCTAAAAATGTGTTGTTTCAAACTACTGAAATGAACAGTATGATGTACTATATTGAGAAATTCCACAATTCCAAAAAATATACTTCATATAAGAAAACAGTAAAATAAGAGAAAAAACTCGCAATTTGATATTTTTTTAGGAAAAATCTTCAGAAAGAAAGCTTCTCAAATAGGAGACAAAAGGAAAAAGATGTGTTGCTGTTCTCTCTAAAACATATTCATATTCTAAACTAACCATTTTTATATCACCATCTCCATCATTAAATACAGGAGGATCCCTTTCAACAAGTTACTTAGTTCCATCAGTAGAATTATTTGCACTACCAGATATCTTCGATTCAGCAGGAGCTGTTTCAAACAACTTCATTATGTTTTCCATATCCATCGGGAAAATAGGATCTGTTGGAGAATCAGTCGAAATACTTTTTTTAAAAGATGGCAATTGACTGGCTTCCAAAAGATTTATTTTTCTATTTTTGGTTAATCTTTTGATCACAGTCTCAGGGCCAGACTTCTGGATGAATGACAGAAGTGAAGGTACTTCTTCCATCTCTTTGGAATCATCAGAACTTCTTTTTGACCTACCTTCTTTGCCAGATGAACAGGATTTGGAATATTCAACTGCTTTTGTTATTTTACCAACATGAAGTTGTTCCTTAGCTTCTTCATTGAGAGAAACAGATGATGGAGGGTAAATTGTGCATTTCTTTTCTTTTGTACCATTTGTTGAACTCATTGGTGGGCATGCCACTGGTTCTTTTGTAGTTTCCAGTTCCTGACATTGAGCTTCTGATGTTGAATTTGAATTTAAGAATGTATCTTTGCATCGATCCTCAAATATATCCAATTCTGCACAGTCTTGACTGTACTGTTCGCTATGAATTTTCAACTCATCTTTATCAAATGTTTGGTGGATGTCCAGGGTTTCAGTTTGGCTGCTCTGGAAAATAAATGAAATGCAAATAATTTTTAAAAAAAGATGCAAACTATGCCACTAATCAAGAAAAATTCAAGCAAGGTAGTCTTAAAACTGTGGTTCAAAATTCCAAATAAGGCAATGCAGACTACTGATAAGAGATTCTAAATAATTCATGATTCATTTTTTAATTAAATATTTTTATTGAAAAATATAAGGTTTCAAATACATATGAACAAATGAAATAAGTATATGTAAAATTAATAGCATACAAATTTCATAAATTAAAAAATATATAAAATATTGTAAAATACATAAAATACAAATGTAAAATATTACCAAATGGATATATCTAAAAATTATATTTCACATATCCTTATAAAAAAATCGATTCAAAACCAGACTTTAAACGTGAATAGGGGGAAAAGATAAACTTTCATCCTAAAATTACTTCTCTCAGAATTCTAATAAATTAAGCTTAGAATTCAAATTGATACATTATTAAGGTTTAACATATTAATTTCAGTTTGAAACATTAATATATTTCAATAACAGTTAATACAGACTCAATACTTTAAGAGGTAATACTTTCAGGGTGAAAACTTTGAATCAAGATGATTTCCTTAATATAAAGCATCTTATCACAATGAGCTAGACAACCGTGTTAAATTTTTTCTTCAATAGTTAATAATTTAAAAGCATATTGATCAAATTTATACAAAAATGTATTTGAGATCATAATAAAAGTTGGTTTTCCCAATCATGACTTCCCCCCCAACTTAAAATACCAGATAACTTTTAATTATAGACAAGATTAAGAAGGTAGTTCTGCAGGCAAAAACAGTCATGATCAAAATTCTTTCTTATATCAACTTTCTATTTTCCAGACATTTCAGAGGCTTTGTGCAAAAAAACTGAATTTTATAAAATAATAAATTGTGCCAAATATAAAAACAGAGGGGAAAAACATGTATAATTATTAGAAAAATTATATGAATAAATTTATACAAAAAATGTTTGAGGTACTAAAATTATTCCAGAATTATTATGCAAAAGAAAATCAATTGATTTTAAGAATGATAAAAATCAAATACGAAACTGTTAAAATATATGTTTCCATAGAAATGTGCCCTGTATCTTTTCATTCGAAATAAATTTCAGAGGAGATTGTGGTAGAAGTATAGTTAGAATTATAAGTGTATAAATTATGAATTTCTTGATTTTTGAAATATAGATTTATTATCTAGATTTTTATTTTAGAATAAATATTTAGTTCAGAGATTAGCTCATATAAAGTTAAAACATGAAATTTATAAAGTGCAAGTAGAAGGTCAAAAGTAATATATTATCATACTTCTTGAACAGAAAACTATAACATAAATATGGCTATTCTAAACTAATTTCAGCACCCTGGATTAAAATAATTTGATGTCATATTAGAAATGAAGGTAAGAATTTAAGCATCCTTGGTCCAATGTAAATATTTATCTAACAAAATTAATGAGAAACAAAGGAACAAAAAAAAGTGACCTCATGTTGGGTAACACCTCACGATTTTTCAAATCAGATTGTTTTAAAACAGGATTTTGTAAGACAGCTTCCACATCCCTTAATTGCATGTTACACAATTAATTTCAAAAGCAAGATTATGAATATAAAAAAAAGCCATACATTGGTTTTTAAAAATTTAGTTTTTCGGATAAATATGCTTAAATAACATTAGGAAATCATTCCTGGCTGTCTAATCACAACAACATAATCCTAGGTTGTTTTTTTTCCAAATGTATTACAAATTATAATTACATAAATTCTTGTTTTAATATAAAATCAGTATGGAAAATTTTTAAATCTTGTTAGATAATGGCCTCCGCAGCAAAAGGCTATAATATTAAAGATATTTTTTTTATGTTAAGAAATTTTAACAGATGAATAAATCATAATAAAATCCTAATTGTCATAAACATACATATAATTTTTGATCCACTAAGATAAGTTTGAAAATGTATGTGCAGATATGCAAACATATCAAAATTGCATTCTAAATTACAATAGAGTCTCTTTTATGCATTTCCTTATGATATTTTTCTATAATAAAGAAGTTAATAAAAAAGTCTTCAAAAGAAAAAAAAAATGGTAATAGCATTTCATACTGCATAAAGAGAATTTCAATTTTAAGAAAATGTTACAAATCAGTTTTAATCTTTAAAAATACATGAAAAGGTTTTTTTAAAGAAATGTAGTCTTTATAACTAATTTGTACATAACAAAATTATAGACTGTTTTTAAAGTTCAGGACATGTATTGAGGCAAATAAATTGGATTGGTAATTTCAGATTATGATAGGCTCCCCACTTATAATTTAACAAACAAATTTCTATTTAATGAATGATCTTTATAATAAGATTCTTGAATGAAACAATAAGACTGTGGTAAAGAGACTCAACTGTAAGAATTTTTACTAACCAGCTGATTAACTGCTTTCTAAAACAAAACTGAAATCTAGTTCTCTGTTAAGAACACCATATTAAAAAAAAAAATGCATAGTTATAATCAAAATCTTGTATATTATCAAGTTGGATAAAAGAAATTTAAAACAAGTCACAAAGAAAAATAGAAGTAACTAACACTAAACAGATTTTGTTCTTTTTTTTTTTTTTTTTCTTTAATTTCGTACTGTAACCAAAATAGTATTAAATCTAAGCTTGAAAATACAACTTTGAACAGAAATTCATATGATTAATAAATGATTTTAATATAAACTAGTCACAAACTAAACAACTAGTCTAAGCAGCCAGAATTTTGCATTTTTTTCTCTCATAAAATGAAGAGTATACATTTATAATGCTAAATGATGCTCCATTTCCCTACATATAAATTTTTTTAATACCAAATACTGCCAGACAGAATTACAACTTGTACTCATATTTAATGTGCACTTTCACAAATTAAAAATGCAAATAGATAGAAATAAAGATCTTCAATACAACAGAAGTTACACAGTAAACTATTAATTGAATAAAACAAAGCTCACTTGAAAATATTAACAAAAAATTCCTTTAATCATGATACATAAAATATAAATATATTAATTTTCAGAACAGATAAATATATACTCACAAAATTCTTCAGTTTCTTCTTAAAAACTGAAATAGAAAGAACCTTGGTGTTAATTTTTTCCTTAACAGAATAACATATTAGTACATAACATATAAATGTATAAATATTGCAAAATAATTTTAAAGCAGGGAAATCAAGTTATTTCACATCCTACCCGATACCTGTTCACTGATCTCAACCAAGCAAATGAGAGAATTGTCCCACACTTTCAATTTTTTTTTCTCCCTGATTATGATTACAGTATCCTGGCTGCAATGTATATGGGCTTACAAAAATGACTTTTTTTTTTGAAAAAATATGACAGAAATACTATCTCATTTCTCAGATTTCTATTATTTTCATATAAGTCTGTTATGATTTGGAACGAAAAACTATTTTGTTATATTACGGTATATAAAATCAAACATTTAGTTAACACAAATAAAACTTCACAGTACTATCTGGAACTAACATTTTTCACTGACAGATGGTACTGATGTTATTTTTAGTCTTGATACCTTCTGATAATTTTGAGAACTACTTCTAACTGACGGGGGCAATGCGAGCCATTTTAAAATTCCAATTTTATCTAATCAAATATTATATTGTTCAGCTCAGTCCTATTATATCTAAGATATTTTTAATGACTCATTTTTGTAAAGATGGCAATCTTTTCATTATTATACTGTGATAATGCATAGAGCATTGGATATTTTTTTTCAACTAGTGTATTCTGTTTAGAATTGTTACAAATTCCTCAATAACGGTAAAAAGACTACTCAGCCAAATTCAATCATCTAACATAAGGCATTTTTTAAATAATGCTTTCACCTACAGAGAAATTGTAATATAATAATATGGAATCAAAGTCTGGTTTGTTTGTTTTTTTCACAATCATAACAATGTCTCCATGAATATTTTATATGAGTGAATAGAAAAGTATAGACACTTCTTATTAAAAGTTACATTTATTACTACTTAAACCATCACAATTTTTTTTAACTTCTCAAAAGAATTTTAATTGCAATGCAATAAAAATTCAATGAATTATACATGTATATAAAAAAGTATGATTACAATAGCCAGTTTTTCTATATGTAACTGATATGAATAGTTTGTGTTGTTTTACATTCTACTCGCCCATGAATTTCTGGAGTATCTGTTAAAGATAATTATAGTCCTTTCCTCTTAATTTCAATCAACACATGTTTCGAATTTATTGCATAAAAATTTAGGCTACATAAAAATTCAACCAGAAGAAATACCACTCTTAACTTTCCAAGTATTAGCTCATTTAATAAACTATATTTACTATTAAATAAATATATATATGAATTAATAAATTTCTGGTCAAAATAAAAAATGAGATTTTAAAGTGAACAAATTACAAGAAACCAAATTCTGAAATACTCAGTTTGCCAAAAAAATTAAAAGAATGCACATAGAAGTATAAATGATCTGGTCCAAAAGAATAAAACAAATTATTTACATGTAGATTGTTGTTTAATCATATTATCATTTAATTTCGAAGCAATGCTTGACTTATTTTGAGATTGATATTTTAAATTACAATCAGATGTTAATGCTTAAGCAAGTACCTACTGCACTAGATCTATGGAAAGACACCCAAACCACAAGGGTACATGTACCAACCTCCCTCCCACACGCAAAGTCCATCTTTGGTCAATTCAAATTTCAAGCTTGTCAGCCTCAGGACAAATTTGTCATATCTGACTAAATTGTATCTAGTATAAAATAGTATTTCAATCCAGTCATTATAGAGATGAAAGTAATTTAATGCTATACTTTCTTTATGCAACTATTTTAAAAATACATAAGCAAAGAAGCTAAGTACTTATTTTACTCAAAACAAATAAGTAGATATAAAAATAATTTTAAAGAAAAATTTAAACTAACCATTTCTTAAAGCTCTGAAAAGCAGTTCATCTTCTGAGAGCACATCAGTACGATTTGAAGAAAATATTCTGTTTTCACAGAAAAATCCTTCAGGTTCATCATCGTCATCAAGACTAAGTAACACACGAAAAGCATCATTAGGATTAAAACCTCTTTTTTCTTTCAAGTTTTCATCTGAATTTTCTACTGAACAGAGCTGATCTTTGTTTTCAGCTGATTTGATTTGATTTGATTCATCAGGCAAGGTCACAAGATTAGATTGCAGACCATTTCTGAGGGAAATTAAATCAGTTGAGGGATCTGATTCACAAGTGTCAAATATCGTAGGATCTTCAGCTGCACATAAGTTTTCTGATTTCTCCAAAAGTGAGGATTCTGCTTTTGAAATCAATTGTTGATCAACAACAAAGCTTTCATCATCCTGTGACAGCTTTGGGGGTTCAAATTCACACAGTTTAAGTTTTTTCATAGAAAGACACAGGATATCAGGATTTAGTACACGTTTCTCACTCCCTCTTGGAAAATTTCTTATGATAGTATCAGATGCAAAAGCAAGAGGATTTTGAAAGCTACTCAAACTTTCTCTAAGTAAAAGCTGTGAATTATTATCAGTGCTCTCCAATGACTGTTGATGCAGTTTATCATCAGTCAAATCATCAGGGAGTTCTTCTTCATTATCCATTATCTTTTCTGGTCTTGTTTTCTTTGCAGTGATTTCTCTATACCAGCTGCCCAACCTTTTGGTAGGTTTTCTACTACCATCTTCAATTACTCTTGCCAATGAAGTAATATCACTCTCTGAAGAATTCTATAAATAAATTCAAGTTGTTACAATTTGTGTTATATTTAAATATTGCAAAGCATTAATTGATAACCAATTCCTCACAAATTAAGATAATGGTTTCAAAAGTAAAGTAATAAGGGCGTTTGTAAATTATTGACAGTTGACCTGCTGATAAGCAAGATACACGAGATGTAATAAATACTTGGGTACCGAAAAATAGGCAAGAATGTTTCATTACTCTTTCCAGATAAAAGATACTTAAGGTTTGGAGAGAGCAATCTGGTCATACAGTGATTTTGAACAAAATAAAATCTTTTTGGATTCTCTTTTTACAAAATTTCCCATGTAGTATTTATTGGGGAAAAAACAGATTCCCATAGCAAGATTGGTTAAAGACAAAACATTTTGTTTTAAATTTTGACATACACATTGAAGAAGTCCTGCTCATGTTCATGGAAAACTATAATTTTGTTAGAATAACAGACTTTAATAAATTCAAAATGCTATTTTCAGATACTGGGAGTTATAATGGTGGAATACAGTTGTTCTAATGTCATCAGCATTTATTAACACAAAGTTAATTGAACATATTTCATCTCAAAACTAAAGTAGCCCATTAACAGTTATATCTCTTTTTGTAGCATCATATTTATTTATTATTTAAAAGGTTTTCGTTTTTCATAATGTGAAATGCACCAATGGAGCAGCTCCCGAATACGGCCTATTGGCGCCATTTTTTTTTCGCCAAGAAGTCGCCAATAATGCGTGTTTGTTTAGGATGTTGCGATTCTTACTCGGAAGTTTTGAAGACACGTTAGGCTTATTTCCAAGACTGACAAAATACATTAGACTATAAGTCAGGTAATGACGCTGCCCCCCCCCATTTTTTTAAAAAATAATTCAGATAAATGTTGATTATTGTCTCTAATTTTTGAAGCCATGTTAGACTTAATCCTAGGTCTGACAAAATACACGAGAGTAAGTCGGGGAGGGGGGGGGTTGAAATATTTAAGATAAAGATCCAAATGAAACGATTTGTTTAATTATAAGTAAAATTAAGCATGATGAAATGCTCAAAATTAATATTAAACGATGATGACGAAATTATTTTTTTAAATGATTTCTTAATTTAATGCTGAATATGTTCTCATGAAAACATTCATATTTTTATCATTTTAAAAACATAGTTTATAAAAGATAATAGCTGTATACAGTGGCTCCCAAAAGTGTTCGTACACTAAAGAAATTTGCAGAAATTGTGTTCTATACTTCTTAATAAAGCATTTTATTAGTTGATTTTTTTAATTAGCATCTTTAAATAGTTCTTAATAAAACTGAACAAATATTTTTATAAAAAATCAAGTAGTATTGTTCTAAAAAATAAATAAATAAAAAAAGTCACAAAATTAGAACACAAAAGTCTTCGTACATCCAAACATTATTTATTTAAATTCATCATAAAAATATCTTTTGCGGCTTATTTTTCTTCTAATTGAAAAATACACTAAAATCGTTTGATTTCAGTATTTAATATCACAATTATTTATTCTATTTACTTTATTCTTAGATATGACGCGCATTCGTAAATAAACGAGTTTAGACGTACGAAAATTAATTATTTTTCATTTTAAAGCTAGAAAGTCAATTAGAGGCATTGCAACTATAATTAATCTACCTCATTCAACAGTACAAAGCATAATAAAACGTTACAGAGAGGGAAAAAGGATTGCAAACAAGCCTAGTAATGGTCGCCCTCAAATTCTGCCAGCTAGAAGTCAAAGAAATATTATGAGTAAATTTCTAAAAAATCCACGTCTGAGTGCAATAAAGTTTACTTCACAATATAATGAATCAAATAGAACTTCTATTTCCTGTGAAACTATTCGTAGAATTCTTCGGAATGCTGGTATACATGGCCGCTCTGCACGAAGAAAATTCTTCGTAAGTCAAAAGAACAGAATTGCCAGGCTTAAATTTGCCAAATCTATGATAAAGCAGCCAGTGAGCTGTTGGAATCGTGTCTTATTTGCAGATGAAAGTAAGTTTAACATCTTTGGGTCGAATGGGAGAATCATTGTATGGAGGGGGAAAAAAAAAAAAAAAACGACGAACTTAATTCCAAGAATTTAGTTGGAACAATAAAACATGGCGGTGGAGGTGTCATGGGTTTGGGGGTGTATGTCAGCAGCTGGAGTAGGCAATTTAGTATTCATTGATGGTATAATGGATCATAGAGTTTATATAAATATTCTCAATAATAATTTAAAAGTGTCAGCACAAAAATTGGGCATTTTAAACAACTTTGTGTATTACCAAGACAACGATCCTAAGCACACGGCCATGAATGTTCGTCTTTTTTTGCCTCTATCATTGCCCTCAAACCCTTAAAACACCAGCTCAATCACCGGATTTTAACCCTATAGAACATATTTGGAAAGAATTAGAAGTGCGAATAAGAAGTCACGACATTAAATCGAAAATTCAACTGAAAGCAGTAATGATCGAAGAATGGAACAAGATCGGTGCAGAATTAACCGACCGTTTAGTTAAATCTATGCCCAAACGTTTAAAAGCTGTTATAAAGAATAAAGGATATCCTACTAAATACTAAACATTTATAAAAATTTAGAAAATTTCATATTTAGTGATGTTTTTTTAAAGTGTATGATCACTTTTGTGTCCTATTTTTGTGCAATTTTATTTATTGTCATTTTTAAAAAAATAATTTGCATCGTAATTAAAATTTATTCTTCACTGCTTTAGTAAGAACTGTAAAAATAAGAATATATAATGGTAAATAATGAGGTTTTTAATTGATTCTTGTTGGTGTAAGAACACTTTTGGGAGCCACTGTATGTGAGCTGCTCCTTATAAAAACACTGAATATGTTCTAAGGTTACCATAAAGAAGAGTACATATGCCGATGACGGCAGTCAGAAATTACCGGTTATCGCCAAATGTCTCGCCAATTTGGCAGAGGCCGTATAATGGAGCTGAGCCAAATTTCCTCTTCTCCTGTGCAGCAGGTCCCTCCCCCCTTCACATCCGGTAGACAATGACCCATGGTCAGACAAACACTAAAGCCTCTAATGTTATTAAAAAATCTAATAAAGATTATAAGAATCTTTTGTCTTGGAGATATGGAAATATACTATTCATTATATAAATTAAATGAATTAACATTCATGTGCAAATGATATTTTTAGTTTTAAACTAAAAATATTGATGGGCTTGATGACTGAAACTGAAATATTGATGGGAAAAACAATAGAAAAATACTTTGAAAAGATACGAAGAAAAATCTTAGTGCAAAAGCCATTAGAAAATCATATTATTAATAATTCAGACTAATTCTTTAAGAACTGTGCATAGAAAAAAAAATTATGATGTGTTAAAATAAAGGTTGGTCTAAGTTAAAATAAAAAACAAATATGATCTGTCACAAAATACACAAAAATGCCTTGGCTTGGTACCATTAGATATGGAATAATATAGAAGTGTTATTTGTGCCAAATTTTCTGGTATGTCTATTAAATAACCTGTAGAAAAGTAAATTATGAAATCTTCCCACAAATTTAATTTTGATATCACATGAGAAATAGTTAAGGTGTAAAAAAAATTCCGTGTTTTGCATTATTACAGAAATTTTAATTTTATCGAAAAACTTGGCTAAAATTTATATTCAAAACAAAAAGAGCGAACAAAATAACGGGGAGCTTTCAGCTTAGAAAAGATATCAATATAGTAAATTCCAGAAAAAAAGATTAGCGTCTGTTAATAATTACGATTGAAATTCACAAGAAATCGATAAAATAACAGAACCGTTTTTGCACAAGATCCTTCATTTACGGAAATGTCAAAATCATTTTATTCTGAAACAGCTCTCTTAAGAAACTGAATAGATTAAAAGGAAACTAAATAAAAACTATTACCAGAATAAAGCTGCAGTGTGGGGGGGGGACCACTTAGGTGTATAGAATATGAATACTTGAATCCGCAATGAAAGGAAGTCAAAGTACAATTTAGGAAAATTATTCATCGTATGTAACAAATAATCTTTCAAAATAGTAAGTAAAACAAAAATATACAAACCATAACAAAATGGAAACCGGCAATTTACAGCTCGTAAAAAACAATACTGTTTCCAATTTAACAATTGAAAATTTGCTGCCAGGTACATTATCCAATGTATAAACATTAGATACTTATGCGTATTTCATAGAGTTGAAAATTTCTGCATTTTCTGAATAATAAATATAAACGCTATTTTTATTTTAAATAATTGTTCAAAATAACTGTTACTTGAATCACTTTTTTAATTAAGATTATTATTAATACTTTTTACTTATTATAATTCATACATAATATGTTGATTTCATCAAAGGGTGATCGACAAGATTGATTTATTTAAACAGAACATTAAATTTAATCATATTTAAAACAATTTATTTAATTTATTTGTTGAAATAAAGTAATTTCTTCAAAAAAAATTGAAATATAAGTTTCGCTCTAGCTTAATATACTGTCCGCAGATGGCACCTGGAGAATGAATACCAATTGAAGGTCTTTCCATGCGTAAATAGAATACAAGTCACTGCTGGTGGAATCTCTCGTTTCAGGAAATCAATAATGCTTCGATCTCAGAAATTTAACTTTTGCAAACACTTTCCACTGAATAACCTCAATTAGGGTGATATATGGTTTCGGATGATTGTACAGATACTGTAATTCGAAGAATAAACCCTGCGTTCACTTTTCAGCCCTTTCTCTTTATGTCTTAATTAAGGGGATGGGATTTGGGAGAGAAGTTTAGAAAAATATGTTCTGGTATTTCCTGTTATTCGGCGGGGTCCAGTGCGTTTAACTTTCGGTTACGAATTGGTCTCAATCGGAACGTGTATCCCTATGAGATGGGCGAATCCATCATAAACCACACTTTTCACAGGTAGGTACTTTTGAGTGAGAGGGGCACCAGGGATAAGCGTTGTCTTTTAAATGTTGAGTTGTAGCTCAACACTTTTCCCGGTTTCATTTGAATCGTTTTTCAATGAGCATGAGGGAATATGTTGACATTGCTTTTGTACATGAATGTGGGAATCGGTTTTTTTTTCTTCTTTTTTTTAAAAACAGTTTTTTTTATCTAGTCAATGTGAATAATTAATCCCAAACTGACTTTAATGTGTATTTTTAAATCGCCATTTCTTATCTTTGTAATTGATGTTTTTGCTGTTTACAAATTTGTTTTTGTGATGCTTTTCATGAACAGATCATATAAAATTTTTATAAATGCATAAATTACATTGTAAATGAAGAGGTAATGTGATATTGATATCACACTATATTATCTGTTTATATCCATGTATCTAATATAAAAATAAAACAAATCATTATCCAAGTTTCAGTAAAACCATATTTTATTTTATGTTCTCACATCATAACTTAAAATTAACAATAGCAGAATATAGTTTTATTTTTTTTCAGTTCATGATAACATACAAAGACAAAAAATAGATATGTTGAACTTAGAAATTATATAAAAAAAAATAGACATAAGCTGTTCTGGGAATGTCAAGAAAAATATAATGATTAGTAAAATATTTCTCTCTGACAACACAGATAATGTATTCATACAATCATATGAAGTCTTAAAAAACACTTTTTTTTTTTTTTTTTTTTGCAGAAACAGTGCACATTAGATGTTTATGACAAATATGTCTCCATATTATAAAGGAATATAATATATATAATCTTCTGTAAAGGAATATAAGACATTAATGTTAAATTATTTTTTTTAAATCTGTAAATCACCTGCTTTGAAGATGTATCAATGGGAACATTCGTTATGCAAAAAGTACTTTTAAATAATTTGAAGATTCATTAATATCAGGAAATGTTGAACCATCTACAAACAGCAATAGAAGTAATAATAATTTAAAAAAAACATGGAAAACAAATAAAAGCCACCTGAAAAAAATAAATATTCTAAAATGTTTCGTTTGTACTGAGCGATTAACACTATGTCATTTTTCTCCAGCATTCGCTGTAGTGAAATAATATATAAAGGAACACTTATAAACGATTAAAAGGAATTTGTATTAAATATCCATTAAATAAGTAGAAAGATTACTGAAAAATATGTTGCACATCGTTTGGAATAATAAACCATTCCTTCTCAAACCACATGGAAAAGCGTTGTGATACAACTCAACATATAAATGACAACGTTTATCCCTGGTGCCCCTCTCACTCAAACGGTCCTACCTGTGAAAAGTACGGTTTGCGATGGATTCGTCCATCCCATAGGGATAAAAGTTGCGATTGAGAAGCCAGTTAAGGAATTGCATCTTTATGGTTTGGTAATGTCAGTAATCCATAGCGTTAATGGGGTCAATTCATGTGATGTAAAAGTCACATGTCATGAAATTCTGCGCATGGCATTTAAGTTTCATCCGCACCGCTTTCGTCGATTAGTCTGCCATTAACATTCTCCGCCAAGTATGAAGCGGATTTTTTGTTTACATTTGAAGTTATAATTTTTGAGTCATTTTCTTTCCTCTTATTATGTGTTAAAAGAGGAAATACTGGTGTGCTGATGGATGCATGATTTAATGTGAAACACAAGAGTGACTGTCGTGATAAAATGTTTTCTTATTTTCCTTTCAACAATCCTGACTTGGGTTGATAGCTTTGGTATAGATTTTTTGAAGCCTTCGAAGTTGGTGATTTGATCCGATCATTTTGAAGAATTCATTCAGTGTGTGTCACGTTGATGCTCTACTTGATTATTATCTTTGTTTTTTAATATTTTGGCAACTGTAACTGTAATAAAAAATGGAATAATGGCAACTGTAATAATGGCAACTGTAATAAAAAATGGAATAATGTTATGGTATTTTGAGAATGGCGTTTGAGTAAAGTTTCTTAATTTGATGATATTAATAAGCATGATTTACGCCATAAATATATATTTCTGAGTGAAAATTTGGGAAGTTTAACAAAGAGAGTATATATTTGAACTATGAAAACGTTTGTGTTAATGTGGAAGAGAATTTTCATCCATTCGTCTGCTCATTACTGAGTGAATTTTATTTCGTTTATTTGTTTATTTTATTTTGAGGTGAGCATTTATGGTTTTTGCATTTGAATATTTATGAGCTGAAATGGAAACCGCAAAGAAAAACAGAACTCAGCAGAGGAGATTGTTTACTAAAGCATGTAATGAGTTCGATGCTGAAGAAACAAATTTAGAAACTTCTGATAAAATAATCAAATTAAAAATTATCGAGGAGAAAGCTATGTTAATGATAAATTCTGAAGACAATGTTAAAGAGTTTCTTTTTTCTGAAAACGTTGAATATGATGTTATAAATATAGAGATAGATGAATCTGAAAGCTATATAGACCGTTGGTGGTTGTTACAGTTGAAACTGCAACAACTTTCACTTGCAGGAATGGAAGAAGTTTCGTCGAATTGTGGTGTTTCTCAGGAGAATACATTATTACGTTACCCTAAAATTCAGTTACCTACGTTTAATGGAGATATAAGAAGCTGGGTAAGTTTTTGGGGTCAATTTGAGAAAGTCGATAAGGACCAAAATTTATATTTACATGATAAATTTGCATACCTATCCCAATGTATGGAAAAAGGAAGTGTTAATTAAAAAATTTCCACCGGGAGGAAACAGTTATGAGAAAGCTATAGAACAAATGAAATTACGTTACGGCCGAGAAGAATTACTTATACAAGTGTATGTTAGAGATCTTTTATCATTAGTTCTTCAAAAGCAGAATATGCCGGAAAAATCTCTGAGAAATCTTTATGATTTATTGGAAACAAAGCTCCGTGCGCTTGAGATATTAGGAGTAACAAGGGATAAATATGCTTTTCCCACTTGTTGAGTCTGCTTTACCTGAGGAAAAACTTCTAGCCTGGGAAAGGTATAAATCTTCAAATCGTAGATCACATGGTGAGGAAAATCAAAATAGTAAAACTACTACAAAACTGATCCAGATTCAATTCTTGAGTTTCTTCAAGATGAAGTACAAGTAGAGGAATGTATAATTTTAGCCTCACAAAACTTTGGATTTGATACCAAGCCTGATTTTAAATCATTCAAGGAGAAAAGGGTTGCAAATAATAAACACAAATATGGGGACACTCGTCAAATAGCTAGTGCAGCTGATCTTTTAACTTCGTCGAAAGAACAAAGACAGTGTATATTTTGCCACAATTTACATAATTCCACTGACTGTTTGAAGGTACGGAAAATGCCGATGAAAGACAGAGAGAATCTTGTTGAGAAATCAGGTTGTTGTTTCCTGTGCTTAAAACCGGGTCACCAAGTTCGTAAATGTTATTCAAAAGTAACTTGTTTAGGCTGTGGAAAAAGACATCATATTATACTATGTCACAACATAAACCAACGAACATCTTTCTCGACTGGAAAAGAAACTGCAGAAGATCAAGCGCTTGCAAATGCAGCCAAAAGTCCTAGTGTTATGCTACTAACCTTAACAGTTTTCATCAGAGGTGATGGGAGAAAACGGAAGACAAGAGCCATCATAGACACTGCTTCGCAGCGCTCTTACGTTTTAAAAAATATTGCTAGAGAGATGAAATATAAAAGGAAAAGCTGGGAATATCTTCAACATTCTCTGTTTGGTGGAGAAAATACAGGAGTGTGCAAGCACGATGTGTTTACATTGTATTTGACAAGTTGTGATGAATCTTATAACTTGAATGATGAATCTTATATATACCCATTTCAAAGTACTGAGTCAACCTGTTATCTATGAAAGTGTCCCACCGACAATTCCTGCAAATTCATTTAAAGGAACTTAAATGACTATGGTATTCAAGTGAATGATGATTATGACGGTCATATCGAAATATTAATAGGAGCTGATGAAGCTGGAAAACTCATTACCGGTGGTTGCAAATCTTTATCTTGTGGCTTAATAACAATGGAAACACGTTTAGGATGGACCATTATGGGACGAATACCCCCAGATTTCTTCAAAAGAATGTGGAATCTCAGTTGCTAATTCTATGCTTTCTACTACTAGAACAATAACAGAATTGTGGACTCTTGACTCCCTTGGAATTACTGACCCATCGGATAGGAAAACTAAAGAAGAATTGCATGAATCCGCCAGAGAGCATTTTCTTAAAACAGTTCAGGTCGACAAAGACAATCATTTTGTGGTACATTTACCATGGCTGGAAGATCATCCTCCACTGCCTGACAATTTTAATTTGGCTTTAAAGAGACTGGGCAATACTGTACGAAAGTTAAAAGAAGAAAATCTGTATGACGATTATAATCAAATATTTGAAGAATGGGCAAGAGAGGGTATAATTGAGGAAGTTCCTAAGCACGAGATTCATTTCCTGGCTCATTATTTATCCCATAGACATGTCGTGAATAGGGATGACGAATATTTTACGTGCGGTTATTACGTAACCAATATCAAAAAGTCACAAATACCAGTGATCAATACTTTTCAAAAAGGGATGTGATTCAAATCATTGATACGATCTTACTGGTGATATTTCAATTACAGTTTTTGGATCACGATAGAAAGTAACAATCGATACTATATCACTGAAATTTACCGGAGCGGTGACTTCATTGGAATGTAACAATCGATACGGTCTGTCCAATGGAAGCTCTCGGACGAAACAGAAAAGGAGAAATCTGTGAATGGCTTGAAAAGTGAACGGACCGGTTATTCTTGGAATTATCGTATCATTGAACTGCATATCACTGAAATTTATCGGAGCGGTGACTTTACTGGAAAGTGTGAAGTCGCCGCTCCACTTCATGAGAGTGATATTGACTTTCAGATATTCGCATTTAATGATGCACTATTCCATACAAATCCTTTTTAATTGTTAGTAACTTGACTTTGCATATATTCCTTTTACTGCTGGCGTCATCTATTGGTAGAATATAGAACTAAAGTAAACAATTTAAAGAAATGACATATATATTTAATTCAAATTTTTCAGAAAATGGTTTATTCCAATAAAAAAATTAAATAAATAGTTTTGAAAAAAAATCAAATTTAATAAGTAAGCTGAAACAGATAAGTTAATTCAATCACACGTTACTTAAGTATTAAATTAAGTAAATTATTAAGTAATATATTATAGTAATAGTAAGTAATTAAAGTAAATTAAGTATTAATTACAATTAATAAATTTTATATTTAATATTAAGTAATAATTTATAATATGATTGAAATAACAGATATTTGGAACAAATATTTAAAAATAACAATAGCAAAACTATTTGTTATTCAAAAAATCGTGGATTATGCATCTCTAGTCGTGAAAGAAAATAGCACGACGAGAATCAGACCTGTGTTCGATGCTTCGGCGAAAGTGAAAGCCTCCCCCAGCTTAAATGATTGTCTGGAGAAAGCAATAAATCTTGTAGAATTGATTCCTACTCTATTAACGCGGTTTCGGATGAACAAGTTTGGAGTCACAGCAGACATCCGTAAAGCCTTTTTACAAATTCGCTTTAAAGAAAATGATAAAGATTTTTTTAAGATTTCTTTGGTATAATGAAAAAAATGAGCTGAAATACTTTAGACACTCCCGTGTCCTCTTCGGAATTTTTAGTAGTCCGTTCTTGCTCAATTCCGTTATCCAGTACTATCTAGAAATGATTTTGGAGGAAGCACAAATGGGTAACTCAAAATATCCTGCTGGTGTTGTAGAGAAGCTGAGAAATAGTTTCTATGTGGATAATTGTCTAACTAGTTTACAAACTGAGACTGAGTAACATGAATTCATTCAAGTGGCTAAAGATGTTATGCTAGAAAGGAAGTTCGACCTAAGAGGGTGGGAGCATAATTATTCTCACTCCTCAACAGAAGAGATTTCCTGTGTGACAAATAAAATTGTCCCAGTATTAGGCCTGCAATGGTCTTTAAACTCGGATACACTTTCTGTAAATTTAAAGGAAGATTGTGAAGATAATGGACCTGTTACTAAAAGCAAATACTATCAGAAATCCATAAAATTTTCGACCCTATTGGGTATACTTGTCCAGTTACCTTATACCCGAAATTGTTGTTACAAAAACTGTGACAAATGAAAACAAATTGGGATTCCGAATTGCCAACAGAAATCTCTAAGAAGTTCAAAAGGTGGAGAAATCAGTTGAGTCTACTTAGGAAAATTGCTATCCCTAGATGTTTAATAAAAGATCCTGATAATGCTGGCAGTTTAAGTATACACGTGTTTTGTGACGCAAGCAAAACAGCTTATGCTACCTGCATATATTTAAGGAATGAAATTAAGAACTTGACTTCATGTCAGTTGGTTCAAGCACTGAGTAAGGTAGCCCCGCTGAAAACTATTACAATTCCTAGGCTAGAGCTGTTAGCTTGCTCTATTGGTACCAGACTGGTGCAAAGAGTTATTGAAGATTTAAAATTAGGAAATATTCCAGTTTTCTTTTGGACTGACTCCAGTACCACCTTGTGTTGGATAAAAGGTAGCGAAAACTGGACACCATTTGTATATAACAGAATACGAGAAATTAGATTGACGAATAAACCCGAAAATTGGTATTATGTACCTGGATCGATCAATCCGGCGGATCTACCATCCAGAGGTTGTTCCGTTCGACAGCTCTCGGAGACAGAATGGTGGCATGGTCCTCCTTGGCTTTATTACCCATCTGATAAATGGCCTAGATCTGAATTCTCCGTAAATGAAGAAGAAGTGTTGAAGGAAAAGAGAAAGGAAATAGTATCATCTATGGTGAGCCTTCAAAAAACTGACACTTCCTTTATTTACAAGTTTTCTAACTATCACAAGACAGTAAGAATCATTGCCTGGATACTTCGATTTATTAATAACAGTCGTATTTCTAAGGATGATCGAAAATATGGAATCCTTGATTCCGAGGAAATTTTTGTAGCTGAATATGCAGTTATCAGAAAAATACAGAAGGAAAGCTTCGTTAATGAAGAAGATGAAAAGTTGAAAACTCCGAGATCCTTCAAAGATGGAAACGACATCATCCGGTTGAAAACAAAGATTTTATATCGACCAGAGAGCGAGGACTTTAAGACGCCTGCAATTTTACCATCAAAAAATGAGCTTGTAAAGCGTATAGTGATATTCTATCACTTAAAAAACTCTCATTCCGATACTCAAATGTTGCTTAACATTTTGAGAGAGCGATTTTGGATTCTACATGGTAGAAAGACAGTGAGATCCATCTTATCAAAATGTGTTGTCTGTAAGAGACATTCTGCCAAGAAGCTTGATATTCTTAATGCATCTCTTCCGGAAGACCGAATCCGAGAAGCTGATGTGTTTGAGATCTGTGGCATTGACCTGGCTGGGCCACTATTTCTCAGAGATAATAAGAAGTCTTGGGTATGTCTCTTCACCTGCGCTGTCTATAGGGCTGTACACATCGAATTAGTGACTTCTTTATCTACGCAATCATTTTTACTGGTTTTGCGCAGATTCATAGCCCGTAGGGGACGATGCAGCATTATCTATTGTGACAATGGCTCTAATTTTGTGGGTGCTTCTAATCTGCTGAGTAAGCTGGATTGGAGCCTTATTGTAAGTGACACTGCTCTTCATCCTATTAAGTGGAAGTTTAACCCACCCACTGCCTCTTGGTGGGGTGGATGGTGGAAGCGACTTATCGGTATTCTTAAAAGATTATTAAGGAGTCTTAGGTCGATCTTCTTTAACATATGAACAGATGACGACGGTGTTATGTGATAGCGAAGCCATAATCAATTCACGACCGATGACGTATGTCACGGATAATGATGCAGAGTTGGTTCCATTGAGTCCGTCAATGTTCCTGCAGGATATCAAAGTGAGTGGTGTTCCTGATTGGGATAGAGCTGATCACCAGAGTCTTAATCAACGTGTCAAGTATCGACAAAATTTACAGAAAGCCTTAAGAAATAGATTTCGGTCGAAATATTTGGGAGCTCTGCTTCAAAGACCAGAACGTAAATCAGCTTCTGCCTTAGCAGTGGTTGATGTTGTATTAATTGGAAATGACAATACGAAATGCATCAGTTGGCCACTTGGCAAAATAATAGAGGTAATGCCAGGAAAAGATGGTATTACAAGACTTGTAAGACTGAAAACTTCAAGAGGGGAATTGCTTCGACCGGTACAACGCCTATACCCTTTGGAAGTGTCAGCAACCGAGTCAGTTCTAATTCAAGAGAAATTGCCAAGTGCAAAATTAAGTGAGCAACCAATAGTTAGTCATTCAGTGGACTGCAATATTGAACCTTCGGAGGAGGAAAAGAAAACGAGAAGTGGTCGTATCATTAAAATGCCTCATAAACTGGATTTGTGAACTCTTTATATAATTTTGTTATTGTAATAGTTACTATAATTTGTTGTAAGTTAAATTTTAAGATAAAAATTAACTTAGGTGGGAGGATGTCACGTTGATGCTCTACTTGATTATTATCTTTGTTTTTAATATTTTGTAAGTTCCGAATGGCAACTGTAATAAAAAATGGAATAATGTTATGGTAATTTGAGAATGGCTTTTGAGTAGAGTTTCTTACTTTGATGATATTAATAAGCATGATTTACACCATAAATATATATTTCTGAGTAAAAATTTTGGAAGTTAAACAAAGAGAGTATATATTTGAACTATAAAAACGTTGGTGTTAATGTGGAAGAAGAGAATTTCCATCCATTTAATGGCTACACAAAACATCGAGTTTTAATATACTTCTGGTTCATAAAGTACAAAGTACGAAACTTAACAGTGTGTGTCCATTTATTAAATATAGCTGTTCCAGTTGTTTGTTAGAAAAACTCTTTGAAGAAAAAGAAATCGGTAAGCGATTTGCCGTCAAAAACAATCAAACAAAATCGTGAGGGCATTTCTATTTCACTTTATTGACATTTGATGATATTTCTGATAATTTTGAATATGCTTAGAAGGTTTCAAAATGTTTACATGAATATTATATTGCATTTTTCTATAAAGTTTTATCTAAATTTAATTAAGGTAAGTAAAATAACTCCTGTAGCAAAAATAACAACTGCTATAATGCTAAACTTAGGTGGAAGTGAATATTACTACTTTTCTAATTACATTTGTAGATTTGTGATGGATTCAAAGTGAATTTATGTCAAACAACTTTTCTATTGTTAAAAATGAAATGTCAATGGTTTAATGTATTTAAACTGAAATTGACTGCTATCATAATATCATGTTATACTATTGTGCACCTCATTGATTTCTGTTTTAATAAATAGAAGTCTTTTCATTGAAAATCAATTTCCATATCAGCATTTATTATGTAATTTTTATTCCAAACTTCATTGCTACATGCATGTTTCACTTCTTTTTCTTTCTATTTCTTTAACATATCAATTTTGAATGATAAAATTCTATGAAAGCATAAAAG
>JAPMOR010119021.1:23320-35901 GCA_026543865.1 Argiope aurantia | reverse complement strand
ATATATATATCATGACCTTATTATTGTTTATTAAATTTACTGTATTGTATGTTTTTGATTTATTTTATGATATTCATTCAATGTAATTTTTATCAATGTAACTTTAGCATTAAAAAAAAATTCATAAATGTTCTACTTTAAAAGTGCATTGTTCAATATTATGTTTTTATTGGTGATAAAAAAAACTAATGTTTAGTATCTAGGATGCTTCTGTTGAATGAAATTGATTTCATGATTTACATTGACATTCTTGTCATACTGTGTGTATATTATTTCTAAGTATCTAGGAAAATAAATGTTGATAAATAGTAAATAGGGTTTTTTTGAATTAATGAGTACATTTAAACATCCATTTGACCATAATTTTTCAAATAATTATCACATATATTTTGTCTCTCTCTCTCTCTCTCTCTCTCTCTCTCTATATATATATATATATATATATATATATATATATATATATATATATATATTGTTACAAAATTTTACCGAGGTTCGTTTGGATAGTGGAAGTTATATGGGGTGCAGAACGCTCAATCAGCAAGCGGCAGTAGAAAAAGAAACAACGACGTTTATTTACACGAAGACACACAGGACAGCACAAAAGCGACAGCTATATACAGCACAGAGACGACTATCTTCAGCCGAGACGTGTAGCATACAACAGCAGCATACAACCAGAATCTACTGCAGACAGTAGCGCACAGCTCCCTTCAGCACTAGCTTGACTCCGTCGCTTCCGACTACTCCGCTCTGTCCACTCTGACTGATTTCGTCGACTTCGACTTCTCTGCCTTCAACTCGGACTCCCCTGTCGTCTACTTTCCTCTGGCTAGAGATGCATAATCCACGATTTTTTGAATAACAAATAATTTTGCTATTGTTATTTTTAAATATTTGTTCCAAATATCTGTTATTTCAATCATATTATTAATTAAAAATTATTACTTAATATTAAATATATAATTTATTAATTGTAATTAATACTTAATTTACTAATTTAAGTAACGTGTCATTGAATTAATTTATCTATTTCAGCTTACTTCTTAAATTTTTTTTTCAAAACTATTTATTTAATTTCTTTATAGGAGTAAACCATTTACTGAAAAATTTGAATTAAATATATATGTCATTTCTTTAAATTGTTTAATTTAGTTCGCTATTCTACCAATAGATGGCGCCATCAGTAAACAGAGTATATGCAAAGTCAAGTCACAGCAATTAAAAATGATTTGTATGGAATAGTGCATCAAATGCGAATATCGGAAGTGGAGCGGCGACTTCACACTTTCCAGTGAATTCACCGCTCCGATAGATTTCAGTGCTAGGCAATTCAATGATACGATACTTTCAATAACCGGTCCGTTCACTTTTCAATCCATTCACAGGTTTCTCCTTTTCTGTTTTGTTCGAGAGCTTTCATTGGACAGATGGTATCGATTGTTACTTTCCAGTGAAGTCACCGCTCCCTTAAATTTCAGTGATATCGTATCGATTGTTACTTTTTATCGTGATCCAAAACCTGTAATCGAAATATCGACAGCAAGATCGTATTAAGGATTTTAATCACACCCCTTTTTGAAAAGTATTGAACACTGGTATTTGTGACTTTATGATATTGGTTACATAATAACCGCTCGTAAAATATTCGTCATCCCTACCTCTAGCAGCCGCGGTTGCTTCCTTTTATAGGTCTTGGGAGGAGGGGCTAGAAGCCTCTCAACCAATCAGGAACGTTCGAGGCGTAACTCGGTTCCTACTGGACGGATCGGGAAAATTCTCGAAGTTTCGGGTATAATCTATTTTGGCGCCAAAGTCGCCAAGTTTGTCGCCAAGCTCTGGGACATCCGATGTTACACGCGGACTCTGTCCATTACCGATGACTTTAAAACTTTCTTTCTGTTGATGGCACAAACTATGCTGGGAAACCAAATTGCAGGTTTGTAACTATATATATATATATATATATATATATATATACACTGGTGTGCAAAACTTAAGCAACAGGTATGTTTTTTGCCATAACTTTACGAGAAATCATCTCAGAGACATGAAATTCAGAAATGAGATACAGCATTTTGTTCTGAAAGAATGACGAAAGCATAGTTGCGCAGAAATGAATACAATGCATACAGTATGGAATCAAACGAAAAAAGGCTTTATTGAACTCATAGTATCGTTAGACATGATTGTCTGTCCTAGAGGAAGAACAGCAAGCAGATGTTCCTTAGTATGGAATATGCCCACCCCTTACTGCAATGGTTGCTTCGCACCGTCTCCCCATACTCAGCACCAGATTGTCCAACAATTCTTGAGGTAATAGTGCCCATTCCTCAATCAGCATCTATTTAAGTTGTCGGGTGTTCCCAGGAGGATGTAATCGTGCCGCAAGGCGTCTCCCCAAAGCATCCCACACATGTTCTCCCGGATTTAAATCAGGGGAGCACACCGGCCAATCCATTCGAGTGATATCTTCACTCTCCAGGAGCCCCTGAACAGCATGAGTCCTGTGTGGCCGTGCATTGTCATCGATAAAAACGAAGTCTGATCCAATGGCACCTCGGAACAGACGCACATGGGGAAGGATCACCCTCTGACAATAGCGATCTCCAGTTACAGAACCTCTGTCGAAAACGTGGAGCTCAGTCCGCCCGTTCATCATAATGCCTCCCCAGACGACAACCTCCAGGACCACCGAAACGGTCTCTTTCCGTGATGTTAAAAACGATTCCCAACGCCAGTTGATTTGAAGAGTGGTCGGGACACGGTTTCATCCCAGTAACCTTTTCTAAAATGAAATAGGAAATTCAACAATTATCTATGGAACTAAAACTGTACTCACAATTTCGAAACAAAAACATACAACTAAAATATCATTAAATTTGAATTTTTTACATTAATTTTCCACATATATTGCATACTCAAAGTTACTTTTTCATTCAAAAATACGCAGTACAATTCAAAAAAATAAATTACCATCAATTTTCCCCTAATTTTCAAGAAACTCTTCTACTATTTTAATTTCAATTCAGTTAAACGTAATAAATAATTTCTCAGTAAGTTTTGCTTAAGCTCAATACTGCTATCACCGAAACAAAATTATACTTAGCTTCGTGAACTTTTGGGATTTTACGTATGTGAGTAAGTCGTTGTCACCGGATGTGTACCCCTGTTTCTACCGGATGTGAACCAAAGTTCATCGGATGTGACGTAACACTTTGTGACGTCATACTGGTAATTTAGCGCGGGCTTTATCTAGTAATATTTTCTTTTTGCTCTGCTGTATGTGAGTCGTGTGTATTGAATCTCTTACACCTTTTATTTGCTTGTGGAGATAAGAATTCTTTTTGTTCTTTTATATATTATTAATCTATATTGTTTATTTATCTTTCATTATTTATTCATATTATGTAGGTTGTTTTTTTTTACTTTACTTATCTTAGTATCACTGAACGTGCTAATTAGGGTTAGGTAGAAAACAAAAAAGTTTCTTTGTACTTGTAGTTTATATTATAAACTTTTATATTTAATTTTACTATTTGTTTTCCTTAGATTAATTAGATCTTATTATTATCTATAATCTGAAAGGTTTTAATTTTAATTTCCAGATTAGTGCTAACTTGGGAAATTGTTTGATTGTTTTTTTATATTTAATTTGTATATGATTTCAATTTTCTCATTATTCAGTGGTATATTGAACTTAATAGTTTTAAATTTATTTGTGGTATCTAATAAAAATCTTGGAACATCTTCCGTGTATTGAATATATATATATATATATATATATATATATTTCTTTATGCATTTTTGGCAGTTTGTACAGAATTTTGTTACTATTACTAGCTTTTGAAAGAATTTCATTTTATCTCACTGTTTTACAATGAGAGCTCTCTTTATTGGCGATTCCATGATCAAATACTTGAATAAGTATATATCTGTTGAATCACTTGACTTTCATTTGGACATTGTTTCTTATTGTGGTGCAACTAACTATTGAAAGATTAGCTAATAATATTTCTGTACACAAAAATTATGACTAGGTCTTAGTGCATGTTGGCACAAATAATGCATCTTTGGATACTATTGAAGTAATAAAAAATATAGAGCTTTGGCCACTGAGGTATTACTTCATAACCAGGTGCAAGAATAATTTTCTGGAGTATTGTTCCAAGAGATTTTGATTTCCACAGAAAGGAGTATAAGGAATCGGAGTATCATTTATTGACACTAAACTATAAGATTCGAGCCATAAACTGTGCACTCAAAGAACTATGTTATTACCAAACGTTTCTGTTTTGCAGTTCTTACCAGCCATCTTGGAAAAATTATCTTGCAAGATGGCTTGCATTTAAATAAATGGGGTAATAAGCTGCTTGTAGGTTGTTTTCTTGAATCCTTAACAGGATGCATTGCAGCTGATATAGCATCTAAAAAGGTATGTATGAATATGTTTTTGTTTTTTTTCCTCAATGAGTTTAAAAATTTATGCAAGCCTGAAGTGGATAATTTATAATTGATTTTTGTTGTATTTTCACAGATTGTAATGACTCGGTCTTCCAACTCTGGTTTTCCTTTTGATGATTCAGAGTTTCCTCTATTGCCATCTTTTCCCACAGCATTTGTTTCTTCTGCTTGGCCAAAGCAAGGGTCTGCCCGGCCAGTTTCTCGGCCCGTGCAACCTGCTAGGCCAATTTCTCGGCACATGCAACCTGCCAGGCCTGTGTAACCTGCTAGGCTAATTTTGACACCCATGCAACAGTCAGCTGCTCTGCTCGCGAAAGATATTTCTTCTCTGCCATCTTCTAAAGGTAATACTGAATTTGTACTTTCTGTGAACCCATGCATTCCATTTTATCAGTTTAGTGAAAATGTTTTTAGTAGTATTCTCACATCAAATAAATTTTCAGTTTTGGCAACTAATTATAACATATAGCATGAAATAAATGGTGGAGGCCCTCAAAATTGTTCCTATTTTAAAAACTGTGTTTATTGTGGGAAAATATATTCTGCATGGTCCTCATTTTCAAATCACCTGAAGAAATTTAATTGCCCACAATCTGTTAAAGACTGTTATCCTAAACTATGTGAAATATATTTGAAGTCCTATTCCTCTAAATCTTCTTTTTCAAACCATTTAAATCAATGCAGCAAATCAAAAACTCGTGTTTTGTTATCCCCATCTGGAAAAAATTACAATAGGGTTTTGGAAACATATGCATATTTGACAGAATCAGTGGCAAAACCTGCAAAGAATCTACAAGCAAGCAGAGATTAATTTAAAATCTTGAGTTTCAGATGTTTGTCAGAAATTTGAAAATCCTTCCAAAGTTCAAAATACATATCCTAGAATTTGTAAATTATGTTTAAAATCTTACTTTTCTAAATCCTCTTTTAGCTATCATTTAAAGCATTGTTGTAAATCTGAGTTAACTGATCAAACCAGTTAAAAGTAACTGTGTTGTATTCGACATTAATAACTCTCACAAGGAGCTTTTGCTATCATTTCCTGTTTCCAAAATAGTAAGCTTAATTTGTGATGATGCAGGCTGTCGGGATAAAAGAAATTTCTGCTCAACAAAAGAAGTTTTTATTTCTCGGAAGACTATATAGTCTTGTTCAAGGCATCTAGGTAATACAGTAAAGCCGATTAATGATGCCATGTCTGTTTTCTGTACTGTGGAGAAATTTAAAAAATGAAAAATATAATCCCATTTTAATTTTCAAATTACAGAAGTCGGATACTATTTTTTCACCTTATTTGGATAGCTTACCAAATTGTGAAAATACTTTTGCATTAGGTTTTCAAACTAAAGCTCAAAAAGACATGCTTATGAAACACTCCCATAAAATCCTTTGCATTGATGCTACCCATGGCACAAACCATTATGATTTTTTTTTCATTGCATGTGCAAGATGAGTATGGTCAGAGATATCCTGTTGTACGTTTTATTACAAATGATTTAGATTTCCGTACATTAGTGGCTTTATTTTCTAGTTTACATTGTTGAATTCCTAATTTGAAAGTTAATACAGTCATGACTGATGATGATGGTTTTACTTTTAATTCTGTATTTGGTCCCGATATCAAGCATCTATTGTGTCAGTGGCATGTATACCGTGCTTGGAAAAGGCAGTTGACTGTTAAAGTCAATGTTAAATGTCTCCTTATGAAGATGTCGTATGAATTATTAAATATAATGAATGAAAAGTCTAGAGGATTTTGAAAATAAAGTTACAATTTTCATTAGTAAGTATTTAAATAAATGCCAAATTTTTGTTGATTATTTTGTAAAAAATTATTCTGCTAGAAAAGCCTTATGGGCTACCTGCTATACATAGTTTCATCATGGTGATACCAATACAAATAATTATTGTGAATCATTTCATAATCAGTTAAAAACTGTATATTTTGAGTGTAAATTCAATAGGTGCATAGATGAGCTAATTTCAACTCTTTTAAAGATGGAAACAGATAGGTTTTTAAAATATTCTTCTAATGTTGTAAATAATGTTCCATTAAATTCAAATTTCAATAAAACTATTAAAGAAAAGCATGATATGGGAGTAAAAATTCCTATTAATGATATAGTTAAAGATGATGATCAATGGTTAGCAAATTCACAGACAAAAAAGAGAATAGTATACTCAGTAAAAAAAATACCTATGTTTGTCTTGTATTAGATCATTGCTGTTTTAAATGTACTGATATTAACTGTGCATTATTATGTACTCATTTGTATGCGTGTTCTTGTGAAGACAATAGTAACCTTTGCAAGCATATTCATAAAGTACATTTATTGTATTCTGAAATAAAAACATGCATAACAAATGATTTTTATGCTGTTGAAAATGAAACAAATGCACAAGGAATTGACTCCCAAATCTTAAATTTGGAATTGAAAGGTAATGTTTCGTCTGAATGTTTTAAGACAAAAGAAGCTGAATGCAAAAAACTATGCTCCGAGATTTTGTAATTAATTAAAATTCCTCGTATTGAAGAAACTATGCTAACTAATGTAGTAAATTGTTTAAATACTTTAGTATCTGGTTATGCGTGGAGTTGTCTATCATAAAAATGATCCTGCTCTTGTCACGCCTCGGGTATATGTTGCTCCCAATCAAAAAATTCCCCCACAGATTAAATTTTATAAAACTTCTCAAAGACATAAGAGGAGACGATCATTTCATGAAAAAAATGGGAAACTGCAAAGATTAAATAAAAATATATTGATGAACTTGACAGTATTATAGAGAAGATTGCACCTTTACAATCATATCCTGCGGGAGAAATTTCTAAATGCTTTAGTCGTGATGAAAAAAGTAATGATGATCGTGATGGTCATGAAAAGGAAATTATTCCTTTAAAAGCTTATTATGCTAGAGAAAATTCTGTATGTACTAGCCTTAATATATTCAATAAATTTAGTAAAATGAATGCAGATAATCCTACTGCAACAGAAGTAACTATTAATAATATCAATCTTTCTTTTTATATATTTAAAATCTTTAGATCCTTTTGTTACTCGGAAAGAAGAGAATTATCTAAAGTCTGTGCCACCGAGCTTTAAGAAGGGTTGGCTTTATGTTTCTGTTATTGATGCTTTTCTTTTCCTGTTACCTGAGAAATTCAGAAATTGTAAAGCAATAGAATCCTTGCAATCAGTTTTAATTTTTAATCAGAAGGATATTCTTAAATTTTCTTGGATTCAAGAGTTGTCAAATCTAGATTTATTAATTATCCCTGTCAATTTAAATTGTCGTTGGACTTTGATTATTGTTAATATAAAACTTAAAACATTTGAATATTTTGATCCACTTGGTGGCAGACCAGATAATAATACTTCAGTTTTGCTTAGGAAGTGGTCTAGGATTTTAAATAAATTACTTAATTCAGAAAGCCACTGGCAGATAGTTTTTCCACCTCATATAAAACAAACTGATGATTTTAATTGTGGAGTTTATATAAGTTTTTATGCACATCAAAAATTGAATAAATTTTCTTTAACTCAGGACTTCAACATACTTTCATTTAGAACCCTAATGTTTGAACAGATTACTAAAAACTTAAATTTTTAAATATTTTATTGTGAAAATTTTAATTTTTTTAATTTAAAAATAAATTTGATTAATTGTTAATCTTACTTAATGGGGTTTATTCCTTCTAAATTTAAACACCATAAACAAATAATTCCCAATGGTTAATTTTAAGTGATTGTCTAAAGATCTTTCTCTTTAGCTTAACTTTTAGGAAGTTCTTTTATTATTAGCTTCACAGAAGATTTAATGCAAGAATAGATAATTTTGGAAATGAAGTGCCTTGATGATGTCAAGAAAAGGTAAGTGACTAAATTTAAAATTTTAAATTAATCACATATTCAAAACAGGAAGAAACAAGTTCATAATGGAAGCAATATACTAAAAACGACTTTTAATATAAATATATGATTGTGTTACTTTAAATTGCTCTTGTCTCATTATAATGGGTTTATTAAATGTTTGTCATTTAGTGAATGTAATTTGAATCAGTATATCAATAAAAGCTCACTGTGACCAAAATAGTATAATATTTATAAGAAAAATAAAATTAATTTTTTACACTGCAGTTTATATTGTTATATTGTATGTATTTCAATTTATTTATTTTCTCCTGTCTTAAAATAAAGGAACAAATTCCCAATGGTTTAGCTGAAAAGGTTGTCCAGAAATTTCTGGCTTTCTTTTTAACTTTTAGGAAGTTCCTTTATGAAAAAATTTTTTGTATCAGGATAAATCCATACAAGAAATTGTGGTGAAGCTTATAAGCCAGATAACAGCCTCTGGAAAGAGTATACACTTTTGTCTAATGATCTTGTTACTCGGCTGCAAACCGCAACGTCACGAATTTGGTCCTCGTCCTCATCAATCTTCCTCATTGGTGACCCTGACTCTGAACTAACAAATGTATCCAAACAAGAATTCAAGAAATAAAGCAGTAAGTGACAGCTAAGAAATGGAACATTTTCCAAGCTGTAGCTGTGTTATATATAAAAATGAAAATAGATCATTTGGAAAATATGAAAAGAATTATATTTCATTTGTTTAGTGTACATTCTTATAAGGGGGGGGGGGCATAGAAATCTGTATAAAAATTATTTAGATGTAGATGGTTGAAATATATATATAAATTTATAATGTTATATTATCTATTCATTGTCTGCATATTTCACCACTTTGTCATGCTGGTTAAAAATCTGCAAGGATATTGCTGAGCTTGATGTTTTTTCTTTCAACTCATATAAAGATGTGTAGTTTTCTCGCATTCTAAAGTGAAACAAAACAATAAGAGTATGTTACATTATTACTTTTCACAAATTGCAGATTTTTAATGATTCTCTGTTTTATTTTTCCATTTATACTTATTACTTAAGGATTTCCTTTTACATAGTTAATCTTTGGTTATCAATTAATTTTATAAATGTCTCCCAGATACAGTTTTCTTTTCTTAATTTTGCAAATGAAACAAATTTATAAGTGCTTGGAGTAGTATATAAAATCGGTAAACTTAATAAAATTCATCTATTTCTTTGGCATATTGGAGTACTGAGAGAATGTCATATATTTATAACTTGAAAGAATAAAATAAAAGTGTCAAAATAGAAACAAATTTTATATTTAACAAAATTATTTATGATTTTTAAAAAATGAATTATACAGTGGTAATAAACTATCTAACAAGGTTAAAAAAAAGTATTGTTTCCTGATTTTATGTTTTATATAATTTAATACACAGCACATTTTTGCAGTGTCTTGCATGGAGTCAGTTGACTCAATATTTTTGGAAAATGTGACTAGGTTATTGCCAATATCCAACATAAAAGGCCATGTCTATGAAGTTAAGAATAAATAAACAACATCTTTTTAGTCTTATTTTTTTCATAATGTAGTGAAGATATTTGTTAAATATTGTAAAAATTTTAATTATGAGTTAAGATTTTTTATAAGCAAAATAAGTATGTGATAAATCCTAATTTTAAAATATAGTAACAAGGGAATCTCTAAAAAATCAGCTCATTCAGTTATAAAACTTTTCCTTCCAAATGCTGCTATTGATTGTTTATGCTCATAGGATGCGAGTGGGAAATTTTAATGGAAAAAAGAAAGGTAGAATGTGAATACTGGATTTTATGACTATACTCCCTGCTTTTAAACTTTCAGCTTGAGAAAATAAGTTCTTGTCTTTTTTTTTTCCCTAGGGAAGAGCTGATTTTCCTTCTTTTTTTTTCTGTGAAATTCAGAAAGAATGGGTACCAAATTTATAGAAAAAAAAATTAAACTGTGTTAAAATTCTGTAAAAAAGGAAGTCTCTCATAATATATGAACACTATATTTGGACTAGTTTTTCCTTACCAAATTTTATTTGAAGGCTATATTATTGCATGCAATTTTTTTTTGGTGAATTAAATATATTAGATCTGAAAAACTGTAAAATTAAGGTAATTTTCATTTTTTTAAAAATGAGGTTCCATTATAGTGTTGACAAGTTTTTTTTAACACATAAACAGTCTGAAGAATTAAGAATTGTATGAATTTTTTATCCAAGAAATGTATATCCTAATATTGAAGACAAACTATTTCTTTTTTATCTAAATGATGGATGAAACAGCTTGTCACTGAAATATTAAGCAATTTTTATTTTTAAGAAGTCAATCATGTGGTTATTTCTTTTAATAATTTTTCACATCTGATAGTTTAGCAACTTATGTTCCTTGCATTGTTTTTATTCGTAACAAAAAAAAAGTTCATTTTAATGAAAAATATCTTTAACAGAGTATATGTTGATAGTCTGAATACAATTCTGCAGTGCCTGAATATAACCTTTTTATTAAATAGACAACTGCTTAGGTCCATCTAGGCATTTTTTTTGTGGTATTTCCGATAGTTTAATTTTGTACTGTCGCCTAGTGTACAAAAGCCCTGCAAACTTAATTATTATTATAATTATTGATATTAATTTTAGAATATTTTTCTAGCAGTTCGTTATTTACTTTCAGGGCATTGTTCTAACGAAAGTTTTATATTTTGTTGTTGTATAATTAAAAAAAAGCTGCATTATAATTTAAAATAAATATATCAAATCTATAAGTAAATATTATTTAGATTGTCTTTAAAAAGTCTCACTTTTAAAACTTATTTTGTGTTGAATTCTTCGAAAATTTAATTTGGCATTGCGATATACTGAACTTTAGAAAGTGATCTGCAATAAAAAAAATTTTCTATTTCAGTTTGATGAAATTTTCTTCTTAAAACTGTTTATATAGATATTGTTGAGGAGAGGAAAAGAGAAACGACCCCTTGAGGGTTTAAATGGCATTCGAAGACTTCGTTTTAGTCCGGTTCACTATCTGACTTCAGATCTTCAACTTCTTGGAAATGTTCTTTGTAAGAATTTTTATGATGATGAATGGGTTTATTTTTCCATATCACTCCTTTAAAGACTTTCATTCTAAATTTCAGCAAACGTTATTCTTTCTGAATACTAAAAACACAATTGCCCCAATGATAGAAAATCGTTTTCAGCTAAATTTTTTAGAATTGCAAATAAGTCCTTTAATACGACTTTAAGAATACATTGTGATCAGAGACGTGTTGAAAGGAGAGGGGATTATTGCTCCTAGATTTTTTTCTCGAACTTGCTCCACATTTTGGTATTCTTCATGATAATTCGACTGGAATATTTTATGTTTGATTCCTCTGATTTTATTGTACCGAAAAAAATTACTAACGAATATAGATATTCCAAAGATATTAAATATCTTTGGAGTGTGTGTGAGTATAAATCCAGTTACTACAAATAAAAAATTATAAAGTATATTAAAAAATATTTTACAAATTTTATATAAATTACAGGTAAAAACACGCACAGCATTAAAATAAATTTAATCGAAAAACTCATATTTGTATTTTTAAAATAATTTAAAAAATGGTTTGTGTCTGATATGCTTCAAAATTATTGAAGGAAAAGTTTAAAGTTTTAAGTAATGTTTAGGTGAAAATTCTAATTCAAATTTTGAAAAAATCTTTCTTAATCCTTTAAAAGGTCATTTTTTTACACAATCATGATTTGTTAAAATTCCCCTTCCCCTTCTATTTTGTTCATTCTTCCATCCCTCGACGATAATCGAGGGAGTTCTCCATGAGAAGCTGTTGCCACTCTGTTTGCTTCTTGCTTCTCATGGATAGCCAAAAACCCCACGTGTTCGCCGTGCGTGGCGACCCTTTAGATGGGTGGTACATTTCGGCCCCTAATCGGCCGGTATCCCACATATTTGACTGGGTTACTCAAGCGAAGGGGTCACTTCTTGGGTTTGGCGTTAAGGATGGTCACTGTGCCCGGGGGTGACTCTCAGCGTATAGGTTCCGGCTAGCAAGCACCATGGTAAGCGCTGAGGCACACTAAATGGAAAACGGAAAAAGAAATTCAAAGCCTGAAAGTTAGAAGAAATATTTCATACGTAGAAGCGAACAAATTGGTTTTAAGACAAAACACCCAAATTGGTTTTAAGACAAAACACCCAAATTGGTTTTAAGACAAAACACCCAAA
>JAPMOR010119021.1:977-20082 GCA_026543865.1 Argiope aurantia | reverse complement strand
GTATGCCTTTTATTGAAATTTGGATATATTTTAAAATTGTTAATATGAAATAAAGTAAAAGCAGATGGTATTGAAATATTTCAATGAAAATTTACACACAAACAATTCAAAAATTCACACATATATGAGATGCTTGATCTTGATAATTTATATCGAAAGAATAGCAACTAAGGATTGCACAAATTGTCATGGCATTATAGTTTGAGAAAGATATTTGTTTGACTAATTCTGCTGAAATTGCTATATAATAGAAATCAATACCTGAGTCTATGTGGTGAATTTTAAGAAATAAAAAAAATATATATATATTTTCAAAATACAAATTATTTTTTTTACTGTGAATATGCTCAATATATGAGTATTTTTTCCCCTCCATATTCCATTTGAATGCAAAATAAATAAAGAAAGAAAAAAAGGGCAATGCTTATTACGACTTGTCACATAACAATTAGGTAATATTAGTATTTAATAAGAATGTCAATAGTTAGATGGGCTTAAGGGAACTAAGTGTTATTGAAACAAGGGGGAAAAAAGTAGAGAGGAAAGTATTTAAAATTGAGGAAATATAAATATCTGCAGTAATAAAGTTCTGATAGTTAAATATGAAGACGATGATCATTGTTAAAAATGATGACTCAATACTTGTGCAAACAAGATATTGATAGAAAGCCTTCTTTGCATGTTCTGCACGAAAAAGAAAAAAAAAATCACTAGAAAATAATTTTTGAAAAATCATTTATCTAAATACACTACTTATTTGGTGATACATACAAATATACTTTAAATCATAATCATCCGCTCATGTTACTGAAAATTTGTAAGTTAATGTAAATGGAATAAGATTATGTACATGATAAAAAGAACTAATTTTTATGTTTACTATTTCACATATATCAACAATTGCTCATAAATTTTTTCACACGTCTGTTTTTCAAACCACCTGTGAATTTTCAAACCATTATTTTGGACGAGAGATGGCAGTGGTTTAAATATTTATCAGATAGAATCTGACATACGTTTACTGTTTATCTCCGAAATGTAAATATACACAATCAATCACGTTTGCACGTTAGCCAATAACATTTACGATTGTATTACTCATATACATGGATATACGTAGCGGGATACTTTCGCGAGCTGGGATTGGTCAATAGGGAAAGTGAATTTTAGTACACATTCCTGAGGTACGCATTTCCTCCCATCTTCCTCGTTCGAACTTTTGAACCTCGCACTTCAATCCCGAACGAAACACAATCTAGAAATCGACTCTCTGTATGTGAACCTTTTTGATTCCAATCATAGGCTTTCTTTCTCCGCCGTTGTGGTTTATTGCTTACTGTATTGTGATTGGTTAGAAAATTACGTGTTTATTTACATTATAGATGGAAGTCAAAGAGGGGGATTTGTATTATTAAATTATTGTTTATCCAGATAAGTGTGAAATGAGACGAAAATGTTTTTTCCCTCATACTTTCAATCTGTTAAGAAGCATTTAAAAAATTATTTCCATGCTGTCTGTCTATGGCATTTTTAGAAATTTTAACGAAGATAAACAGCAGTAAGCTAAGAATAAGTATTGAAAGCTATTGTATTCCTGGCTTTCAAGAAGGTTTTAAGAAAACAATTACAATTATTATTTAAGTAATATTTAATACTGTGCAATAATTTAAAATTTATCCATTAAATTTGTGCCTGTCTTAAAGAGTTATTTAATTTATGAATTTTTTTACAAACAGTTCACTCTTTTAAATTAAAATAACCTCCTTTTGACAAACTCATTGTTTTATGCATTTTTGTTATTTTATCTCACTTAATATTCATATAATTCTTAGTATTTAATTTAGATATAATTAGCTAATAATTTTAATTAGTGCTATAAACAGTATTGAATTTTTAAAGAGTTCATAGAATTACAGTGGCTCCCAAAAGTGTTCGTACACCAACAAGAATTAATTAAAAACCTCATTATTTACCATTATATATCCTTATTTTTACAGTTCTTACTAAAGCAGTGAAGAATAAATTTTAATTACGATGCAAATTATTTTTTTAAAAATGACAATAAATAAAATTGCACAAAAATAGGACACAAAAGTGATCATACACTTTAAAAAAACATCACTAAATATGAAATTTTCTAAATTTTTATAAATGTTTAGTATTTAGTAGGATATCCTTTATTCTTTATAACAGCTTTTAAACGTTTGGGCATAGATTTAACTAAACGGTCGGTTAATTCTGCACCGATCTTGTTCCATTCTTCGATCATTACTGCTTTCAGTTGAATTTTCGATTTAATGTCGTGACTTCTTATTCGCACTTCTAATTCTTTCCAAATATGTTCTATAGGGTTAAAATCCGGTGATTGAGCTGGTGTTTTAAGGGTTTGAGGGCAATGATAGAGGCAAAAAAAGACGAACATTCATGGCCGTGTGCTTAGGATCGTTGTCTTGGTAATACACAAAGTTGTTTAAAATGCCCAATTTTTGTGCTGACACTTTTAAATTATTATTGAGAATATTTATATAAACTCTATGATCCATTATACCATCAATGAATACTAAATTGCCTACTCCAGCCGCTGACATACACCCCCAAACCCATGACACCTCCACCGCCATGTTTTATTGTTCCAACTAAATTCTTGGAATTAAGTTCGTCGTTTTTTTTTTTTTTTCCCCCTCCATACAATGATTCTCCCATTCGACCCAAAGATGTTAAACTTACTTTCATCTGCAAATAAGACACGATTCCAACAGCTCACTGGCTGCTTTATCATAGATTTGGCAAATTTAAGCCTGGCAATTCTGTTCTTTTGACTTACGAAGAATTTTCTTCGTGCAGAGCGGCCATGTATACCAGCATTCCGAAGAATTCTACGAATAGTTTCACAGGAAATAGAAGTTCTATTTGATTCATTATATTGTGAAGTAAACTTTATTGCACTCAGACGTGGATTTTTTAGAAATTTACTCATAATATTTCTTTGACTTCTAGCTGGCAGAATTTGAGGGCGACCATTACTAGGCTTGTTTGCAATCCTTTTTCCCTCTCTGTAACGTTTTATTATGCTTTGTACTGTTGAATGAGGTAGATTAATTATAGTTGCAATGCCTCTAATTGACTTTCTAGCTTTAAAATGAAAAATAATTAATTTTCGTACGTCTAAACTCGTTTATTTACGAATGCGCGTCATATCTAAGAATAAAGTAAATAGAATAAATAATTGTGATATTAAATACTGAAATCAAACGATTTTAGTGTATTTTTCAATTAGAAGAAAAATAAGCCGCAAAAGATATTTTTATGATGAATTTAAATAAATAATGTTTGGATGTACGAAGACTTTTGTGTTCTAATTTTGTGACTTTTTTTATTTATTTATTTTTTAGAAAAATACTACTTGATTTTTTATAAAAATATTTGTTCAGTTTTATTAAGAACTATTTAAAGATGCTAATTAAAAAAAACCAACTAATAAAATGCTTTATTAAGAAGTATATAACACAATTTCTGCAAATTTCTTTAGTGTACGAACACTTTTGGGAGCTGCTGTATATTTTAAAGATTTTCAATTTTAAAATTCTTAAAACAGAAAAAGAAATTCAACGTACAAAAAGAAAAAATAATTGCTGTAATCTCTAAATATTCGTAATTCTCATGAAATATATATTGGACAATAGAATGTAGAAATAGTAATTCTTGTTTCATACCAATCTTTAAAAGAATTAATTAAAATTTGTAGAAACATCCTGCACTGTTTATAATTTTTAAAGTTTACTTTTTATTACTTTTGAAGTTTTGCTTCATGATACTGTTAGTGTGTAGATATAATTATTATTAAAATAGATGTTTAAAATGGAGGATCTTTTTTTCATGAAATTCAGTTGACAATGCATTCAGATATTGAGTGTTTAGCTTTTTTCTCGGTGCTTTGAAAATTTTTTAAAATCTTATATTAGAAACGATGATTGAATATTTTATTTCTTTTTAGTATTTTTATATGCTTATATTTTATTATTATGAATGTTATTGAAATATGTTGGTTATATTAAATATAGTACCTTTATAAACTGTCTTGCTAAATAATCACTTGAACAAATATCAAAAAAGAAATTGCATACTATTCATAAAAGAAAATTGCTGCATTTAGAAATATTTGAAAATAACATCACAGTATTTATGATTTGTGTACAATAGTACTTGTGATATTAAATCAGAATAGAAATAATTTTTCCACTTTCTTTTTGTTTCTTATATTAATTCCTTTAAGTAGATTAAAAAAATTAATGTATAAGATTAATTTTTTAACACTTCAAATGAATATTTTGTACTATAATAATTCTTAGTATTTTAGATAGGTTTCTTATTCATTCTTTTATTGACTAATTCTCTGTTTAATTTTAAAATATTATAGAATTCATTTCAAGTCATTTCTTATTTGTGATTAAATTGGCTAATGATCTATGTTGCCTTGAAACAAATATTTTATATTGAATAGAACATCTATACTTATATTCATTTTATAAATAATAAATATGTGTATGTGCAAAAAGATTTGTATTATAAGTTATATTTATGAATTAAAGTGGCTTTTTCAAATATCCAGATAAAGTTCTGGCAAATTTTAAACAAATGTTTTCAAGTGAATTACAGATAAAAATTCTTCACCATTTTACATTGGTATTGTTTTAAACAAAATTCCACTGAAATTCCTTTTTCATGTTTGATAATAATTACAAATCTCAAGATCATCTAAACAACATGCATGTTAAAAATTAACTTTTTTCATCATATATTTTAATAATAATTTTATATATCATATATTTAATAATAATCAGATTAGTAAATCTACTTAATCTTCTAGTAGATTAGTAATCTACTTAATGATTAAGTAGATTAAGAGATTAGTAGAAATAAGTTGCAAGTGAAAGATGTTTTTGGAATATATATTTGTCTCAAATTCTTTTCTAATGATTTAGTTCAAAATAAGAATGAATAACTTTTTAGAAATATAATATGTAAACTTCTTTAAAAATTTAATTAAAATTCTAAGGAAAAAACTCTTAGTATTGCTTTAGAAAATTACAAAAAGTGTTTTATAATGAAAAATTCAACTCTAAAAAATCAATAAACATAATGGTTTATTTGAAGATGCAATAATGAAGATAATTAGAGTAAAATTATAAGCCGAATGTCGTAAGAAATATTATTTTCGAAATGAATAAAATGTTTCAAAAAGTGTTATTTGTTATTGGTTGCTTAGTAGGTTCCGTTATTTCGGTATGAAATGAAGATTTAAAACATTATCTCTATTATAGAATAGCATTTGACAAATAACAAAATTCTTATATGTAATATATGATCTCTTATTTAAATTTGGCAAAATAATTTTTATTAATAATTTTAAAGCTTAGTAAAAAGTAGATGAAAAATAATGTTTTTAAAATGGGTATTAACGTCAGTTCTCATTTCAACGCATTAAAACCAAACAAAAATGTTTGAAAGCATCATATGAAACTTTTCTTTAAAAATTTATTCACTAAGTTATAATTTAAAATTTTTAGGACTGAAAGAAAGAAAAAAAAATTGCCCCCAAAAAATTAATGAGCGAAATGCTAAATTTAAATACGCTTGAGTATACGCTCTTAGGCTGAAAGAAAATGCAAGCTCGTTGGTGAAAAACCGCAAGGCAATTCATTGCTCAAAGTAGATTTATTATTTCGAATGACGGGTTTCTTCTATATAAAATCAAAAAATTATGTACAATTTAATATTCGAAATACGATAATTACTGTACAAAAGTAGCCCAATGAATAAGTATAACTTTCGAGTATACTGTCTAATAAAGGCATCACCTCCCTCCCCAAATAAAATCATGGGCATTGGACAATACCGTCAACGCCACAAATGCACAGATTTTTATTTTTAGACAATGGCATATGAGTTTTGTACTTCACAGAACGGTGAAGAAAAATATGTAGTGCGAATGCCCTTTTATCAACCAATTGAAATCAAAATTTAACGCAGAATGCATTTTTAATATCACAATCATATGTTAAATTTCATTTATCTAAGTCGTTGTGTTTATATATTATCGCGTACGGACCAACTGACATTCAACTCTTTGACGGATTTAATTCAAAATTCGATAAGTATCTTAATTAAATGTTAAATTTTTATACCGATTTTATTCGTATAGCTATTTGCTGTCTATCATATTCATTTGCATTCGAATAGCCAAATAGACAGACTTCACATCAATGGATTTCATAGAAATCATCAAATTTGTTGAAATAACATGCAACCAAATTTCAATCTGTCTTGCTAAAGACGCTTTTGAGTTATTGTGTTCACAGACTTATGAACGGACATAGTTCCCAAACTGTGCTTTATGGACTCAGGAAATTAATTAAAACTAAGATATCGAGATTAGTTAAAATCTCGAGTTGGATTTTTGACGATTACAATACTTTCCTTTTGCATACTTCGTTATACTAGTAAGTAAAAATGGGCTTGACTTCATACATCACTCAATTCTTTTATGAATTATAATAAATTTTATTATAAACAAAAAACTATTATGGGAGATTTTTATATCTTTCTGAACTTCGAAATGAAATAAACAATATCAGCTTTGAAGAACTCGAATGGCATATTCTATAATCTAGCATATCTTCTGATAAAGAAATATTAATTTGAAATAACAAACAAAATTAAATTCAATTTTAGAGGGAGGTACAAAAGTGCATAATAAGTCGCAATAAATTTATACTTTTGATATAATACTAAAAAAAATCTGAAAATAAAATTTAACAAACGTAGAAACAGATATCGAAAGACATAAAAATATCAAAATGTCACTTTTCTTATTTTAAACTGCGCAAATTTGTCTATATTTCTTTGATAATATCAGTTTGAATAAATAACGGAGACAACTGAATCATAGTGTTCCACAAACAGTTCTCGACTATTTTAGAAAGGAAAAAAAAAAAAAAACGTTCTCTTTCAACTTGCATTACAGATTCGGTATGATCTCCGTTAGATTTCAATCCGGAAGAAAACTAAATAAACAAAAAATGAAAGAATCTTTACTTAAATATTCAATCACCATTTATAATCTATTGAATTTAGAATGTTTCTTTTAATTTAGAAAAAAAATATTATCTTATCAATTTAAGTGATCTGACTTTTTTTAAATGGAGGTACTCGCCTTCAGCAATGACATTTTCGATGGAAAGGTGGGGTCGGGGTGGGGGAATCCCCTCATTATTGGCATCTTTGATTCAAGCAGAAAAGAAGAATCACAGTATAGCATCGGAATTCGACGTTTGAGGTAAATATTATTCAAAATTAATCCTTTTCATTAAATAAACAAAAAACTGATAGATATTCTTTTAGCTTAAAAGGAACTAACCGCATTCGGTGACTAGTTGTTCGGGAATAGAGCATTTGCGCTCCATAAATTTTTCCCTACCCCTGTTGCATTGTAGGTTTACTGGGATTCGGACATTTGGCAAGAAAACTTGGCGCGCATCTAGAGGGGTGACGTTTAGTTTTGAGGGTTTAGTTTTGCATAGCTGCATTTTCGGACGGGCTAATTGGTGATAATAGAATAATGATAATTTTTGTAAAAATTTTATTTGATCTTGAATTTATGAGATCTTGTACATACATTTATCTTATTCATATATCTTGCAATAAATAATAATTAATTCTATTATTAATAGAAAAGTAAGACTGTTTTTATCAGAAAAATAAGTAGCAGAATTAAATGCATTTAAAAAGAAGTAAGATATAAAAGAATTTAAGCTGTTTTATTTACTAATATTTAAACAATCTCATTTCTGAATGAATTTTCTTGAATTATCTATACTCGTAAAAGGGAAAAAAATTTACTAATATTTAAACAATCTCATTTTTGAATGAATTTTCTTGAATTATCTATACTCGTAAAAGGGAAAAAAAGTATGTGTATATATACATATTACAATGGTTCACTTAGCAATATCTTTATTAAGAAACTAGCCGCCTTTGGTGACCAACAATTCGCCAGTATAAAAGATCTCTGAAATTTTCAAATTTATTTTATGTAATATGATCTCTTAATAGCTTTTTCTGCAAAATATTTAGCTATCAATGTTTCAGATTTTAATAATTAAATAATTCAGTTTTACTATTATGTAGACCTTAAACAGTTCTGTTCATTGTATTACTTACTAATTTCTGTCAGAGTTTATAAAATTTGCACATTATATTAGAGTGGAAATGTTAAACTGCAATTAATATCAAAACATTTTTTTACTGAAACCAAGCACATCTTTTTTTTGAATGTGAAAATTGAATGTAGAGTCGCTCAGCATTGAAGTTGTGTATGCAATTTTTGTAATTTATACAATATCTTAAAGAATTACTCAACAAAAACTTCACTAATTCATAGTAAATTTCAATTTTTATTTTTACTTTCAAAACATTTAAATGATGCAAATGAAAATATTTTATTTGAATTCAGTCAATAAATGTTCTTATGAAAAAATTATGAAGTTTAAATTTTACACAGTCCTTTTGTTCTAAGGAGTCATATTCTGAGAAATACTCTTGACACTTCAACTCTTAACTCAAGTTCAATAAATATATTTTCTATCTTCTGCGATCAAATCTGTCAGTTTTTACATATCAATATTAGAACAATCAATATTTTCATAATCATAAGCCAATCACTGTTGAGAAATCCCAATAAAAGATTGGCGTATCTTCTTTGAAACGGACTATGAAGTGTTCTAAAATCGCCAATTTTTACAGAAGAGTGATATTCAAATTTCATAAATTATTTAGTTTTAATGAATGATTTAGTTTATTGAAGTTCAAAGATTTTTTATTTAACCCTTAGCCCTCCGAAAAGTAATTAGATGCATAAATATTTGCCGAATAAGAGAACTTGTTCATTGCTCCGAAAAATTAATATATATGAATTTTCCCAGAAAATTAATCTACATATTTTTACCAGTCAAAATTTCATAAAGTAATTAAATAAAATGCCAAAATGATGCACTGCCTTGAATGGTTCCTGAGAGGAGAGATCGAAGTGCTAAGTGTTAAAATATTGATGTCTCAAAAAAATTTGTTAAATAAGATTCAAAGGTTAATGTAAAAGGGTAAACATGTAAAAGGACTACAAAGGGTAATGTAAAGGATCTATGTAAAAATTTAAAATTCTTAATTCATTGGAGCAAGTAATATAAAATGTAATTGTTTAGTTCATTTAGACCATTTTGTTAGTAGATGCGTGCCCCTGATTAAAATTAACTGATGGACTGATTAAGTGATTATCCAATAGATATATTAAACCATGTTTGCTTTAAATTTAATTGTTTGATTTAATTAATACTATAGATATTGTAAAAGGTCATTGAAATCTTTTCCTCCATTTACTTTTATAAAATATATTTCAAATGTTTTCGCTTCACACAGACACTTGCTGAAATTTACACTTTTATATATTGTTACAAACCTGCAATTCGGCTTCCCAGTATAGTTTATTCCATCAATAGAAAGAACGTTTTACAGTCATCTGAATGGGACTAGCGCGTCGGAGGTCCCAGAGCTTGGCGACTTGGTGACAAATTTGGCGACTTTGGAGCCAAAATAGATAATACCCGAAATTTCGAGAATTTTCCCGATCCGTCCAGTATGAACCGAGATACGCCTCGAACGTTCCTGATTGGTTGAGAGGCTTCTAGCCCCGCCTCCTGAGACCTATAAAAGGGGCTGCGGCTGCCAGAAAGTGAAGTCCGAGTTGGGGGACGACGAAGCCAGTAGTCAGAGTAGACGGAGTGGTCGAAGAAGAGTAAGCGGAATCGACGGAGCAAAGTCAGTAATCCGAGCCAGAGTCGGAGAAGTAGAAGCGACTGAGTCAAGCTCGTGCTGAACTGAGCTGTGCGCTACTGTCTGCAGTAGATTCTGGTTGTATGCTGCTGTGTATGCTGTTGTATGCTACACGTCTCGGGTGAAGATAATCGTCTTCTGTGCTGTATATAGTTGACGCTTTTGTGCTGTCCTGTGTGTCTTCGTGTAAATAAACGTCTTTGTTTTTATTCTACTTCTGCCTTCTGATTGAGCGTTCTTTACACCATATCACTCCCACTATCCAAACGAACCCCGGTGGAAATTTCGCAACAATATTTAATTTACAATAATAGTTGATTTTTTTTTTTAATTTGAACTTCTGTCAATGTGATGGAAACAGGTTGATAAAAGCTAATTTTTTTCCCATTGGCGTGCTCTTGCAGATTAAATTTTATTTTTATTTTGTACGAAATGCATTGTTGAAAAATATAGTTAAAATATTTCTTTAAAAGCTTGTTAAACATCGGAACTTAATTTGTAGATTAAAGCATTGATATTATTAAAAAGAAATTTTTTCGAGTTATATCTTAATGCAAAAATCAATTTTGTGTTGTTATTTTTCGGAAGTTATAGAGCTGTAATTTTTAGAAAGTGTACCCATTTTTAAATCCTGTTACTCCTTAATGGAATAAATTATTATATGTATAAGGATCAATGTTAGAGAAATTAATTAATATTAGATAAGAATGTTATCTGTAATGCGCATAAACAATGCTGAATGAGAAAGTTTTTGTATTAGTTGAAATTTAAACACTTTCGTTTCCCATTTTTGTTGAGATTATTGAAAATTAAAAGAGATGCATTGCATAAAAAGCGGAATAGTATAAGGTTTTTAGAACAGTAGTAAATGTTACATGTCCCATAGAATTTGAAGTTACATATGCTCTTGTGAGTAAGCGATCAAGAACAAGCTAAGTAATTAGCAACCATAAATCTGAATTATAAAATTAAGTTGGTTACTACTTTCATAAAAACTTTTAAAAAATTCTTTTAAATGTGTATTAGCATTTGTGAAACAATATATTTTATAACTATTTTTCTTCAATTCCTGGTTATATAGGAGTAATCATAATTTCTATTTTGAAAAAAAGTAACGTTCCTATCAAGTTATTTAATCGAATCTCTCAAACTTTAAAAAAAATTTTTACAAATGAACAAAATACATACAAATGAACAAAAATTGCGGATAAGCTTTCAGAAATGCAGAACAGTTTTGACTATGCTGAATGTCAGAGACAGAAATTTTTGCAGTTAGTTTATTCTTTCTTTATTTATTTTTGTTAAATGTTAATGACCATATAATACATATTGTGAAATATTAAAAAAGAATTATTTAGAAATTATATTTATTTTTTTTAATTTCTAACGCTTTTTTATTATTTTTTTATGTAGCCGTTTAGATGTTGCGTTTAAATGTCGTTTCCGGTACATTGAATTATGTATAGTTAAATTTGACAGTAAAAAAGCTAGAAAATGAAGTAATATATTTCAGATTTGGAGGAATTTCAGTAGTTATCAACATTTTCTTATTGAAAATGTTTTTTTTTTCCTCCTGAGAAATAACCAGCAGTTGTTTTTCGAATTATTAATATGATTCCTATCATTTATTTTAGCCAACCAAAAAGCTTATTTTTTTGCAAAAAAAAAAAAAAAAAAAAAAAACCTTATTTGAACAGCTTTAACGTAAAAAATACATTAGCTCATTTCAAGTATCAGTTTGTGGAATGTATATACATAAAAGCATACATACATATAGAAAGAACTAAACATTATTGATATCCATTTAAATTTGAATTTAAAGCCCTTTCTATGTATTTTTTTTCATTTTGTTAAATAAAGTTAAACCGTAAGAGATATAAAAATTAAATCCTCATAAAACTAAAAATTATAATTTATTTTATTAGATTAAATTTGTATTATGCACATCAGAATTATAATTTTTATAAATGTCTTCCGTGTGGGAAAATTATAAATGTATTCCTTTTAATAAATACATTTTTAAAGCAAATATCTCATACTTTATATTTATTATTTTCAACCCTCGTCTGAAACGTGGTAAGGGTCATCAGCATTTTTCTCAAGGAAGTTTCGTTTCGTTATCAGAGACAAGGAGTATCTTTCTCATTCATAGTGAGTTGATTATCATTTGGCGTAAATTGCAAATCTTACATGCAAAGATAAAGTTTATAATGTGGTAGCCTTTCTTGACACTTGAGCGGAAAGGGGGAAATTTATCGAGCGCAAATGCCATAGAACCAGTTGTTCACCTTTCATATTAAAAGTAATAATTTAGCCCTTCAACTACAGAAACAGATAATCAGCTGAGAGAAACGAAATTTTAGTAATAATTTTACCCTGTGGTACCTAATCCGTAGAAAATAAAAGATAAGAAAACTAAGAAAGAAAGTAACAGGAAAGCCATATTGAAATGGAAAGGAATTAAATTGGAGTAGATAACCATGAAATTGAGTTAGGATTTCAGGATTACTTTTATACTATATAAAGTAGGATAAGCATTTAAGTTCTACATGGAAAGCAAAGGGGGAAACGTGAATCAGTAAGCAGTATTTATATTTTTATCTTTCAAAAGCTATACCTTCTCATTGTGAATTCTATTTAATAATAAAAATTAAAAAAACAGTAGTACAGATTTTTCGAGTTCCATTTTCCATATTGCATTAAAAATAGTTTCATATTAAAATACATATTTAATAACTTTAAAAAATAGAATGAAATGAACTTCTTATGGTAGGCATTTCAATTGTGTGTTTCTCATAATTTTTGCTAAGTTAAATATTAAAGCAAAATATGGATTAGTAATTTTACAAAATCATATTAATTTTATTATTAATAATTATCTAGAATAATTAATATTCATTAACTAATAAATATGAATAATTATTTCATATTCAAATTTGTTTTCTTAGTATTCACTGTTAAATGCAGAATAAATTAAGGCATTTATTCTGTTTTTTGAAAATATCAATTTATATATGAAATAAAAATACATTTAAATCCATATAATACAAATTAAATAATCTCAATTTAAAAACAGAAAAATTAAAAAAAGTTTAAAACTGTGCAGGTGTAGCTCAAAATATTTACATAATGACATTTTTTGAATTAGTTTTAAAGAATGAAATAATAGCATTTCAATTTTCTATTGTAAATATATCAAAACTGAATATACACATAAAAGTATTAATAATTATGCTACTATTTAACATTTTTGAAACGAGGTATTTGGGAAGGGGGATCACAGATCTTAATACAAAATGAAAATCAATATTACACTAAGATAACTGTGCATAATTTATTGGCATATCCATTCAAGAAGATCTATCACAGCTGTGAAGCATGCAAAAAACTGCTATCACAGATGAACAGATCATCTAGTTTGCCATGGCTGCTAGCTGGATTTTCTTCCTTAGCAAACCTTCTACTTTCTTATCCAATACTTTCAAGTTGAATATTATCAAACATCAATACTGCAAAATTGTATCAATTTTTGAACATGAGATATTTAGAAAACAGAGATATAATCACTGAAAAAACACAGACAAAATTATATTATAGAAACCAAATGAAAAATAAATAAGTGGCTCAAAATCTAGTATTGTAGCTTAAAATCTAAAGACAGAAAATGACTTTTTTATAAAATCATTGTCAATCAGGTAACTATTATATATTATAGTTTGTTGAATTAGAAGGAAATTTGCATAATAACAAATAAATTTGTTATGAATGATTGGAGGTAAACAAAACTAAATATTGATCTTTAGATTGAATTATATTATATATAAATAAAGCTACAGGGCAATGAAAAGTATATAAATGCTGTTAAAGTAAATTCAAACATAACATCACAACTTAACAATAAAAGAAATTTTTTTTATTAAAATTATTATAAAATGACATGATTACAATGCATTATACTCGAAGCAAGAGGAAATAATGCATCGTAAAAATTGTCATAAATAAAACAGCTAAAAGTAAAATGGAAAACTAAATTATAAATATTGCTTTTTATTTCTCACAATGCTATGCAAAAATAAAATTAGAATTCATTGAAAAGTAAGACATAATTATTGTTAAAATTAATCTAAAAATAGAAGAGATTCATATAAAATTTGAGTCAGAGCTATTTTAGAGACTCTAAGATAACTCAATTAGCAAATTGAGTTATTGATTTGACTGATTCTAAAATCTCTTTTTTGAACTTGTGTAAAATAAGTAGGGATGTACTAGATGTTTCCTATAATGCATACTGCACGCTTCTTTGAACCTGTATGATATAATAATCATTATAGAAAATTTTGCAAGATTAGATTGGCTATTAAAAATCATACTAACCATGTAAAACTATACACAAAAAATAACTGTAAAATTACATATAAATCTGAATCTTATTTACCAAATATATGTGAAAATAGTCACTGACATACATTTATTGTCAATCTTTCTTCCTGAGAATCATTTCAAATTTTAATATTAAAATTTTCAAGATCTGTATTCACATTTTTATTATAAGACAAATAACTATATATGTTATAAACAACCTTTAAATAACTTTTATATTTATTATTCATAAAAAATATAAGATGCCATTTTTAAAAAAATAAATCCAAAATAATGTTATGATGAAATAAAATATAATTATAGTGTAGAACTGCATAATATATAAAAAATATTAATTTATTTACAAATTATTGAATAAACTACATATATAAATTAAGTAATTAGATATTAACTGCATGCTATTGATGAATAGAGTCAAGATTTAATTATGAAAGAATTTATGAGCAATGATCCTTGGTAATTAATTGTTAGCATGTGGTTAATATACAACTGAAAACTAAAGTTTTCTTCAAACATATCATTTTTGTATTTTCTTTATTATTAAAATTCAAAATTATTTAAAAATGAAAGAAAATTATATATAGAATCATTTGAGCATCATTGCAAAATATTTAGAGAATATCTTTTCAGAATGAGATATAGAAAATATCCTGACAACTGAGGACACTTGCTCCAATAATTCTCCAACATTATCTAAATATAGGGGAGAAAATACATGTTCAGATTATTCAGAAAACGATTTTTCTATATCATTTTGCTTATACTTCATAAGAAACAATCATACAAAAAGTTGATTAGTTTTTCATTGCTTCTTGCATTATTATTTCACTCAAACAAAATTTCTACCTTTCTTTTAATTCTTTATTTTGTGTCCAGTATGTATAAAATTGTTTTGTTAATTTAGCAAAGTACAAACATGGTTAATTGCTCCTAATGAAATTAACCATAAAAGTAAATTCAATAGAATAAAGAATTTAAAGCAAAAGAAAGAAATGTCAAGGCTGGCAAATTTGGATATCTGCAAAGTCAAAGAAAGTGAATGATATTTATACACAGTTAAAGAGTATTAGTCATTAACAGAAAACACATGGTGATTGATGAAAATAGTAAGCATGGAAGGTGGAATATTATAAGACAATATTTTTTGAAGGCTCCGAAAGTTAATTCAGCCTTGATTAGAAACATTCATGCTAGTCCATAATTAGTTAACAAAAAAATAAAGATATGTAATAAATTTTCACTTCTGAATAAAAAAGCACATAACAATTTCTTGCTACATATTTACTATCACGAATTTGCTATCATGAGTAAACAAGAAAATAAAACGTATGCAATAAGTTTTCGCATTAAATAATAAACATAACAAGGAAGATTTCTATTTTTTTTTTTTTTTTTTTTTCCATATTCATCTATTATCCTGAATGTATAAACATTGTTCAGAAAGCATATTATATGCCATTATTAAAACTCAGTAGAAAGGAATTTAAAAAGAAACCAGAATATTCTTACATGATAACTAGAATATATTATACTCAGAGCAAAGCCCAGCATGTGGATCTCGAAGTGTAATGTAAACATCTATACTTATAATAAAGCTCAATGTGTGTGTATGTTGGCGCTCTACAGGCCAGACCGTTTGACCTACAGCTACCAAATTTGGCACGTGTATACCTTGGAGGTCTTGAATGTGCACCTGGAGGTTATTTTTTCGAATTTTTAATTAGAATTTTATTTATTTAAAAATTAAGCGAAATTTTGGCGTGTTTCTGCTATAACTTCCGAAAATATTACCGCACAAAAAAGATTTTTACATCAAGTTAAAGATAAAAATTTATCTTTTAAATGATACCAATGTTTTAACCTTAAAATTAAATTTCTATTTTTAATGAATTTTTAAATACATTTTTTAACTATATTTTTCAACAATTTTTTTTCGTACAAATAAAAATAAAATTTAAGCTGCACGAGCACGTTTCGCATTCATGGGAAAAAAATAGCCTTTTTCTAAGTGCTGCCATCACACTGATTAAAGCTCCAATTAAAAATAAATTAAATCATTTTGGAAATGAAATCGTCTGTAGGAAATGAAACAAATAAGTATTATTTTTTTCTGAAAAATAAAATTAAGAAAAATTATTATATGATCTTTTATATTATTAATTTAATAAATCAATTTTATTTTAAGGCAAGTTTTGTTTAATATGAACAGGATATCCTTTCAAATCAGGGCTACACAGCTAATTTGTAAACCTTTAGTAAGACACAGATCTGCTAAAATGATCTAAATGGAAAATGATTATATTTTATGTAACTTGATTCAATAAATGCTCTAATAAATAACGAATTTTTGATTTTAGATAAAGCTTCTGCTGTGGAAATCACGATTAACAAAATGTTCTTGAAACACTAATATTTTAAATAAAAAGAGTTTATTTCCAATCAACTAAATCAATCACTTAAACTGACTGATTTATGAAAATTTGAATATCACTATTCAATAAAAAAAGGATAATTTTATGCTGAATCTGAGAAATTTTTGTTGAAATATTCTTTTAGATATTACATAAATTATGAAAAATATTTTGTAGTTCACATAAGACTTATATACCGAGTGATTCTGTTTGCAATACTCATATTCAATAATAATAATAATAAATAAATAACAATAAAGATGATAAATAAAATAAAACGCTTTGTTTTATTAAAAAATACCTTTATATTAATTGCAATTTCATCATTTCCACTTTAAATTAAAGTTGAAGATTTACCCGAAATGACAACAAATTAGCAAAATATATATAGTAAATTGAACGAAACGTCTAAGCAACAGTATAAGTTTGGTATGACTATCAAAATTTGAAGATTAAAAAGGTTTTCTTTGAGAATCTATTAAGAGACCAGTTACTTAAAATATTTAATTGAAAATTGTAGTGAGCGGTAATACTGGCGAACCGGCTGGTCGCCAAAGGCGGCTAGTAAGCAATAAATGGAGGCATCGGCAAGCTCATGTCAACCTTTAGGAGTCCAATCACAGCGCAGTTCACATCAGACTGATGCTTTTATAAGATGCGTTGTGATTGTACTCATTTAGGTTGACATGGTCTGGTCGATTTCTAGAGAGTGTCAATTTCCAAATCATTGATACGATCTTACTGGTGATATTTCGATTACAGGTTTTTGGATCGCGATAGAAAATAACAATCGATACTATCTGTCGAATGGAAACTCTCGAATAAAACAGAAAAGGAGAAATCTGTAAATGGGTTGAAAAGTGAACGGATCGGTTATTCTTGGAATTATCGTATCATTAAATTGCATATCACTGAAATTTATAGGAGCGATGATTTCACTGGAAACTGTGAAGTCGTCGCTCCACTTCATGAGAGCGACTCTGACTTTGCGACTTTTGCATTTAATGATGCACTATTCCATACAAATCATTTTTAATTGCTTGTGGCTTGACTTTACATATATTCTGTTTACTGCTGGCGCCATCCATTGGTAGAAAATAGAACTAAAGTAAACATTTTAAAGAAATGACATATATACTTAATTCAAATTTTTCAGAAAATGGTTTACTCCAATAAAGAAATTAAAAAAATAGTTTTGGAAAAAAATAAATTTAAGAAGTAAGCTGAAATGGATAAATTAATTCAATCCCACGTTACTTAAATTAGTAAATTAAGTATCAATTACAATGAATAAATTTTATATTTAATACTAAGTAATAATTTTTAATTAATAATATGATTGAAATAACAGATATTTGTAACAAATATTTAAAAATAACAATACCAAAATTGTTTGTTATTCAAAAAATTGTGGATTATGCATCTCTATGGTCAATCACAAGTGAATTTTTTATCACTTACATAATAAAAATCCCATAGCCCCAGGCTTTATATTCTTTTTTATTCCAACAAAACAGATCAATTTTTGTACAGTTAAAATTGCCGTATAAATATCAGACACTTAACTCGTTTAAATTAATAAAATATTTTGAAATTCTCGATTTTACTCATTAATTATAACCGTAACTATCCGGCATTCAAAAAACAGAAGCCGTTGAGCGTATTTACTATACAATAATAAGTAAAACTTACAACGAATTGTTTTAAATTTTATCCAAGAATATTTGATTTAAACATCACTTTCTGCGAAGTAAGTTAGCTTATATAATAATTATAATCAATTTGATCGGTATGAGCTTTATTTTATTAACTTCAGAATTGTTCCATTACAATGACGAATTTTGTGTGTCCAAACTTTCTTTGTTTGAAAGCATATTTTATTTTTATTTAGTGTTAATTCCTCATTTTAAGAATAAATTTATTATGCATTTCGTAAAATTAGTCTAAATTTTACTTATTTTAATTTTTTTTTCATCTCGTATTTTTCTCGTATTAATTTTATAGAAGTCATGTTTGCTGCAGAGAAAAAAAAAATTTTCTCATGAAATCGCATATATATGATTCTTATCTTGTGTTTTATGAATAATAAATTTCTACTTCATTAGTGATAGCCATGTGTTTCAGTGTAAAGAAAAGTATTCATGTTTTATTTATTTTCATTGGATCGTTGAGATGATACAGAATTTAACTCATGATAATTTTATCCATCTTCAGGAAGTAAAAGCTTGCAAAAATGTATCTGTTCTGTATATGTCTATTAGAATTTTGAAAAGAAAATGTTCTTATTCCTTCTTTTAAATGTGGAATGTTCGTTGGTTAATTTAGGTAGGTTTAGTTTTTCTTGACAGCCATGAAAGAGTACATACACATTCTTTATTTTGCATTCTTAGGAAACTAAACTTTTGTATTTTAATTATTTATTTGCAGTA
>JAPMOR010119003.1:0-19209 GCA_026543865.1 Argiope aurantia | reverse complement strand
TGCCCGTCAACACAAAGACCACATCTGTTGAAAAATGCAGTAAGAGACGACAGCAGGCGTGGAGGAAAAAAAAGTGCAAGAAAATAAAAATATTATAGCCAATCTGAACAAAACGGAAGTTTCAAGACATTCAATGATACAGGAAAGTTAGGAAATCCCAATGCCATCGAAAATTTACAAAGCAAAAACCTCTAATCAAAGAAAAGTTAGCCTTGAATGAATTCTAAAATATAATTCATCGGTAGAACTTGTTCACTGCATTGTAATTTTAACACGACTTTCTTTCATAAATAGACGGTGAACTCAATAATATCCTGTAGTTTGTATAAAGTAAATAATTTCGTTTCCAGCTAATTGATATTGTATATATATTACATTCAATTGAGGAAAAATGTGCTTTCTTTGCAGTTCAAAAGTTTTTTTTTGAATTTAATTCTTTGATTGAATAAAAACTGTTTACATTTTACTACTTAAACGTGATACTATATGCGAGTTTTTGATTTTCGATTAATTATTAACATTATTATTTCGTATATGCAATCAAGCCAGGCGTTTTCAAAATAATCATGAAAAAAAGGCCACAATCTGAAATTTAACAAAATAAAATTTAAATAAAAGGTATAATTCTGATCTTCAAGAAATTATAATTACAGCAATTTAAAGCAATTTGAGAAACTTTTCTTTTTGTCATGGCCATGAGTAATACAAATAAGTACATTAACAAATCAGCAGTAGCAGTCTCCTCGAAACGTTTTCGCTTATTCCCTAATGAAAACTTTACATTACTCTCATTATAAAAACTGTGCAAAGTCGTGACCGTCAACAGTGCTCAAATTTTTATTTTCACTTCCACACATGAACGTTGCGATTCTGGAAACTGAAATAGTTACATTTTTAAATCATCTTTAAATTGGTAAATACTTTAGAAAAAAAAACACTTCAAATATATAAAAAAAAAAATGGGATCAGGATTGAGAGGGGGAAGGGGGAGCAGGACGACTCAATTAATTAAAGGGCCTTCCTCCTCGGCGTCCACGCGGCTGGGATCCACGACACATGCTTCCGACACTCCCGAACCCGAGCTCTAACTGTCCATGACTAATGCACCCCCCAGGTATTGCAGGGCACAGGTGAAACCCCCGAAGATGCGCTTGGCGCCGACTGGACGGAATGATGTCGCCAAATGAAGCGCGTCATTTCATTCCTCCTCCTTTTCACTCAAGATGCTGCTCACTTCGATCCAGCAGAAGATGAGTCGCCTTGACGTGCGGAGACTGTTTGGCGGGAATGCAAATTACATTCTCGCCTATGATTGCGTGCCCAGATGCTGGACGGAGTACAAATTTGTATCTTTAATGAGCTCATCTGAACGATTGTCTGGATTTAAACTGTTTATGAATTCAAAACTATCGCTTGGGATGCGCGTCGACTTGGCCTTTAGGGGCTGTGTACCGTGACAAAAACATTTTATTGTGCCCAAACACAATGTAATTGTCTATATGTGACTGATAGTGCCTAGTTGGGGAAAAATGTTTCTTTGAATGCATAAGTATACAAGAAATCAACAAAGAAGATTTGGCCTCATCATATCCTCCTGTCAAATGCATTAGGGATGGTTCTGTCCATGCTATATACTGCAATTAAATCTCCTGATATGTCCATTATCAAAAGATAAATAGCAGTATGGTACTTAAATAAATCCGACAGCATTATTAAAAATTCATTGTGAAAAAGTTAAAAAATATTTATGTTCATGGTTCTGTTTATTAATGAAATCTTAATGATCAGCTTATGTATCATACCTTTATTTAACCTACCTTACAAACATTCTCTGAAACAATTCAATATAAATGTTCTGAAATATAGATAAAATGAGAAATTCCAAGAATTTCAGAGAAAATTTCGATTGTACTTGGCTATTAATTACAATTGACTACATCAAAAAAAAATTCATTATTTGAAATATTACTTTGAGAGGAGGCAGGTTTATTCTTTAATATTAGTTGAGAAACAGAGAATTTCTGATAATTTTACCCCAATTATTTCAAAGTTGTCATATTATCTTGATTTAATATTATTAGGGGCTTTTAAAAAGATTATAACCGACACAGTACATATAAGTATAAAATAAAATAGTTATATATTTGGTCATCAACCACAACATAATGGATTTCTGGTTCACTTCCAAAAATTATACCTAATTTTAACAATTTTATAAGCAAAATAAATAAATAAATAAATAAATAAAATAAAAAATAAGACGTTGAAGACCAAATTATTTATAAGGCTATAATCAATTTTTAAAAAATGAAGAAATGTTTTGTAAAATTTTAATGTAGTAGCTATATCTTCAAATGTTTGTCTTGGTGTTTATTGTTGCTGTTTCTTATGGCACTTGCCATGGACAAGCCCGCTGTTACGAAGACAGCGATTTTAAGCCAGTGGGGTAGCATCTCTTGTTTTTATAGTTGCACCGTCTAAGGACAAGAGAACGACTTAACTACACACACGTCACAATCCTTTTTACAGGGCGGACTTCATTCACGCCTTTCATTCCCTCATCCACAGACCGTAATTTAGACCTGAATCAGGGAACGATCACAACTGATTCAGTACCCCCAGTGGTATCACTCTCGACACGAAGAACTTAGATTTATACGCGATTCAGCCACCAAGCAAACGGGGAATCTTCGGCCGTCGGGGTTCGAACTCGCAACCTAAGGGACGCGAAACCAATGCTCTACCAATAAGGTAATAACCAATTCAACAAGGCTATCCCGGCCTATGTTTATTGTAACATTGCATGCAATATGAATTTGCACTTCAAAATATCGTAACTATGGGATTTTGTTAGATTTATTAGCTAATTGCGGCAATCTACTGTGTGATATAATTAGAAATATAGATTTGTTTTATTTTATTTAAACATTTGATATATAACTTGATATTTATGGTTCACTTAACAAAGTATTTTAAAGATCAAAGATATAGAAAATTTTATTTGTATGAATTTATTTATATGAATACATCTTAAAACATGCTAGAAATATTGTGATGAGATTTAAGAATAACCAATATAATCTATCAGCATTTCGGATTTATTATTAATACCTTAAATCTTTCGACCCGATTTTTGCATGATTAAAATTTTAAAACCCATGTAAAAATGGTTCTTTCTAGGATAGCCCATGAAAAAGTAGTATTTATTTACCTAAAAGGAAATAGAATTTATATCCGGGATCTCTATGCTCTTTGAGGCCGAAAGGGTTAAAGGACTTTGTTGATAGATTTCATAAAAAAAATTTGATAAAATTAAATAAAGTAAAAATTCATAATGATGTTGTCAAAGAATATGTAAAACGGAATCTGAAGTGGAAGTAACATGGAAGATTAAATATTTATAGAAAGGAAGAAAATAAAAAACAAAAGCATTTTAAATTTTATTGCGACAATAAAAAATAATATAAATCTTTAAAATAAATAAAATAAAGTCTTTAAAAAAGTTGTCAAAAATCAAGAAAAAGTGCGCATTCACTTAATTCCATTATTTACAAGATAATAATACTAAGATATATAAAAATGCAGTTTCGTATAATAATAATTTTTGGAAATATCACCAAATGACATCAAACTTTTGCATGATTTTTATTTAACTCAACATAAAAAATCTCTCTTCTACTTGCACATCTCAACCGTCTCTATAATGCTTTAACATGCATGAACACATCTGATTTTATTACTAATAGAAATTAGTGTTTAAAATTTTTAAAGAACTCGTTGTTCTAAATCAGCATTTTCGCCAATAATAATACCCAAGTTTAAAGTTCAATTTCAGTTAAATCAATTATGCATATTTGATATCTCTAAACAGTTTATTTTAAAATTTCAAACTGCGATGGCCAATTAAAACATGTTCTCATAGTAAGTAGCCTTGTTGTTATTCTGTCTATTGCGTACGCGAATACCCCTAAAAAGGAATTTCGAGGAAAAATATTTTCAGATGTTATCGCGAAAGAATGTTAAAAAGTATCTTATTAACTCAACTTTTAATTAAAAATTTCAAATTTAATTTAAAAAAATTATCCTCCTAAGTCAACATTTTCAACCACTATAGTATATTTATGCCAAATTTGTATGCTGTAGGAATGTCAAACGGTCTGGCTTGAAGATCGTCAAAGCACGTACGCAAGCTCTTATCCCATGTGTACAACATGTATATCCCATACAATGTGTTCTTAAAAAGTCCATAATAAGGGTTTTATTGGTTACTGAAGACGTTAAAAGTAATTCGTCCTTGTAGAATAATTTCCATTATATGTGCAACTGATCTTTTATATTTAACAATACTTCGGCACCAGTTCGATGAATTTATAACGCTGTGATTGGTGAAATGAAAGATTCTGTTTTAAGAATCATCTTTGTATTTACAGATTCAGTTGTGAGTACATAAGCCGAACTTATGAAGATAGGTCAAAAAGGCTCCATGTCGTATGAAGAATTGATTAAATTGTGAATTGAAAGAAGTTGGTTAATATTGGAGAGAATACTAATAGAAAAGTTTGATGTCTCTTCTTTAAAAGATTTCATCTATCTTGCCAAATTTCAATAAATAATTTGAGATTTTCTTAAAACATGATTTAGAGAGATAGACTGATTATCAACTTCAGTTACTCATTTCTGAGAGTCCTTTAATCCAATTTCTGCTAAGTATAGTCGTTAAGGAGTTCCAGCTGTTAAGGATTCCCTAAAAATTCCGAAAGGAAAAATCTTTACCATCCATAGCTTCTAAACTTTAAAGCAAGCAAAAAAAACAAAAAAAACTATAAGACTTAAAACATTAAAGACTTAAAACTTAAAACATTAATTTTCCGATTTTTTAATATTTTTTTCATGATTTCATTTGATAGCCGAAGCCCTTCTGAACATTTTTTTTGGTATTGCATATGTGTGAACGTTAATTAGTTAAAAAAAATATAGTTAAAAGCGTGAAGGGCACTGTTGACATTTACTTTGAAGTCATCTACCTCAATACTACGTTTTCAGAGCTTGCGCGCAGGATTAAACAAAAAGGGTTCATCGCATCAATATAAAAATCTTCAGGTGTGCTAATACACACATAATTCGTTTATAATATGTTTCATGAATACGTTTCATACGTTATGAAAATCATGCAAAATTAAAGTATTATTATGTATACTTTTTTCAGCGCTTACTATCATGCTAAAACGTTTTTTGAAAGCTTATGTTTTAACAACATAAAAAGTAAAACAACTCCAGTAAATCTATTAAAGTATTTATCACTTTGCATGATTATCAAGTTAGGTTCTTTGATACTAAATTGGTGTAATATTTGTTAATATAAGTTCATTATTTGCTGAAAAACTTTGCGCGCAAGCAAATTCTGTCTTGTACAATTTATACGGAACATTTTGTTTTCACATATATTTTACTTAATGAAAATTATTTCACTGACTTCACAATTCATAATTATAAGATTAAATATTTTATAAAATTGCGGTAAAAAATCTATCAAGTTTAAGGATTTTTTCTTACGTTAGGGAGAGTCGCATTTGACAAAATTTCGAAGTCTGTTTTAGCTGTCAGGTTCCGATAGCCCCTTAAATTAGAAAACTATAATTTGGGGAAAACAGTAAAAAGTCAGAATCTAAATTTGAAACCAAATTTTGGGAAAATGAATCAATTATTGTAACCTATTTATACTAACTTTACAAGATTAAATAATATTTGTTTGTGATAAAATCATAAATTTACTATCAAATCTTTCTTTCTCTGCCCCCGCCCCACTAAAAAAATGCCACAGAACAACACCGAATCGAATCGATCTGTGATTTCGAAAGTTCACTGCCTCCCTCTCATAGCGAGAAGGGGAAGGGTTCTGCAACAGATCCTTTCCATTTAAATATGAAACAGCCGCAGAACGTCCAGATTTCACAAAATCTAATTTCCCACTCCTTTTCGCTCCTAGGTATCGTTTGGAAGCTTGTGCGTCGGAGCAGATGGTTCGCAGACGATTTGGCGCCAGCTCTCTCCCTCTCCCTCCTTGATCCCAGAGTGCTGGGATCGAGGATTGTTTGAAGGGAATGATGGACATAATGTTTATAAGGACGGTTAAGTATTTGGAAAAAGAAGATCAGCACCACTTCAGCGACGAGGGGAAATGTGTTAAAATAAGACCACAAATTCTATTATCTTAACTTTGAGTGCACTTCCGCATTGACCGTTTAAAATAAGAATCATTCATGATTACCTTAATTTCAACACTCTCAAATAGAGCTTCTGAATATTTGGGGCATCATAGAAAGTCAAGTAATGTCAAAGTGAAAGAGTTATTATTACTTTTTGTTTACAACTACCGTAAGCAGAATATACAGGGTAGCCATAAAATAACTTGCCCTGTTTGGTGGCATCTGCAGCTGAAATGAATGAACGAAATGAAACCGCATTTCATATACAAAATGTGGAAGGTGAAGTCCGCAGAAAAAAAAAGTACTAAAAGTTGCCGATAGTGGGAATACTGGCGTTGTGGGAGTTCAGTTATGAATGAATCCATGAAACTCACAGAAAATAATCTTTTATTCATCAATATTAAGATCCCCTGGATCCATATCCCAATATTTTCTATATTCTGAACTTCCCTGTGCACAACTTATTGTATACGGTGTATGACGTTCTCCACTGCTGCGTGTAAAGAGTCAGTTTCTATGTTCATAACAGCCCGTCTTATGTTCTGCTTCAAGACATGTAGGTTTGCTTAAGAGCAACCACAGCATTACACTATATAGTATAGAATAGTTTAACAAGTAAAACATAGTGAGGTGAGGTAGAGCCCATATTAAGCACACATCAACAGTCAATCACGAACAACGATCAAGAACAAATTGCTAACAGGTCGTTTCCTGTTCCCTTTTTACGTGGTCAGCATGGAGCTGCTGCCACACAGGCAGGGATTTTACATAATCCCCCTCGATATGCAAATTTGCTCGTGCGTACGTGACAGCAGCACCAATATTTCTCCTATCAGCAACTTTTAGTACTAATTTTTTTCTGAGAAATTCATCTTCCCATACATTCCACACAATCTATATTTGAAATATGGTTTCATTTCGTTCAATCGTTTTGGCTGTAGAAGTCGCCAAACAGGGAAAGTTATTTTATGGGCGTCCTGTATAAAGTCTATTTTTTAAAATCAAAGTTGCCGACAGATTTTTCTGAATTACAATCCGAGAAGATATAGAAATTGAACGTGTACATAACACTATATAGTGAGAAGTGTGTTAGGATATAAAATTTAGAATTGTTAAGATGAAATTTTTGAAATGTCCATAACAATATCACGTAGAAGTAAGGCACCAAAGAATTGGAAAAAAGAAACCAGAAAGAGAGAAAATGCGAAAACATATTTTACAACTACTTCTCTTACTCCTTCAGATAATTAAAATAAAATGTCATTAATATTTTCAATCTTTTTGAGAATTCTTATTTATTAAAATTTTTTTTAAACTCCTTTGCACTCGGATGGGTTCTCGCACTCATCATTCAAGACGGTGTATCATTTTGACGTTTTATTTATTTACTTTTTGATGTTAATTGTTAAAAACGTCTACAGAGTGATAAAATGTTGAATTTCTGTGAAAAATTAATCTACAACTTAAACAATATTTATTTTTCAGAGCAATAAACAAATATTTGCATTAGATGAATAATTATGCATCTAACTGTTTTTCCGAGTACAAAGGCTTAAAGAGAAAAAAATTTAATAACTTAATGCTAAATATTATTAGTTTATTTCAAATTAATAAATTTATTTATTGTAAGCAGAATAATTCAAATTATTCATTCATTTTCTAATTGTAGCCAGATTATATTGCCATCAATCTTCATTAAACTTCTCCAGGTGAAATTAAAAGCACAAATTTTGATAAGGCTGCTATTGCGTTAATGCCAAATGGTAACACAAAGCCGAAAAGCGTTAAAGAAGAAACAAGGAGCATAATGGTATTGGGATTTACTCTAGTGTAGCATTAAGTACCACTGTTTCTCCATGTCATTTAAATTAAACTAAGATTTTAAAAAATATATTCGAGATTATCTATGTCAAAAATGCATAAAATTTTATCGAATTTTCCGATAGGTCCCAATAAATTATTCCTAAAATATATTTAAAAGTTATTTAAGAACTTTTTGAAAACAATTTTAAAATTTATGCATTTTATATGTGTCTAATCTTCATAAGAAAACCAGCGTTAATGGTCCCCTCGAAACTTTCTTGCGTACTTTTAAATGAAGACCTTATCTCTCTTCCCCCGCATAAAATTGGGACCTTAGGTAATCCCACAAATGAATTTCGTGATATAAGTAAACAATAGTAATGAAATATACATATGTTGCGACATAATATATAAATATTTCATTTAAAAGTAACTCACGAGTAGCTTAATAATTATAAACATTATTTTGTAAATAGTTGTTAATTCAGATTGGAAACAGTGATATGTTATGGAATTTTTGAGGTTATAGTCTAAAAAGATACTAATGAAATGAATGAAAATAAGTTGATGTTAATTTGGTAATATCATTTATAATATAGTAAGATTTTGTGTAATAGTAAGTTTGTCTGCATTCCATTTTTATTGATTCACGAACGCAACAGATCTTTGTCTGGAAGCTAGCATTTTTACTCAATCTTTTGTGTTAATATGTATTTTGGACGCCTTTTCTCCAATCAGCTGTAACCAAAATTTGATATAGAATTACAATTACAAAATGACGTACAGAATTTCAATGATTTAAATCATTGCGTTTGCATGCATGTGAAAGTACAGACTGCCTTTGATGGATTTAGTTTAAAATTTTATAAATATCTGTATTTTAGCTATTCAACCTGTACGCCAAATGTTATGTATGCAGTTCTTTCCGTTTTCTAATTACGTACGTATTCACGTACATCTGAATAGCCAGTGAGATAGGAAGAAATTTTAATCGAAATTTGGCAGAAATAAATTGTCTAAATGAAAGTCCACACAACAAATTTCATCTGTGAAGTTCAAAGCGATTTTGACACTTATCGTCTTCAAAGAAAGTCAAAAAAGCAGGTGAACGGATGAAGAGACATAACTCTAAAAATTTTCCTGATCAGGTAGGTATGAAATGCGGAAATTATCAAAATCCACTGAGTCCTTCGAATTTTTCCCAGTTATAATGCTTTCTCTTTCTAAATGATAAAGTAAAATATGATGAATTTTGCGAGACATTAGGTGAACCTTTTTAAAGAAAAATGTTCTGAGAATCCACTTTTTAACAAGTGATTCTCCCGTTTGCTTGGAAATAGTTACTGAAACATTTTAACAGACGATTACAGAAACTAGATCATAATTTGAAAATGAATTTAAATAGATAAATAAGTACTAAAATATAACTTTCAAATAGTGTAAAATTTCAAATAAAATCAATTAAATATTTGGAAATGGGCATTTATTCCCCCCCCTCTTTGCACCTGGGTGGCCAACGAACTCCAGGGAGGCCCCGTATATTCATCCAACTCACACAACTAGAATTAATCACTTTCCTTGAATCATACGTTTCAAAAAGCAGAACGTCATTATATTATTAAAAAGATGAAAACTTCGTGTACATATTTGGATTAGAATGCAACGATTGATCATTTTTCACCAGGAGGTAAGGTAAGCTGATTGCAAATGGCAAACATTTTTCAGGGGGATATATTGATGATGTAACTGTCTCAGAAAATGATTGCTACAAGCATGGTAATCAATTCCGTGGTTGATATATATGCTAAATAGACTGAAAGAGAACAAAAGTGGGACACTGCTTTCTCTAATGTCAGTATTTTAGAACGGATCATCCGATGCATGCCATTATGTCGCCACGGAGTCCTTGATACTCTTTTCACTATTTCTATTGAAGCGTCTTCTTTAGTTAGAATATTGTACCCACTGACCCTTCAAACCTCGACCCTCTTTTCGAAGGTGACTTCTGAAGAAACCTCTTAATGGAATGCGCAGCAGACCGAAAATAAATCGAGTACTCAATTTATAGAAACACAATATGATCGCTCCAAACAATCCCCGTGGTTTGACGGGCACAGGAGAACAACACAACACGAGCTATTAACTCATTTTCCCTTCCTCGTCTAATTGAGACGATGCTCGCGGCCAAATAGCGGCCGAACAAAGAATTCGATCGAGGAAGATTACAATCCGACGAGTTTATTCCCAGTTCTTTTTTGCTTTTCCTTAAATTTATATGGTCATCGCCAACCTGTAGAATTTTGCTTTTTAGGCTTACATTTTTCATGCCCTGTCCCGTTATGTTTATTACAGAAAAGAAAATTTGGACCAAACGGTCGTTCTTGGAAGACCACCAACGACTGATTAATGGGTCGTTTTAATTCGTCGTTATCAGTTATTCTTGATTGGTTTTTCGTTAAGAGAAATTACCAGAAGAGTAAGTATTATGCCGTAATGAATAGAGCATTAATCATATGGGTTATCCTCGCTGCTCGAGATGGCATTAAGATAAATGTTTCACACTTAATCTTTACAAAGCTGACTACGCTTGCTTCCTCCAGTGGATGTTTACCACAACAGATTCTTTCTTTAAAGTCTTCACTTTTTTATGAATGGATTTAAGAACAAAGAGATCAATTAAAGTCCAGTTCCGTTGGAGTGAAATGAAGAATGAGATTTTGAAGTTGGGTAGAAATAGGATTAGTACGAAGAATATAATGTATGTTAACTCAATTATAGCGTTGATTAATGTATCTGAACTCGTTGCAGAACAATTTAAATGCAAAAATAATATTTAAAAATCATCGTAAGGAAATAATTGTCTTAATAATTTTGAAATTTATTTTTAATATGTTAAAAAATTATCAAATCAAAATTAATTTTGATAAAGAATCAAAGAGTAGTTATATTGTGAACGTTAAAAAAAATTTTTTTTTGAAGTTGGGTAGAAATAAGGTTAGTGCTGAGAAAATAATGTATCTTAACACAATTACACCATTAAATAATGTATCTGAACTCATTACAAGACAATTTTAATGCATAAATAATATTTAATATGCAGTGTATATTCTAACTTTTTTAATAATTTTGAAATTTATTTTTAATAAGTTAAAAATTTCTAATCGAAATAAATTTTCATGAAGAATCAAAGACTAGTTATAATGTGAACGCGTTTCTTTGCAGTTAGGTAGAAATAGGATTAGTACCAAGAATATAATGTACGTTAATTCAATTGTAGCATTGATTAATGTATCTGAACTCATTACAAGACAATTTAAATGTAAAAATAATTTTTAATACGCGCTGTAGATAAATAATTGTTTCAATAATTTTTGAAATTTTTAACATATTAAAAATATTTTAATCGAGATAAATTTTCATAAAGAATAAAAAATGATTATATTTAATAATGTAACTAAATTTGTTTTATCAGTTTGTGGTATATAAGATTATGGATAAAGTTAGCTACTTTAAAAACAAATTAAAGGATATTATTTTATGTCGTCATGAGGAGATTGATACTCAGCCTGTTGTTGCCAATATTAGCTTTTATATATGCACAGATAAACATTACAATTACAGATAAGATATTGGTTATAGGTAATATATGAGTATGAAAAAGCTAGTTAGAATGCTGATGGATAATCAGTAAGATTCGAATCCGAGATTCGAAACCTTTACTCCTCCTACCTACGAGTTTCTAAAATTTTTTATAAATTGTTTTTGAGGCTAAAAGCTTTATAAAAATAATGTAGTTGAAGGCATTAAAGGCATTGTGGGTTATACAGTACAGTGTTTAAAATATTTTGTCATTTAATTTCTTCCTTTAGTTTGTTCGATAAGAATTTAATTTCAAATAACTTATTGATTAAGGATCCCCAGTACTAGGTAAATATTTCAAATAAATTTAAGTAAAACGTAACGTTTTTCAGAGGTACTTGTTTTTAAGAATAACAGCGTCTACTTTTTTACTAAAATACCGTGAAACTAGAAATAAACATTGCTGTTGTACATTTGGTTCTTCATTTACACGGAATTCAGATCATACGATATTCATTTTATTATGGTATATGTTCAGTATATGTGGAAGAACTTCTATAAACACATCACTAGTATCCTATTAATATGAAGACATTAAATGCAAGATAAGTCGAAATTTCATTATAAAATTTAATATTTTACATTTGTTTCCGTTTAAATGATCATGTTTAGTAAGTATGAGGGTATTTGGAAAAATATTAATGTAAACTGCTTATAGGAAAGAGAAAAAGTTAAAAAAAAGCGACTAATATGCAGACGATCCGGAAAAAAATGTTACTTTTAATTCATAGAAGCATATAAATTTCTAAATATCAATGACATTTCCCCTTACCTGGTTTCTCGTACACATATTTTCAATTAAAACAGCTGTTCAGAGAGGCTCAGAAGTGAATAAACAGAAAAAATGATAATCTTACTAAAAAGAGTGGAAAGAAACATGGCGTGCGATTATTCCAGTAGAATCAGTTATCAATACACAAATAGCATCAGTTTCTCTTCGATGTATGTGCATTTAAAAATCACAACGTGTGCATTTTTGGACAGAAGAGTATTTTTTTCAAACTTTTATTTCTAATATTTCTTACATTAGATATCTTGAATACCTTTAAAATAATGTCTAAAAATAAATGGATGCATATATTTGAAAATGAAAACTACGTGATTTAAATTTACACCGAATTTTCGAGGAACTAAACTATATTTTGTTAAGTGAAATTGTAATTTTTTCTAAAAAAAATTACATAGCAATTTTGTTGGATTAAGATTGGCTATCAAAAATATTCTAAGTTTGCTCCCGGATATATTACTAGATAAGTGGTGGTGAAAGTTTTGCATCGGTTTTTGCTTCGAAAAAAATTATTAGTCTCAGACGATAAATTTAAATTAAAAATTTGTAAATATTAGAAATTCCTTCCCTAGACAGAACATTTTATATTTACTCCTAATGTAATTAAAATATTATTACGTTTTATAACTCATTATGTAGATTCTTTTTAATACTTTCTTGTCTTATTTAAGCTTTTTCTCTAGGATGAATAGCATTTTTTTAAATGCAAAAAATCGGTTTTTAAAACATTTCCTTCTTTCCTTTTTAACATATTAGATACAATCTTAGATACCTATTTTAGATAGTCAGCTTAATAATTTAAGCCAATAAAATTTCTGTTATGTATCCCCCCCCCCCCCCCCCATTTTTCTCTTTTTTATACCAATTTTTTTGGTATTTTGCAAACAGAACTAATGGGCATTTACATTCAAATAACAATTAAAAAAAGTTAAAGAATGAACTATTTAAAAATAAGTCTCGCATATAGAAGACTTGAGTTTAATGCTTCATGATAGGAATATGAAACAATGTCAAAAGGTTATTGTGCAATTCTAGAAATGTAATAACAGGAAAACAATTGAATTATGTGTCATCCAAGATTTATGAACTCATAAAAAGATAAATGATCTTTTTCAAGGGACTCATCTGAATTAGAAGTGCTAGATTATTTAATAGGTAAAGTAGACACCTGCCTAAGTGTCTCCCAATTGTAGGGGATTTCAAAGTCTTTTTGCAGTATTATCAGAGTTTTTTTTTTAAATTTAGGAAGTTCGTGTATTAGATTTATTAAAATTGCAATCAACTATTGTTTAAATTTTAGAATATTATTCTAATAACATTCCTAATTAATAGTTTTTTTTTAAATTTTATATTGCTTTCCAATTTGAAAAAAAAATGTTTTGCTTTATTGTTAAAATTCCGATACAATGATTAAATATTTAAAAAATGATTGTATTCAAAATTTTTGGCATTTAAAAAAAAATATTTTGTATATAATTAATTTTTAATTTTTATTTCGCAGTTTTCTATCTCAAATAGAAGATTATTCCTCTAGCTGCTATAGAGAGAAATAGGTAGTCAACATCTAGACGTCAAAAATATAGCGTCGTTAGGATTTATCCAAATGGTTTTATGTGTTAAATAAGTTTATCTAATTATTTGTGATTGAAGCTCATTACATCTTAAATATTATTTTATTTGAGCTAGGCGGTGTCTTCATTCTTAAATCACATCTCTACTGATAATTAAAATGAACGTATGTGTATACCTTAAAGATTAGGGATGGGCAACTCTCAGCGATTTTTTTATAGTTGAATTAGAATTTTAATTAATTAAAAACTAAAGTGAATTTGTTATTGAATTATTTGCACAATAATTTCCGAAAATATTATAATTTACACATAAATAATTTACACATTTTTAAAATTAAAACAATCTTTTTAATGATAGCAATTTTAATAATCGTGCAAATCTTAACTGAATTTTGGCATTTTTAAAAAAAATAATTTAAGCTTGATAATAGATTACTCCCGTTGACTTTTTAGTACACAAGACAAACGAGGAAAGAATACTGAGACTGGTTTTTACTAGAAATGTATTTTAAAGAATGTAAAAGATCTCCTTTAAGCAATTCTATTTTCGCCTTATTCTTACTCTCAAAAATATAATTTATATCAAATCAATAACGTTTATAAGCCACTTATATTATACATTTTTCTTTATATCGAGTCCGCATCATTATCGTTTACTTAAAGGTTTAATTTTAGGTTATTCGTTATTAAAATAAAGTATAAAAATTCTCTGAGCTTAAGGTTTCGAAACACAGAAAACATTCGATTACTACCTGATCAAAAATAAAATCTCTATATTAATTCGTTACAAGGAAGAATGTCTGTGTTGGCAATCTACAATTTTATTTAAAGTTTATTACGAAATATGATTGAAATATAGTTTAGAAGAGAGAAATGTGATGCGATATTTTCAAAATATTTTTTCAGAATTTTAATTAGTTAAACATTGAACTAAAATTTGATATTTTTCCTGCAATAATTGGATGTTTTTCCTGTAATTGACGGGAACATTAAAAAAGAGTAAATATTTTTGTGAACTAAAGTTAAAAAAATAGATTTTTACTTTTACCGATTTAATATCATTTTCCCCAGGATTCTTATTATTAAAAAAAAAAAACTTTTTACTTAATTTTTAACAGTATTTTCATTTTTAAACGAAATTCAAATTGGTTTCTTTGAATTTCATTTAAAAATAAAATCCCCCCCTCCCAATTTTTTTTCAAAAATAGCTCTCAAAATTTTTTTAGTTTAAATTACTTATATTAGTCATATTTGCTGCGAATTTTATTAATATATAATTTTTACCAGTCGCCTTTTACGATTAGATTTTTCGCTGGGGATATTAGTTATATTTAATAACTAAATCATCGAGATTCAACTTGATGTCCATGATATTGTCAAACTGTCAGACATTAAAGCCGTATTATTTTAATTGTCTAACGTTTGTTTGCACTATTCATTGTACTGGAGACCAGTGCCGTGACATCATAGCTCTGTATTAAAATGTAAATTTCCGATTCATCCATCTTCCAGCTTTCATGTTACAGTAACTTCACTTTTCTTTTATTCGTCTTGTAAACTACATATATTGAACAAAATCCTTCATTAGTTTTCAGCAGTGGAAGAAAATCACGCTAGTAAATTTTGATAAAATATTGAAAACTGTATGAATTTCAGGGCAACAATTTAATATATTGTTGGAAATTAGGCAAATTAATAATTAATAATAATACTTTTTAAGAATTGCAAAAGTTTGGAAAAATTTACATGATTTTTAAATTAGTAATGTAAAAAAATAATTTTTTAAATTTCGAAACTGTAAAATTCTTTTTGTTCAATAATATTTTCGGAAGTTTTCGCAAAAAACACAAAATTAAGATTCATTTTTTTTATGAATGTAAATTTTAAAAAAAAAATCCCATTTCCCTTCCCCCCCCCCCATTTTTAAGATATATCTATGCCAAATTCCACAGATGCAGGTCATAGATCTGACGTGTACCAACACAAATACACACATTCGTTTTTATTATTAGTAGAGATTATTGCGAATAATATCTTATTTCGTACAATATTCTACAATACATGTGTGTTACTACGGATTTGTAGCATAAGTATCTCTTAATCTCTTGGCTGCTTTCTTACTTTCTTTTACTTAATTAAATGACACTTTCTGATTTGGGAATATATTCTTGCATTGATACTAAAATATGGACTCTGAGAACTTTTAAAATGTTTGTTGATGTCACATAAATTCGATGAAATGTTTAATTTTAGCAGTTTTAGCATTTAAATTTGAACATATAATCACTCACTTTTAACACAAGAATGCAAAGATTAGCTGGTTAATAGACAATTACTTCATTAAATAAATCAAATTCTTAAGCATTGAATCCCCAATATTTATAAAATAATTCACAACATTTTTGTCGAATTAATTCGAATTAATTTTCTTCTTAATTCAAATTGCATAGATGCATCTTATTCATGGATCTGGCCTGCAGAACACCAACACGAATATGGATCCATAGAACATTAAAAATGATTTCACATAAATTTCATCATATAAATTAGAAGAGATTTAGTTTTTCATTTAAATTTAGAAATACAATTATGCATATACGATGATTAGGCCGTTAATAGACAATTCGATAAATAAAATAAGTTATTAAGCGACAAATCCCCAATATTTTTAAAACACAAACAAAAAAGTATCGCAACATTTTTGAATGGGTCGATTTAATTCAAAAAGTGGGTTAAAAGTTTCATAGACTCTTCATTCACAGCAGGCGTAAAACAGTAGGTATTTCACGGATGATAACTATTCTTCACCAAAGGAAAGAAGTAAAAGATGAATTCTCGTTATTAAAAATGCTGAATATTATGTTTTGATTGTACTCCTCACCAACTAATTATTCCACGCGCGTATGCTCGCGGTCACGCATCAATATGCCACCTGTTGCCCAATTAAGTCCTCTTTAACGCGTTACCTCGCCCGCCATTATGCATTCGTTTACTCTAAATGCTCCGCCGATGGAACAGTGTTGCCATCGAACATTTTACAATAATGGAGAGATAAAATATTCGAGTTTAATTGACACGGCATGTGATTCTGCGCCTGGCCCCTCGACTGACTGACCTTGAAGCAGCGAATGCAGCTGGGTTCATTTCCTGGCACATATTTTATTTCACTCGTCTTCTTCACGTTTTGCGAAACAAATGGCGAGATTTATTTTCAATTCCGGGATCGTAAATAAGTGAATTATTTTGATAAGCATCATCATGCCGTGGCAATGGTCCGAGAGTGGAATTGTTCTTTTAAGGCAGTAGCGTTTCTGTAGAAATAGCGGGCATTTTTTAAAGATTCATGCGAGAACATGATGCTAATTTGGATATGGGTATATTCTAATAATTGGTTATTCATTTTCTTCCTCTCTAACCATGAGGTATTTCCAGCCCATCTTTTCAAATTTTAACTGCTAAATTAAAAAAAAATTGTCCCTATGTAGAATTTAGGAATACAAATTATTACTTTTTTATTGCAGCTTTATAAAGAATTTCCATCTCTTCTTTCCTGTAGATGCCCAAAAATCTATTTGGCTGAAAGTTTTCAGCAAAAGTTTTCCTGAATTAAATGTCCAAAATAATGGAAATTTTTTTTCAGATTTGTGATTTTCTGAAGACTGATGAATATATAGATTTATTTATCATTCTGAAGGCATTCCAAATAATAGCTTTGATCTTTGTCGTTTTCATTTTGTGAGCAATAGTTTCTTCCAAGAATATTATACAATAGTTACAGAATATTATATAATAGTTTCTATACAGAATATAATATAATTCATAATATTATATAATAGTTTCTGTACAGAATATTTATTTATAACAGAAAATGCTCTGTATTTACTGTATCATTGTATTGTCTTTATTGTGTTATATTTGTTAGAAGACAATAGCTTTTATTAACGCAACTGTATAAGCCTCCTAAGAGCTGGATATCAACTCATTTCTGTCGGCCGTTTAATAATTCCATACTCTTTGGGTGATTGAATCGACATTGATTGTAGATTGAGAACAGGGTTTTGTAATGTCAAAAATAAATATAAATAAAATAAAACCGTATATAAATGTTGCCACATTAAAAAAACAAAATTTCTAAGTTTATATTATTTTAAAAATGATTAAATGCACGTGGACTAAAATTTATTAGCTTGAAGAAAACTAGTTACATAAATGAATAAAAAACTGATATTATGTAAAAAATTAGAAATTTTTAAATCAGAAATGAATTTTTAAATGAAAAATAATTAGATGCTATTGTACTATTTTTTAATCATTATCTTTAAAACGAGATTATGAGCGGTTTTTTTTTTTTTTTTTTTTTTTTTGCTCTACCCTTATTTTGCCTTTTAAAATGAACGAAATAATTTATTTTAAATTCTATTTTTTTTGCAACAGCATAAAAATCATGGGTCGTAAAAAATTGCCAATTAAAAAAGGTAAAACGTAAAAGAGAAGTTATTTGAAAGTACAATCAAAATCTTGAACACAAAGAAAAACAGCGAGAATCTGAAATAAAATATAAACTAAAAAAGAGAAATTATTATAATACAAAAATAATTGAAACAGAAATTTAGGTTGGATCCAGTCAAATATGAACATGAATTGACTTTGCAAAATAGGCATAGGGGTTGTATGCGACTAAACCACAGTTTAAAAATTCGATTCTCAGTAATCGTAACCAAAATCTATATTACAAAATAAAAATGTTATCACAAGATAACTAGAAATAACTTCTTTTTTTTTTTTTTTTACTAATTTCAAAAATTTTGAATGCATTTTAGGAAATTAAAAATATATATTTAGATTTAAACGAAAGAGGCAGTCAATAAAATAAATTAAAATTTTGAATTTTTCTAATTTTTTAATAAATTTACTTTCTTTGGTTATATTTTAAAGTTTCCTCTTTTGAATGACACATGAATAACAAATTATTAAATAATGATGTGCTAACTGATGTGCTCATTTTAAATATTAATATCAATCTGTTTTATATTTAAATGCTACAAAAATTTGTATGAACCACGTCAGAATAGACAGTTATTTTGATTTTTAACTACGGAAAGATAAAATGACTCATTTTATAATTTTTTTTTTTACACAATGTTTCAGGATGTTAATCTAGGCATATATAAAATTCGTGAAATCAAGCTATGTTAGTATCCAT
>JAPMOR010118997.1:0-21536 GCA_026543865.1 Argiope aurantia | reverse complement strand
TAAATAATGATTATTTCTTACACTTTATATTATGTGCTTTTGTTTAATAATATAAGTTTCTTTTTTAATATAAGTAAGTCTTAAGATGAGTAAACTAAAATTTAAAAAAATATATTTATTCTTCGATTTTTTTAAAAAATTATTTTATTAATTTAAATCTTATGTTTATTAATATCATCAAATTTGGAATCCTAGGCAATTTTACTTAAAACTTATTTTTATTTCGTAATTATTGAGGAAAAATTAAATTTTAAGTCTTTTTGAGCAAACTGGAATTTTTGTAAATTAGTTGTAATTATTAAATAGTTATAAGTAAATCAAATCTATTCAGAATTGTTTTGTAAGTTATGATGAAACATTCCTTTCGATCTAATCTGCTATAGAAATACAAGCGGCATTTATTTGTATTATATGATTTACTTATAGCATATTTATATTATATAGTTCTATCTTATCTTTAAAGTCAAATAGACAGAGTACCTTAAATAATTGAAAATTTATCAAATATCATTTAAGAAATATCTCACCAAGATAACAATAAGATTCTTCGAAGCTTTGACGAATCTATTTGCCAACAAAAAACTTTAAATATTTGTAAGCGTCAAATAATTTAATATAATTTTTAATTCCACGCGAGTTTTATGCATTTCATTGGTTAGAAATTCAGTTCACTGCAAAAAGTTAATCTAGGTCTTAATTTTCCGAAACTATCAACGATCGTAATTGAAATGTTTTCCTGAAATTCAATTATATGAAAATTCTATATCAAAATATGTTGATCCTTGTAGAATTGAAGGTTGTAGAAGCATTTATAAAGAGTCCCTCACTAGTATTTGCGAGTACTTCATGCATGTCCTTAAATAGATCTTTCCTTATAAGTATTGAAAATTATACGAAAACTTCCATTTATTTTTTGATATAATGAATCAATCTAATGCAGTGAATTATAAATTTCACCAACACCGTATTTTAAATGTCGGTGGTTATCAGTATTCAAAGAAAAAAAAGGCGAGAAGAAGGATTCAAATACATTTTAAAATATTTTTTAAACCATTAAATTCTTTTATATAGTTATTTATACATTCAATTAGTGATATGAATTTCGTAATTAAATTTGACAAAAGATCGTTTTATCATATTTGAATAGTCAAAGCTCAGACGTTGGATTATCAAAACAGTACTATCTAATTTAAGTTTGTATCATAGTTTTCCTAAGAAACTCATGGATTAGTTTCAAAACTGGATACTCATTTAAGGATTTAACCAAATTTTTTTTATACATCAGATTTATGACTAAAAGTGCTTTATGCGATAGAAAAGGAAATCAATTAAAGTTCTTTTTGCATTATTATTACTTGTATCTTTTATTTTGCATAAGCAAATACCAAATGTTAGATTTTGGTTCTAATTTGAATAATTTTATTGAGATCTCGTGACAAAAATATTTGATGAAAAAGGTCGTCAAAATGGTTCGTCGTCTATTTTTAAAATTCTAATCATTAACAGAATTACTATTAAAAATTTTACAATTCATTGGCAAACGATTTTGTTTCAGTTGGACGTCATTTTACTAAATGAGTGGCAGATAGGCAATTAATTTCGATAAAGACACTATTGTGTTAATAAGAACACAAACGTTATTTAGTTAATAACGTTAGTAATAATATTTTCCATATAGAAAAAATAGTTGCTGCTTAAATTAATTGCTTAACATTTGAGACTCAATTACCATATTAATTAGTTAAATTAGATTGAAAAACACCTAAACCGTTCAATTACCTCCTAAATTTGTGGTACAAAAATGAAGCTGCGGAAATATATTCAAAATTCAGTACAATGAGTTGCATATTTTTTTAGAATATTCCTGCGAAGAAATAATCATTGGTATCTAGATTTGTAAATTTAATTTCTGTTATATGAAATGGAGAACGCTTTGCAATCACCCAAAAAATTTGAGATGAGATTTTGTCGAATCTCCACGTTTTAGATCCTCTCCCCCCCCCCCACGTTCGAAAAACAGATTTTCGGCGTTATACCTATTTCAGGTAAAAAATACCACAAATACGCTTTAAGCTAGACGTATGAAATTTGGTATTTGTTCTTCACGCCGTATTTCTATATTTCTATCAAATTCTTCTCAGAGGAAATCTGTCAGTCTTGTTGGATGATTATTAGTTAACACGACAATTACAAAACGAAGAGAGCTAGATGGATTAAATTCGGCACAGATTTAACATGTATATATTTTGAGTTTGGCCCAACAAGAGATTGACCATCTGTATGATCTTAAATATGTCAAATTTGGTACGTGTAGTTCTGTGTTCAATTTTTTATTCAATCCATCAAAACCCATATTCGATTTTCATATACTTACTATTAACCGTATGCTAAGGATCAATTTTTAAAAACCTCGCCAAGTATCACACTATAGTTTCAAACAAAAAAAGCTAAATTTCTCACCGACGGTTAATATTTAATACCTTTAGTACCAATGTCATGGAAGGTCTTCTCTGGGATAACATTTTTTATTAGAGTGTATGGGAGAAACTTTTAAGGAGAACATTCCTACTGATTTTATTTCCTACGTATAATTGCACGTAATTTTGTTGGAAATTTCGAAGATAGTTTCATTTGGAAATGAAGTGCTCTATGTATTTATTACATCTTTGCGATAATTTATGATTGTTTATATTATCTTTTTACCTGAAAATCAATGCTTGACAATTCAGCATTTAGTAATATGTAAATTTAGGGAATTATTCATATAAATTTTTAAACAAAGGTTTTTGTGTTCTTTTGTTATTCAAAAAGTTATTTAATTTTTCAGATTCAAAATGTATTTGAAATTGCAAGCCGGTTATTTGTTCTAAAAACATTTTCATACCGTGAACTTTAAACTGGAATTGTTATCAATAAGATGACTAAAGTTTCATAAATTTTAAATACAGAGTAAAAACTTTTCAAAACTTTGTGATAATCACATATTAATAAAACTGATAATTTATATCCCATGCATTAATATGAAATCGCTTTGTATTGATGAAATCCCGTGTTCGTTTATGCAACAAAAGCCCAATGATAAGTAACTGCAATGAGGAAAATCGCTTGAAGGTAAACTTTCAATCAAATTACGTCGCTTGAAGTTTCTTTTTTGTATTTAGCTCAACTGAGCTGCAGCATCCCCAGCTGTATATTACTTCAATTATTAATTTATTTATCTTCATAATATTTAAATGTGGCAATACTCTTACATTTTCGAGCTAAACAATGAAAGTTTTTTATATAAAGGGAAAAAGTAGCTCGAGGGATTGCATTTTCCTCTAGCCCCAGTTTTCATATATTTTGCGTATTAAAAATATTGGAATCTTCTTCCCCCATTACATTCCTTGAAATTGTTTTAGAAAAATTCATTTCCATATATTTTAGAAATGGAGTTCATAACGTTTTTCCACTTAGTCACCTATGTTATGACAAAAAATTTGAAAATAACGATGGCAATGAAAGATGATCAATTACAACTATTTTAACTATATTCCTTGATAAGTAAATTTTTTGTTATTAAAAATTAAAATAATTTTTGTACATACGAGCTTTACCTTGAGGCATTGATGTTTTATTGACAAGACCCGATTCTGAAGATGTAAATAAACAAAAGAAAGGAATGCAAGAAAAATAAATGAGGCAATTTATTTGCTTTCCTAATTAAGTCATTAAAAATTAATGATATAGTAAAACATTTCTACAACATCAGATTCTAATTCTTATTTTTTTTTAAAGAAAAAAGCAATGCTCATATGATGCTGAAATGCAATGGTATACAATTGCGTCTTATCTAAGTAAAGAAATATTTTGAGTCTTATTTTTTTTAAAAAAAAGGGCTAATCAATAAGTTTTTCTTAATTTCTTTTTTTTTTTTTCGCAAGAATATTTAATCAAAGTATGAAAGCAGCATACGAATAAATATACTGCGAACTGTATTCAAAATCAATGAAGCTGTTAACCGAAAAGTTTCAAAAACAAATCTTTTTATGTTTTGCTTGACATTCTTTTCATTAATGTCGAAGAAATATTTCAAAGATAATTTGCTCTAATCTGTCCCTTATTCAAAATATATATTAGCTGAAAATACGATTAAGTATAATTTTTTTTTCTACTAGTAACCATAAAAATGGAAGAAGACCCTATATGTACATTTCAGTAAATTCTAATAACCCTCCTGAAGTTCATATATAAAATTTCCAGGCATTTGGAATCAATCATTTCGTTGCTTGATGAGAAAATAAGATACTTAGATATACGATGGTTCTTTCGATTTAAGAAATGGTGGGAGAATGTCCTGCATTATTATTTTTTTTATTTAAACGTAAATGCTATTCATTTTTCTCACTTTGGATTTTCACTGAAATCAGTAGATCTGAGGTGAGTCTGTTGGAATTCTATACATATTTGTATAGGTGTTCTCGTGTAGAGAACTATGAGGGCAGTTCATAATACCGTTCAGGAAGATGAAACTAAAGCAATTAAGATATTAGTTGTATTGATTATTTGACTTGAAGGAGAGGATGAACTGAAAAATAAAAGACCAAACTATTTCTAAGGACGTAATTATACACTTTTAAAAAAGTAATCCAGATAAGGGGAACATATTCAGCGATTTCAGTTTGGGCTTTAGAGTAAACTTCTGGTTTATATAATAGCTCTCAATTTGATTTCAATCTTTATTGATTTATTTATTTTAAATTAAACCACATTACTTTATTCTAATTTTTTATTTTCTGACCCAAATCCTACTTTTGTTAATTATTTCTGACACTTAATCTAAGAAATTGCTGGCCATAGCTGTTCCTTACGCTCCGAGCGAAAAGATAAAAGAAATTCCAAACACCTAGGACATAAGATCAAAGAGATCCGAGATTCCCTTGCCCAAATCAATATCTGAAAAAGGAATCCCTTAAAGAATCTCTTGAAGTGAGCACCATTTTTTGGCATTTTAAAACTAGTTTTTGAATGCCAGAGGTGTTAACTCATTCTCAAATCAAAATATTCCATTTGCCAAAAATATGTGAAACGTCTTTCACAAACATTCTGAACACTCGTAATGCAGGTTTTGAGATACGAAAAATACGTATTAGCATATACGTTGATATGTATATACGTAGTATGAAATTTTCTGTCGTATAAAAGCAATTAATAGCTTTGTCAGATGATGACGAAACTTTGAAGTTCATTCTTTATTGCTAGGATTTAAAATAACATTTTAATAAATGATATCTGTTTTTAAAATTAGTTTTTAATAATTTATTATTTGACAGAGTTTGATTTTTATAAGTTACATTTATCATTTGTATTTGGTTCAAAATTGTTGAATTAAGCAATGGCCGTTGTTCCATTCATTTGCAGGATGTCTTGAAATAATGTCTGCTTCCCAGTTCAGGATCAGTGTTGATTTTTTACTTGTTTTCATGAATATTTAATACCTTGCCTCTGTGTGTTTTTTATTCTTTATTACTGCTACAAAATTCATGCTTATGATAAAACTGTAGCTTTAATGACTTGGGGAAGTCGCCAGCTCTGGGTATGTTATTTCGTATTAGAAATCCGATACTATTTTTCGGATAATTCAGTAATTCGGTTGATTCTTGTTTCTTTGCTGTACAATTATGAAAGGAATATTTATTTTGAAATGTAGTGCTTATTGAACAATCATTCATCATCTTTTGGCCCTTCCAAATTTTTTGTAATTTTTTTCCATTGTTAATGTTCTCAAGATTGAATACAGTTCCCACATATTTTTACCATAATTCAAAATTAAATTAAACTCCACTATTTCTGTATTGCGTATAACCTTCTCGTGTAGTTATTTATTAGAACTATGTCGAACAGAACATTTTGATAATCGGTTTGAGATAAAAATTATTGTAATTTAAATAGTAAAATCTTCGTTATGTATTTCTTTTTCTGACATTTCGCTGCCAGTGTAGCTTAATTATTAAAATGTTCTTGGCTCGAAATCCTATTCCACTTGAGATCCGTCATTTATACGAACTCGGTGCACGGCGTAAGATATTTTTGGTAGTACCGAAAGTATTTTTAGATTTTTTCAAAATTTTAGTGCCTTTTGTGATGAATTATTTTTAAATGTTTATATTAAGATCTGAACTAATTAGTATTGAATTGTTAGGCTTCTGTTCAAGTAAGTCCTGCACGAATTTTAAGAATTGTGATTGGCTCTTTTTGCTTTCATTAGTACTATCTCGACGACAAGAAATAAAATTTTGCTGTGATAAGATTGATGTATACTTTTCATGAATGAATTCATAGAAATTTGGATTTTTTTTTCGTTTTAGGGCTGGGGGAAAGAATAAAGATCGATATGAGTTCATTGCGTCATATATATAATTTATATGCTTCATCAGAAAAATAATTACTTGCAAATACAATTAAATTGATCCAAAGTCGGTTCAATTAATGAAGATTCATTTCCAGTACTTGAAAACCATTTTTATTTAATCTGAGGTTTAATATTGATATAAAGCAATATCCGACTCGCATGAATAAAGCGATTATTTCGTTATTTACGTCCTCCAAATACAATGTTAAACTATCGTTTATGTAGGATATAGATCGTTTTAGAAAATTAATTGCTGACTGTTTCCATACTTCAATTCTTTTATTAACTCTAGAAGGTTTTCTTTTTTGAGAAAGACCAGTAAAATATAATAAATGAAAATAAACGATTCAATTAACTTTAGTTTTCTCCAGTATCGATAATGAAATAATTTACTTCTGACATTATAAAATAATGTCATTGCAAAGACTGCCAACGCTGAAAGCTGAGGAATAATTGCACTATTTAAGAAATCGTCTCCCTTTTATTTTCTATGAGTAATTATTTAATTTTAGCATATGTATGGAATTTTCACTTGTTGGTTCATTATTAAAATACATTAATCAGATCAGAAGGGATTTAAAATTTTCTGAAGACAGGCTTCGATTGGCAGAATGATTAACATTTAGTCAATAACAACACAGACTCTACAATTTTTTACAGGTCGGTCGTGATTCTGAAATCTCATCATACATGAATTTTCGAAATCAACGTTTTTTCATCCGTTTGTTACAAATAATCTCGACAAAAACCTTTTAAAATGCGACTTTTTCTGAAAAACCGTGAAATGCTTCGTCTTTTTTGTCTTTTGAAGGATGCATATGTAAATTTTAATATTCCCTGTCCTCGTCTTTCTCAGGACGTGTTACAGGAATGGATAGCAAAAAATGATTAATTTGTATACTGGCATTAATTCAAAGTGGTTGGAGGGGAGAGTAAGGATTGTGAATTTCTGATAATTTAAGGATACAAGATCCCCCTTATAATTTGCAACATCTATCTTTGAAACCTCTAATCTCCTACGCATCACCTATTTGGAAGAATGCAGCAAAATCCTGCATCTCTGTACTAGATAGATTGCAAAATGTTATGATTGGCCAGAAATAACGACATTCTGAAAGACCTTGTTGCATTTAAAAACTTCTATAAAAATACCAACAAGATTTTTTGATAAATTCAATAGAAGCGACAACATCGCCGTTAAAGAAGTTAAACCATATGACCTCATACTTCCGGAAAATACCTATCGACCTCATCATCTATGTTTAATTAAAATTTTTGCTTTACCACACCGACAGGACTCTGGGATGTTTTTGCCGAAAAACATCTTATATAAAATGTTCTTTCCTTATTATATTTATGTATATATTCTTTTATCTTTCGAAATATTATCAATAATTTTCTAACTGCTCTATGTGGCGACAGTCACCTTCAAAACGTACAACCACTTCATAAGTAATCTTAATGCCATATATATTATGTTCCGAGTTTGGAACTTCGGCTTCAAGAACTCCGTGACCCATCTTTCAAATAGGCAATACAAAGGAATAGTATCCGTATACAATCGGCTAGGAAAAGTTAACATTTTTGTTATCGATGATATAGACTCAAATTTACTTAATTGCTGAAGGATCGTTCAATGCACACTAGTTTCTAATTCTAGAAACTAGCGTGAAATTTCGCAATACTGGTTTAGTTTTAGCTTGTAGAATAATTGAAGATCCAGTGTTTGATTACATTAAACAATGATTTTATTTGCTTAGCATGTATTCAACTGTATATGCATAGCGACAATTGAAAATGTCTTTTAATTCGTGCTTTTATTATTCTCGAGTGTGGCATTTGTTAAGGAAAAGGAAACGAGTTTTCCTTTTTGTTTTTTATTGATGTAAATGAAAACTTTTGACTTTAGTAAAATTCATAATACATAATCATCATAATACATAATCATAAAATGCATAATCATAAAAATAAAAGTAATGTTTGGTTTGTAGTTCACTCGGATAAATCTACGAGAAACACGCCTTTCATAAGTGCAATATTTATAAAGGGATATACCATTTCATTCAAAGCTAATCCGTTTTGGTTTGAAACAAAGCTGCACTCGAGAAAACATGGGAAAGGTTTTGCTGTAAGATATAATAAACCTAAGTTAATGTTGTTAAGCTAGTTTCTGCTATTAAACTCCTTGTAACATCGTGGCAAAGTTAATCGTGATTTTAAACGAGCTTGGACAAAAATTTGTCCTTTTGAATATCTATTTATAGAAAGAAAAGAAATAATAATAATAATAAAAATTCCGCGTGAGACAAAACTGATTTCCTTTCTTATAGTTTTTCCAATTCAAATTCTATCTTCTGCCAAAACTCGGAAAAAAAAAATCAATATTTTCACCAATGTGAATGTCTAAACAATCAAACAGCGAGCGGCGAGAAGATATTATCTGACTATAGTCTTTTTGAAGGAAATAGAGGGGGTTCTTCCGAGTTTGAAGGGGACGCCATTAGTTTAGTAAAAGAACTGCAGTTTGATTTTTTTAAAGTTTGTTTATTCTAGCTTTAAGGCAACGATTTCACCACACCCTATTTACACCTTGTAACAAATTTCTTCCTAGTCTCATTTTAAAAACTGAAATCTTGTATTACCATAACTAGCATAGGGAGAAATTTTCAGCACTGGACGCAGCGTAAGCGAGTTTTTTACAACAATTTCAAATGGATAAACATTTTATTTTGGTACTCCACTAAAGCAGCTTCTGTTGGAGCTGAATTCCTGTGTCATAGGACATTCGATATCATGTAATATTCTCTGTGAATTAAATGCAGGGAACTTTCAAGCACTAAAACAAGTTATATTTATCTATTAAATAATTTCAAACGTTTATTTTTCTGTAATAGTTTGCCGTAGAGGCGGGTAAATGGCACCTTGGGCGTAATTATTTCTTTGCCTCCGTCTGCCTTGTCTCATTAGATTTCCGATGTCGCGATGGCCTACTAGTGGGATGTCGACTTCGAGGTCGGAGAGACCTTATTAGCAAATCATCACCCTTAGAGACCTCCTTCCACCCCTTGAAAAAAAGGGGGGAAAGCTGTAGTGTTAGGTTTGTATCCTCATTGACGCAGATCTTGGCGACATTTGTTTTGGCTCATTGTCTAACTTATAGAGTGGCGTTTCGCTCGCAGCCGCCAAAAAGCTCCAAATATGCTGTTGTGGTAGTTTTCTGCCTTAGAAATATATTCCAAGGTTGTTTTTTTTAGGAAAATAGGAGATCTAGAAGTTAGGGGGCTATTATATTAAATGGAAAATGTGAACTATTTTATTTAAGCAAAAAAGTATTCATGCAATTAATAGAAGCAAATTTATAAAATCATTAACAAAGAATGAAAATATACCGTGTGCAACGATGCCCGGTGATTTGTCAGTTGCTTGCTTAGTGAACCCCTCTGATGAAAAAGGCTCTCAGAATATTTTGAGAGGTGACTGAGGTGGTTTGAGAAAGTAAATAAAACATACTATCAGTCAGTGCCAAGTTCATAGTGCAGTGAAAAGTGATATATTGTTACCTTACTTATTACCCTGCCTTAAGTGGGTTTGCGTATGACCGTTTTCTTAGTTTGACGAAAAAGAAATCTTCAATGTATATTTCTTTCGGGACGTAATGTTTCGGGAAGTTAATATTTTTCAAAAATCGCTGAAATGAGCACAATCTGTATATTTAGAGAAGATATATGCATCACATTCATTGTCGATTTCGAAATTCCCGTTATCGTTATTAACTCTGTCACTTCCATCTAAAAAGGGAGGAGGGGGGTAATCATGATGATTTTTTAAGAAAGCATCGACTTCCAGTTCAAGGTTTGAAGCCATCAAACATCCAGTGTGTATGTGATCCTGATGTTCAGTATGTAGGATCCACTAGCGTGAAGAGGAAGTTTAAAAAATGGTTCTAGGGAAGTTGATGTTCTTGTTATCTAGTCAGGATTCAGAATTTCGAAGTCCATTTCAGGATAGGCACCGTGATGCTTCAAAAGGACGATTGGCTTCTTGATGCACGTGATTGTTATTAAACTGTATAAAAAATGCTACCGCTCAATCTCGTTGATTTACAAAAGAAAGAAACAGAATGTGCCAAATTTTCAAATGAATGAACTGCCGTATTAGCGGAAGTACATAAATACTATTTCTTCCATTAGTAAAATCTAAGTTCATTGGATGGAATATTTCAAACCATGTAATACCATTCAGGAAGATATTCTGCTTGTAATAAGTATCATAAGGCATGAATGGCAGCTTATTATTGATATCTTCCCAACGTCACTGACACTGGCATGCAGTGACTTGTTTTCTCTTTCACATTTCCCTTTTATCCTTCTAAAGAGAAGGGGAAGGCCGGATTATAGAGAGACCACTCGATTTACAATTTGTCAAATCTCAAACCCTATTCATTTTCGTTTGTTTTTGATGAAAATGTTTTGAAGTACAATTATGTCATTATATTCAAAATTTATATATTTAAAGAAATAAAAAAATCCATGCAGAAACATTTAACTAACATCTTGAAAAGAATTTAGTTTAAATCGCTAATAAAGAAGAAACTAATGTAACAAAATTTTATACTTGAAGCGAGTCGCATAATTTTTTGCAGCTAATTCTATAATTGAGCACTGAATGGGGTAAACAATTAAGTGCCTAAAATGGAAAGTACCTTCTGAAGGGAAATCGCCTTGATGCGTCTATTACCAGTATGATTAATTTTGAATATAGAAAATTACCTGGTACTTTCACGTTTAACGCATGGGAAAAATGCCCATAAGAGTATTGCTCGTTTTACATTAACGTGGAAAACATTGTTTGAATTTGGGATTACGTACAATTTTTACTCTTCCGTTCTTATCACTGACTGTATTTTACCATCAAGAAGCTTTGCAATTCTGACAATGGGGATAGATGTAGTCATTTACCCTCCCCCACCCCCATCTCTCTACGCCAAGGACTATTACAATAGAATATATCGCTCAAATCCAATCCATGGCACACAGTAAATATATTCATCGCATTTATTTGACAAGCGAAAATGTAAGAGCTGAAGGTGTGGTCTGCCGATTGCTGTGGGATTCGTTCCCTGTCGCAGGAATGTCGTGTCGACTGAATCCCACGAAACGCATGAAGAACGACAAGTGACGAAGCGGAGTCGGACGTCGTATCCAGGCGTTGATCAGAAGGGCGGGATCTCTCAGCATTGTACATGTACAGTTCGGTAAATGCGTTAAAAATTCACTTTTGCATATGTATAGTCAGAATATGATTTTATTATAAACGCTTTAATTAGAATTAAGATTTTTGTAAGATTCTATTTCAATGTTTTAATGTAGAATTTCTGTCAACGAGGTTAACATATCGCATTAAAAATGATTACAATTATAGGAAAAAGGGAAATTTATCTACATTTTAGTCTGTTGTTTAGTTTGCCGTACAAGGGGATTTTTTAACCACTTTGTAAGAAAATTTGCATGCAGTTTTGTAACGAAAGAGCCAACAACAATATTGCCGATTTTGGGTGCTGTATTGAAAACTTAATTTTATTACATTTTCATGATAAACTGCGATATTTTATACATTAATTTAATTGCAACTTTACATTTTTCGATATAGGTTAGGACATTAGATCTTTAAGAGCTTAATCTTAAATAATATAATTTGAAGTTGGTTCCTTATTGCAAAACTGCCTAATGTGAAATTTTCAACATTGCAGTGGTGAAAGTAAGTTGGAAGATGGTGTCGGTAAGTTCCATGAGGGCTTCTTAAATTTCGTCCTCAGCCAGCCTGTTAGGTATTACAATTTCTATAATGCACTCCTTTTGGTATCATTTATTACCAAACATAATCAATTAGGAAAATGGTTTAGCATTTAGATGTTTTAAATTAAAATTTTCATTTAATTTTAATGAATTGAATTTATTTTAATTCATAATTAATCTTTTTTTATAAATTTCTAATTTTTCATATTTGTAATAAGCTTATAATTTCCTATATAAAAATAGGACTATTACGATAAAATTAAGAAACCCTGAGGTCTTAAAAATGAACATTTATTTTAAATTTCTCAAATACAGTATTGAGGAATAATTCCATTGGTAAGTAAAATTGTAATTTATAGATTATTATTACCATTTATAGACTTAGAATTTTATTAACACATATTTTTGTTGAAACAATTGTTTTGCGAAATGATTCATAGTCTTCAGAAGTAGCCCATGTACAGAACACAACTTTTTAAATTAAACTTTTTTAAATTTTATAATTAATCATAATTGTTTCGAATGAAAATATCCAAAAATTTCTACAAATATTATTTATTAAACAAAGATTTTTGCAGTCCTTTTGAGTAGAACAGTTAATTTTCGGAAATATTATTTTGAGCATTAAAATTGAAAATCGACTTATGCTTATTGCTCATTTCATCACATATTGATATCATTTGTTACTTAGAAATAGGATAACGTTTAAGGCAAAGATAAAGAATGCCCGAGAGGCTCCGACTTAGCTCCTAAATAATACCTTTGAGCACATTGTTCATTCATCCATTTTTATTGTTGGGAGAGATAATTTTTTGATACAGAAAATTTGTTACGAATCGGTAGGTTTAATTTAAAAACAGTGTACTAAATTTTATTCATCTAGGTCATTGCAATTTTGAAATCTGTATTTACAAGTGTATAGATACAGCCCTACCACCAACGGTTTTTGACTAAAATGTGACACATCTATCCACAAATTGTATCTTTTGGTGCATTTTTTTACTTTGTTAATAAATATACCAAAATAATAAAATACTTATGTTTATATATCCTTACAAAATAAGTTTGGAAACCAATAGCCATTTCTTAACATTTTGTATGAAATTTTACGGCGATCCATGTGCTATGGAAAGAAAACTTACTTTTATAACTAAACTTAATAAAATCATGAACACCAAGCTCTTTTAACGTTAAAAGTATCAGCAATTTTCCAATACGTTAGAGCTGCTTTGGAAAATTTTTATTTGACCTCTCGCAGTAAATTTAGTAATAATTGCTTACCACGAGTATTATTTAGATTTTCATAATTTTAATATGTCAACCCTTGCCATTTGTCTGTAAGGGAATGGTCAAAAATTGCACAGAATGTTGTTTACCTATGATGTAATATTAATTTAAATTAACTTGGAAATTTGTTTTAGGATTTACAGTGAGAAGATTGGTAAAAAATCTTTCATGCCAATCTAACATATTGATATATCTAAATTTTTACCTATTTTTGATTAAGAAATTTATCCTGATTTTATATAACTAATATAAATACATATGTTACGATTATTTTCATTAATTTTTTTTTCTTCCAAAATGGACACTCCGGTGGCTGATGCTTCAAGTTACAAAGGTTATTTCAAGAGAGTATTCAGAGAATATTTCAAGAGAGAACTCAGATTATCGCAAGAGCACTCAATAAAAAGTGTATCTAGAAATACACAGCCTTTTCATTGAAGACTTCTTGCAACCGAAGATATATCTGAAATATTTATTGATATCGCATCAACTCTGGAACCTTTCCCTACTGGAAGATTGGAAGAACCGTTTTCGTCTGCAAATGGAATGGAAATATTTGGAAGGCAAATAAATTTTCATTTATTAATTGAAACTTTTCTTTCGCAATTACTGATTGTTTCTCTTATACAATGGACTCTCCTATGACACAGCTCTATATAATTTTGATCACATAAAGCCTTAAATAAATTTTGACTAGGTCTCATAAATCTCCAAAAAAAAAGATTATGTATTAAGTGTAATAATAATAGTTCATAATTTTTTTTGTTTAATAAAGCAAATGTATGTAGTTATATTTTAATATGAACACTAAAACGGACTAATATGTACACTCACCATAGCAATAGGCGCAAATACAAATTCGAAGCCTGTTTGAATTTGATAACTGGGTTATGCTTGACTAGTATTCATTTCACCACATACTGACATAATTTGTCATTCAGAAATCCGATGCCAGTTCAGAAAACGGTAAAGAATGCATGAATATTTCCCCTGAATGTTCCATTTGATATGATTATGATGGAAGTTCTCATATCACCCCTCGTTGTAGGAGAGTCCATTTTATTTCTGTTAATTATATAAAAATCTTGCATCAAATTATTTGTAAACCAGCCATTTTAGTTTTAGAAAGTATATTGTGAACCGCAATTCTCGCTTTGATTCAGTGTATTAATTTACTCATTAATTCATTTGTTTCTGTTTATAATATTTATATTCATCTAAAGATTTAACACAACGGGCTGCTTGACACTTTCAGTATCCCGGGGAAACATTAGAGGAAATGTGTGCTTAACCTCTCTTAATGTATATAATAATTTTAACTCTCCCCCTCCCAACTTCAACAAAAAATCAGAATTCCCTATCAGCATGAAAAAGTTTTTCATGAAAATATAATGTGTTGCTCATGTTTTTTCATAACTCTTAAGTTTCTGTATTTCTATAAATCTTTAGAAAGAGTGATAATTTGAAACCATTCAAGTCCTATAACTTAATAGTATGTGTAAAATTTTTCTATATCCCGAATATTTATCTTAAAAATGACAATTTTTTTTCCCTAAAAATGAGAACATCGTTTGAAACGAATCTAAATTATGGACAGAAACAATCGGTGAAACCGATTTTACATGTATTAAAATAGCGGTTTTGGAATGCTTAACAATTTTCTTTTGCTTCACCATTTCTCAATATATCTAACTTTCTAAAAATGATGCATGCTATCAAATGTTTGGTAGAAAAATTTTAAATTCTCTTACCGGTCAAAATTTGCATTGCTTGTGTTTGCTACATATTTCCAAAATAGCAGTTCAATGCATCAGTGTGTATAGTTAAAGATGTGTATCAAATTTTAAACACTTTCAGTCAAAGGAGGGTCTACCAGTTGATTTGTAAATTTACGAGTATTTGAATGAAATAATTCGAAAACCCCACTGCTTAAACAAAGGGAATTTGGAATGTGATCTAATAGCCCTCACTGCTGATCTGTTTGAACTTTAAATCAAATCAATGGGAAGGAAAATTTTCAAAATTAGTATTCAGTTTTCTTCTTTGTTCTATGAAGTACAAAACTTGCCATATTTTGTTACTATAAGAGATAAATAAAGAATTCCACCTGTGGCACATAACTGCTATGTCCTAGCTTTCAGCCAGTCCTGTACCTGTGTTAAAGTAATATTGAACCCTTAGCACTCTTATATTAATTCTGAATACCATTGTGCAAAATGCATAATTTTCATGTTCTTGCTAGATAATGATTATTATATAGATCTTACAATAGAAAAAAAAACCTTCACTTTAATTTTTAGGAATTATAGAAAATTTGCAACTAGTTTTGAGATAAACCTTATATCCACATTTATATAATGCCGTTAATTTGGGGGTTCAAAAAGTTTAATAAATTAGTATTTTTGTGGGCCAACACTGTTTTTCCGTGAAGGAAATTAAAACACGTGTGTTATTGTATATGCTTCAAAGATCCCTATAATGAAAACAGCGGTAACAAAAACTTAACAGTAAGAAAAGTGAAGTACTTGAAATCACTTCTTCAAGAGACGTTTTTACTCAACTACTTAAATTGAGTAATAATATATATATAAGATGGAATTTTGTAACCAAAACTTCATTTCACTTCTTTATATGTTACAGTTCGAATTTTTATTTTCTTGTATTCTGAAATACAGAGAAAATGTAGTATTAGGCAAAAAATTTCAACTGAGAGACTCTGACGAATCTCCACGTTTCAGATCACCCCGAGTTCGAAAAATACATTTTTAAAAACTTTTTTTATAAAGATTTTTTCAAGAGGAGCAGCGCTTTGACGTAGTTGAGAAAAAATGTGAATGCATATTCTACTTATGTAGAGCCAAATTTTCATATTAGATTTTTAACTGTTTTTACTTTCTCGCCTACAAAGCATATATACAAAGGAAAAGTACTGTGTTATCAAAAATTCGAATTCGACGTTTTGATGAATCGTCACATTTCATCGGCTCTGAGAGCGAAAAACACATGTTTGGAATTGTTTCATGAACTTATTATCGTAAAAACACTTTCAGCTAGACGGATGAAATTTGATACGCAATCTTTACACCAAATGGATGGTTTCTGTCTGATTTTGAACGGAATCTATTCGCAGAAAGAATGCCTGTCCACTAATCTACAATTCTATTAAAGATGAATGCATATGTTAATTGGCGCTCTCAAGATCTAACCGTTTGACTTACAGTTACTAAATTTGGGAAATACATACCTTCGAGGGTAAGGATGTGCATTTGAGAGATTTTTTTATAAATTTTAATTTAAAATTCAGTTGAATTTTGTCGTTTTTTCGCTATAAATTACGAAAATACTACTACACAAATATTTTACCATTCCAATATGTATAAAAATACCTATTTAATAAACGTGCAAAATTTTTAATTTTTGGAATTAAATTTTCTTTTTGATTTTTAATAATATATTACATCTGATACCCTGAAGCTCAAACTGTTTTCCTTATTTCATCAACTATCTTATTACTTGAATGTTTTTCTGTAGTTGAAAGTGAAAGAATTGTTCTTCCTTCACTTTCTAAAGTAAATGGGTAACAATGTGAAGGGTAACAATACTGTAAACGTTCGAAGATAGATTAAGGTGTACGTACACACTTGAAACTTCGAAAATCGTTCAAAATATCGAATATTTTTTTATTGCTTAATAATGTTCTCTGATACTTTATCTTTCAAACGATACCAAGATGTTGTCAATATTCGAAATATTTCTTGAGTTATAATTATTTTCCTAGAGGTGCTTTCATTAAAAACTCTAGTTACGGTTTTTTAAACCCATTTTATGAAGAATATTTTTGCACTATGTTGCTTCATTCAAACAATCATAACTCAACAAGAAATGAACCAAATACAATTATTTATAAATCAAAATAATCTGTATTAAATAGCTAATGTTTTGTGCCTCAATCAAAGTTATATATAGAAATTTTTAATAGTTATTTAAATGTTAAAATGACAGAAAAATTCTCGCATTTTCTGTTCATCATTGATGAAAAAATTGTCAAATTGAAACTATATATTTTTATAACTTGATAGAGTCAGACAACATGAAGACTAATTTTAGGCATAATTTCCAACTATAATTGTGTGTCTGTACAAATTAGAACTTAAGATGTTTCGAAAAATATGCTAATTAGCTCATTAATTATTTAATTAATAATTAGTAATATGGATTGTCTCACTGAAATGAGTTTAAACATATATTAATGACCTACTGTGAAAAAACTGGATTTTAAAAGTTAAAATTAAAAAAAAATCTTTTAGTGTGTACGTACACCTTAATCGACAATCGACATTTACATTTTTAATAACATGTCACGGGGCTGGCCCCCATTCGGTTCATATATACAATCAACAGAACTTAAGTAAGACAATAAAGTAAGACGGCTTTAACGTCTACGAATTCGATGAAATCACAATTATATATAGATGATTTGACTGAAATTTGAGATAATAAATGCTCTATCGCACTGGTTGGTCACCTGAGGCGACTAGTAAATAATTGCAAAACGAAAGGAGTTGATGAATAAAATTTGATATATAGATATAGCTTTGATCAAATTTTGAACCAAATTCATTTAGGGGTTGGCTGTTGGTTTCCCGCATTTTCAATTCATATAAATTCCATAACTCTAAAACGCAGCGTTTCAGATAAATGAAATTCAGTACTCAATTTTAGCATCTAAAATATAATTTTTTCAAAAAAAGTTGAATCAAATCTGTCAAAGAGTTGGCATCCGTTTGCACTTTCGCATCCATGTAAACACGATAAATCATATTTCAGTGATTTAAATAAAATTTCGTTATGTAGTTATGTTATTAAAATTGTAATTCTGCGTCAAATTTTGTTTGAATTAATTGGAAAAAAATGTATTCAAAATGTATATACGTTGCTTTAACTATATTATAAAACACAAATTTTTCATGTACAGATCATCAATCGAAGCTTTACCGATTTCCGCAATTTTATGCAGGTAGGATCAAAATAATATACCTATTCTAGAATAGGTAGAAAATTTCTTTAAGACCAGCCTCATGTTTTAATTTTCTTAACCACAGATTTAGAGGCTTAGTGAGACTTTTCATTGATAATTAAGAATATATAAATTTTTTTAAAGTGGAGTGAGATGCTTTTGGCAATGATAATAGTCAAAAATTCAGTTCTAAAGTGGAGTTTTGGCCAGTAAGTTTTGCATCTAATTGATAATTTAGGACATATAAAACGAATTATTTATTTTATTTATAAAAACAAACTAGAAATATATTTGTTGCTTAAAGTATTTCTTTTTTAATGGCAAATCGATTATACGTTGTGATGCGATAATTTTCAAGTTCATAACCACAGGTCGATATCCTATAAAAATAATTCTGAATAAATCACTGTAAAATTAGAATAAAAGGAGTATAGGTTTAATAATTGCAGTGAATTCATTTTCAGTGAAAGATACTAATCACAAACATTTCAAAAAATGAATGACGTGCAACTTGCAAATCTAAAAAAATATAATATCTTACATACTATTGCATAGAAAAAAAATTTAAAAAATAGAATAAATAGATGTATTATGTTTGTAAATATTGTTGCATACAGCTTCATAAGAGTACAAATTTCGGTAGGCCTAGAGCGAATTATAAAAAACATGCTTCGTGAAAGAAAAAAAAAATATTTTTTCCCAATAAATTTCTATTGGATTCATTGTTAAAGCCTAATTTATAAACTTTTCATTTTTAAAATCTACACAAGTTATGCATTTTTTGTAATCAGTGAAATGCGCCTAACGTATTAGATTAAAATTGAAAGAACAGTTTTTTGAACGCTCCGATGTTTCCCAGTTTCTCTTAATTGGTGTTGAGACTTAATACTAAATACTTCAGTTCATTAAATCCTTTCATTTAATTATTTTATTGCTCCAGCAGATCTGAAATGAGAATGAATCAAAATCAAGAAATTGTAATTTTATTATTACAATTCTTTTTCTTAATTGCAATGCATAAATGAAAAAAGTAAAAAGCTGAAGTGGTTCAGTAATTTCTGCGAGAGTTGTTTCTAAATAAACTGAAACACCTTTAATTCGTTCTTTTTCATTTCAAGTCTATTCTCGCCAAAATAACTCCACATTAAAAAAATTTCGGAAAGTGCTATGAAAACTAAAGAAGATATACAGATTATTACCTCTTATTATGGTTCAGTTACTGATTTCTAAACTGGTAGAGACAGAGGTAGTACATATATTTTTTTAATGTTAGGAAATTAAACTTTTTGTATTTTCCCCCATCCATTCATTCATATTTAGTAAAAAAGATTCTTGATACTATAAAATTTTAAAGAATATATGCATTCTACGACTGGTTATTACTGGTGAAGTAATGAGATTTTAAAGACCGCTGTTTGAGAAAATTTTCTACTAAATTAGCTGACTCGAGATACGGTATCGTTTCCAAATTTAAATTATGCATTGTATTGCTATTTCAAAATGTTCCTTAAAATAAATTTGGAGGAAATCCCTACTGAAGGTGAACGCTTGAAATTCGATCAATTTTAATCAGGAAACAGTAAAATTTTCTTAACGTATTGTTACGGATTCACTTCCTCGTCCGTACGGGTTCTTTTAGGATTTTATGCAGAAATACAGTCCTTTAGTAGGAAACGACGACGACGTTTATTAACACAAAAGACACGAGTACACAGAGACGACGATTATGTACAGCCGAGATGAACACAGCAAACAGTAGCCCATAAGTAGTAATCGACCACAGCACACAAAGTGGCACAGAATTCAGGAGGAGAAGGGTCCTCGGAGCTTCACACTATGGTCTCTCCAAACGTCAGAAATTCTCCACTGTCTCCTCGCTTTAGTTGTATCCAGCTGCCAACACACTATTACATGACTGGTTTATTCCTCACAGGACTCGATGCTACAAAATAACAGGACTTGGCGCACAGCCCAATTCAGCAATAGCTTGAGTTCCACACAACGCAGGCATTTATTCGGATTATTCCGCCATTGCTTCGTTTCCTCTAAACGACTCTGTTCTTGTCTTCGATTCCAACTCCGATTTTGGTTCCGTTCATTTCGGCTTGAGATAGCCGGCCTTTTATAGTTCCCGGGAGAGGGCCGAGAAGTTTCTGGACCAATCAGGAGCATCTCGGTTCCTAATGGATAGATCGAAAAAATTCTCGAACTTTCCAGTAATTTCTATTTTGTCACTAAGCTGAGATCACAGACGCGGCACCCGATCAGGGCTGATCGTAAAACGGTCTTTCTTACGATGCAACTATTAGTGCTGGGAAGAAACATTACAGGTTTTTAACAGGTTTTAGTGCATCAACATTTGGTTATTTAAATGAGACTAATGGTCCTTATAAAGAGTTAGAAGTTTGTAACTTTATCAAAAACACCACAATGATGAAAATAAAATATAATTCGTTACATCATTTAAAGCATTTTCCCCAACTGCAACTTTGTATCAGTCTCGAAGGACAAAACAAATAGCTTTTGGGCCCTTCCAAGAAAGGGCAATCGGTGTATTATTCATTTGAAAACTTATGGCGACGTTTTTTTTTTTTTTTTGCGTCAAATTAAAAAGTTGAACCTTGCTTAAAAAATTGCAGATGCTTCTTTTTATTGAAAGATTGGAAGTCAGCAAGTATCTTAGTGTAAATTCACAGCAAAATGATGAAAATTATACTATGTCAATACGGATAAAGCTCGGTTGTTCTGAGAAATAGTTCACTTAATACAACTGGTGGGGACGTTCTTGTAACCTTCTCTCAATACGATCTAGGTCGTGTATAATTTCATCCATTATGGATGAGAATTAAGTATTTATTTTGGGACAAAACCTTCTTCCGTTTCCCGATTAGGTCCAAAGTTTGACATAAATCATTATTTTTGTTATGGCGGTTGCATCCTAAATGACACATATCTAGTATATTTCATTTATAAGTTGCCGCTTAATTATAGCGTAGTAGCCATTATACGAACTACTTAAACATTTTTAATGTGCAGAAATAAAGAA
>JAPMOR010118995.1:0-13221 GCA_026543865.1 Argiope aurantia | reverse complement strand
AAAGTATTAAGTTTATTAATGTTGTTATCTTTAAGAAAATCCAGAATTTCTTTTTTACTAGAAATAATAAAGTGTTCTTCATCTTTAATTTTGTCCAGGATAATTTTTAAGTATTTAAAGAAATGTTTACCCGTATAGTAATTATAACTGCCAGTGCTACAGGTCACAAATCTGAATTTTAATGGATTTTTATGAAATTTGACTGTTGGGAATAAATAAGGATAGTTAAGAGAGCAAGTCTTAGTTTTGGGTTTTTTTGCGAATGCTAGCATTCTTTTATCTAATTCCTTTTTCCCGGTGTTCTTTAACAAATAAGTTGCGTTAGAGTTATATTCATTAATTAAAATTTCTTTATAATGATATTTACAAATTAAACAGAAATTATTTGCTGATTTATCTATTACTGTAATAACAAATTTTTCTTTTAAATTCTTTATTTCGTTTTTCAATGTTTTACTAAAATAAATCCCACGTTCTTTAGATCTGTCAAAATCAAAATTCATTTTTATTTTTATTTCCCTTAAAATTCTCACCTTCCATTCTCTGAAACCTTCCGCAGGCCAATGGTATTTTCTAGATAATTTGGCAATAAAAACATCCAAATCATTACCAATAGAAATCAAGATTTTTTCGTGGTTTATTTTTTCTCTTAATCTAAATTTTGTACCTCTTCCCATTAAATCTCTTAAAGAGTTGGATTCAATAATTTCTAAATTACCTGTAATAATATGACCTTTATCAACATCTATAAAATCTTCATATTTTTCTTTTTTATAGTAACAATCTGTAATATTTATTTTATCTAAATTTTTGCCATAGTAATTATAATTACAAATTTTTTTCTTTAAAGTTGAAGTGTAACTAAACGCTATTGAAACAGTTGTTTTATCTGATAGAGGAAAAAATTTATTATTATTATGTACAATTTTGGGCAATTTTAGATATTCGAAGTAAATATCCAAGAATTTAATCACACAGAATTCTTTGTAAACATTATTTTTATTATTAAAAAGTAAATCGTTTTTTCCAATGTTAAGCTTAAATTTAATTAGATCTAGAGTAATACTTTTTGTGTACGAATTTTTAAACTCTAATTCCCCGAATTTATTATTTAATAACCATTTAATTTTATTATTTCTGAGACCAAAAATGTATTTCCTAATTTTTTGAATGTTTTCACTATTGCGTTCCAGATAACAGTAATTTTGAAATTAATCAAATATAATTTGAAAATTGCCCCCTTTTCCTTTACCTCTTTTAAATCTTTCAGAATACTTATCTTTATTTAGAAAATTTTTACATATGTTAAATTTGTTATAATGTTAATATTCTGGATTTTCTTAAAGATAACAACATTAATAAACTTAATACTTTTGATTTCGAAAATTTGTACACTAATCTACCTCATGAAAAATTAATAAAAGTCTGCACTTTTGTCTATGACGAATATTTAAATGAAGATATCATTCCTAAAAATAACTGGCTTGAGTTATGTAATTTTAATATTACTGAAAATTACGTTTTTAATGGTATTAACTTTTATAAACAGGTTAAGGGCATTCCAATGGGAACGGCTTTCTCAAGTGCTTTGGCTAATATTTTTCTACATTACTATGAGAAAAAAATAATTAAATATAATTTGATAAACGGGTGGAGATATATTGATGACCTACTTCTGATTGACTTCGACAATACTAATATTGTAACTAATTGCTATACAAAAGATTTAATTCTAACAGAAACGAATAAAAATCAACTTGAAGCTACTTTTCTGGATTTAAAAATCGAAATTGATAATGATAAAACAATAGGTGGTATATACGATAAAAGGGACGAATTCAACTTCAAAATAAGAAAACTATGTAACTACCATTCCAATCTAAACTCTAAAATTTTCAAAAATCTAATTTTCTCACAAGTTAACAGGATCAAAAAGGTTTGCAATAATAAAAACTCCTATATTGAAGCATCAAACAACCTCATTAATAATTTAATTAAAAATGAATTTCCCAAAAATTACTGTAATGTCAATTTTTTAATTAAACAAGGTAATGGTTTGGGATTAATCCTTTGGCTTAAATAAAAAATAGAACTTTCCTTGCATATTTTATCACTCAATAGGTGGCGCTGCGAGCTTACAATTTTTACCTAAATTGCCGTTAGCTTTGTTTTTAATGGGCGGGAATCACAATCGATAGCTTGGGATTTTCTGGACTGTTGGAAGGTATGTTTTTTGCCCTTTCGTTATGTTTTTTGCCTTTTCATTATTTCTTGTGTGTTTAATTTGTCTGTTTATGGTATTTTGGTGTTTTTTGTTATTGTATTTTTACTTATTAGTGGTTTTTCTTCCAATTGGTTGTTTTGTATTTTCCTTTCTGTTAAAATGGTATATCTCTTAGGCCTAATTTCAGGGGATTTTCGGGTCACGAAGGAATCATTATTAGACGTAATGTCTGAATTTCCTTAACAGAAAAAATCCCTTTTTTGAATTCCTGCCTGAGGGTGACCCTTGAAAAAGTCTTCAGGCCGGATTCTTCCTTTTTTAATCTTTTTTAATATTTTTATTTGGTTTATTTGTTTTTCCATTTAACTTGATTTTTATACTTTTGTATATATATATATATTGTTACGAAATTTCCGGGTTCGTTTGGATAGTGGAAGTTATATGGTGTGGAGAACACTCAATCTGCAGGCGGCAGTAGAACAAAAACAACGACGTTTATTTACACGAAGACACATAGGACAGCAGAAAGACGACAACTGTATACAGCACAGAGAAGTCAATTATCTTCGGTCGCGAGACGTTCACATAGCAGTACACAACAAGACTCTACTGTAGACAGTAGCGCACAGCTTAGTTCAGCACTAGCTTGACTCCGTCGCTTCTCTGCTAATCTCTGGAAGACTCGTTCTTCATCGTCGATTCCGACTACTCTACTCTTAGGAGGCGGGGCTAGAAGCCTCTCAACGAATCAGGAACTTTCGATGCGTATCTCGGTTGCCAATGGACGGATCGGGAAAATTCTCGATGTTTCGGGTATAATCTATTTTGGCACCAAAGTCGCCAAATTCATCTCCAAGTCGCCAAATGGTCGCCAAGTTAGTCGCCAAGCTCTGGGACCTCCGACGCGATACCCGGACTCCGTCCAATACAGATGACTGTAAAACGGTCTTTCTGATGATGGAACCAACTATGCTGGGAAGCAACATTTCAGATTGATAACATTGTAACCCTCCTAAGGACTACACGTACAATATCTGAGGAAGAGGCATCTACTTACAGGATTACCATATTCACACAATAAGCAAGTATAAAATAACAAATTCTCAAAATGACATACAGCGTAAATATTTTCAAAATACACGAGCAATAAAAAAATAAATTACAATACTAAAATAACAAAATTAAGAAGATAAATGATTTACATTATTTATCATATAATGGGTGACCATGGTCTGAACTGAAAAGATCTTAATCACCTTGGCCAAGGTAAGGAGCTAGCCTGTTACAATGTATCGCCTTCGGTTTTGAGTGTGGTGATTTCTGTATCCGTACCACAACGTCATTCAGTCTTTTAAGGACTGTATAAGGACCCTCCAAGTTGGTCTGCAACTTCGGACAAAGTCCTTTGCGACGTTTCGGATTCCATAACCACACTTGGTCTCCTTCGTGGAAATTGTGTCCCGTTGCTCTAGCATCGTATCGGGTCTTCATCTTCTCTGAAGCCATGCCGATCCTATCTCTGGTCAGATGATGCACCTCCTCCATCCGTGTCCGGAGGTTCTCGACATATTCCTCAGGCACCAAGGGAGCATCTGGAGGCCGGCTGAACAATAGATCTGCAGGCAGACGAAGGTCACTTCCGAATTGCGTTTGAGATGGGGAATAGCTAGTAGTCTCGTGAACGGCACTTCTATAGGCAAGTAGGAAAAGGGGCAGTTTCTTGTCCCAGTCCTGTTGATTGCTGGACACCAGGAGAGAGAGAGACTGTTCAGAATGGTCCGATTGAATCTCTCTACCATGCCATCTGACTGAGGATGTAAAGCCGTAGTTCGAGTTTTGTCGATGCCGAGTATCTCACGCAGTCTCCTGCAAACAGCCGAATCAAAGTTTCTTCCTTGATCAGAGTGCAGTTGTAGAGGAACTCAGTATCTTGAAATCCAGTTTTGAACTAGAATCTCTGCAACAGTCGGGGCTTCTTGATCGGGAATGGGATAAGCATCAGGCCATTTGGTGAAGTAGTCCATGACAACCAGGATGTTGTTGTTGCCATCTGATGACCTAGGATGTCAAAAGCTATTCGTTCGAAAGGTGCCCCCCACATTATACAGCTGCAGACTTCCTTTAATGCGTTTCCCAGGACCTTTACGAGCAACACAGGGATCACATGTGCGACACCACTTCTCCACGTCATTTCGCACATTATTCCAGTAGAAACGTTCTCGAACTTTTTGTAAAGTCTTCGTAACACCAAAATGACCCACAGTCGGACTGTCATGGAGTTCTTTGAGGAATGTTGATACTCTTGTCTTTGGGAGTATTAATTGCCATCTGAATGCTTTTCCATCGTCAGACTTCCATTTGCGATACAGCACACCATTTCTTAGATGGAGAGAATCCCAAAGAGCCCAGTAACGCTTCATTGTAGGATGGAAAGGGGCGATGTCTTGCCAGCTAGGCTTTCCGACTGTTGACTCTTTAAATTCAATTATTGGTTTTATTTCAGGATCAGCTAGTTGGTCTTTCCGAAAGCTCTCGTCACTCCATGGATCTGATTCTGATGTTGATGGTATTGTAACTTGGCAAACTACAGGATCTACCATGTCAAATTTCTTTTCAACTCTAGAGCAGTATTTGCAGTACCGAACATGGTCTTCTCGGAAGAGCATCTGCGTCTCCATGCGCTGATCCTTTTCGGTGGCGAATTTCCATGTCATATTCCTGTAGTCTCTGTATCCATCTGGCTATTTGACCTTCTGGATTTTTAAAATTCAATAGCCAGGTTAATGAAGCATGATCTGTACGAAGCAGAAACCTTCGACCGTAGAGGTAAGGGTGGAAGTTCTCTACAGCCTTTACGATAGCCAGAAGTTCCTTCCTGGTCACACAATAATTTCTTTCCTGTTTGGACAGACACTTACTGAAATAGGCGATGACAAGCTCCTGTCCATCTATTTCTTGGGACAACACAGCTCCGATGCATTCATGGCTTGCATCCATTTCCAGAATAAATTGCTTTCCAATTTCAGGATATGCCAAGACAGGAGCAGATGTTAGGGCGTCTTTGAGCTTGTCGAAGGCGTTGTCACACTCGTTCGTCCAGATTAATTTCTGCTTCGCTTCGGTCAGCTTATGGAGTGGTCTGGCTATTATTGAGAAGGTTTTCAGGAATTTCCGGTAATACGTGCATAAGCCTAAGAAACTCCGGAGCTGGTGAATATCCGTTGGGCAGGTCCAGTGTCTTACAGCCGATATCTTATCCGGGTCTGTTCGAACACCTTCTGCCGAAATGATATGTCCAAGATAGGTGAATTCACGCCTGAATAGGTGGCCCTTTTACGGGCTTAATTTCAGGTTAGCTTCCTTCAGCTTTTGCAGTACACGTCTAACATTTTGAAGATGTTCTTCAAAGGAACACACCATGATGATGATGTCATCGAGGTAAACCAGACAGGCTTCATAAGAAAGCTCTCCGAGAACTGTTTCCATAAGGCGTTCAAATGTTGCCGGCGCATTACACAAGCTGAAAAGCATAACCTTAAACTGCCATAGCCCCTTTCCTGTGGTGAAAGCCGTCTTCTTTTTATCTTCAGGATGGATTCCTATTTGCCAATACCCACTCTTGAGGTCCAGGGTGAAAAACCAGGTATTGCCGGCAAGTGTATCAAGCGTGTCATCTATCCTTGGCAAAGGGTAGATGTCCTTCTTGGTGGCATCATTCAACCGGCGATAATCCACACAAAATCTAGTAGAGCCGTCTTTCTTCCTTACTAAGACGATTGGGGATGGCCAAGGACTTGATGACGGCTCAATTACGTCATTATCTTGCATTTCTTTAATTAGTGTTTGGACTTCTTCTTGTTTAGCGAATGGTAGTCGTCTGGGGTGCTGCCTAATAGGAAGATGCCCTCCTGTATCAATTTGGTGTTTCACTAGTTGACTCCTTCCAAAGTCCTCAGATGTTCGAGAAAATAAGTTCTGGAATTCTTTTATCAACTCTCTAGCAGCACACCTCTGTTTTTCATCTAAATCTGTATCCTGCAGCAAATTTTGAACTAGATCGTCTGAAGAAACGTCCTGACTATTGCATTTTCGGTCTATACAAGTGACATTAGTGCAAGTTGCCAGCACCTCTCATTTCTGTATAATCTTTGTCTTATCACTGATGTTAGCCACTCTCACTGGGATGACTGACTTTGAGAGGTCCACTACCGACGAAGCTACCAACACTCCCGCTCTGGCACGGCCTGTGTCAGGATAATCCATTACACCAAATCGGAATTTTCGGTTATCTGCTACCAAACCGGGTATTACACATTCAGTCCTAGGCGATAAAGAGATGTCAGTTTTAGCTATTAATTTCTGGCTGGATTCCAGTTCAGCGTGTAGTCCAAAAAGAGTGATGTCTTCAAATTTGGAATTCATTTTACTATTTCCGAAATCCAGTTTAAAGTCGTATTTCAACAGAAAATCTAGTCCGAGAATGCACGGGTCGGTAATTTCTGCTACAAATGCCGTATGGTGGTAGTTTATATTTCCAAAGCGTATAGTGAGGGTGACTTTCTCATGAACATAAATCTTATCTCCCGTCACTGTCTGTAAAGTAATGCAGGGCGGCGTCCAGATTATTTTATATTTTAATTTTCGTGCCAGATCTTCTCTTATTATGGTCACATTGGCTCCAGTGTCGACAACCATACGGCATGAGATGTTACCAATTTGTCCTATCACGTAAAGTCTACTGCCACCGCCACTTATGGAAGAAATATGAAATACTTTGAAATGGGGCTGCTGACTATTTCCATCACTTCTAGAAACCCGGCAGTTCCTACGGACTTGTCCGGGTGTACCACAAGTCCAACACCGAATTTCCGTACTTCTGCCATCTTTGCGCTCTTTTAACCTCCGAATTTCTCTTTGCAGATCGTCAATCTGTTTTACGAAATCAGAGTCCAAATCCGCAGCAGAGACAGTGCTGGAGAGCCAGATCTTGATGTGTCTCAACCGGGCAATCAGAAAATGCTAAATGGGAAAGTCGCTGAATATCGGCAGCTAATTCCTGCAGACTTTCACCCGCTTTTTGATAACGGGACTTTAACTGCAGTCGACTGTATTCTTTTGTGCACTTCTCTCTAAACCGCAGCTCAAGTGCACTCGATAGAGCTTGGAAATGATGTCTTTGCTCCTCCGTAAGAGTCTCAAGGATGTCGGCAGCGTCTCCTCTTAACGAAGCTGCCAAGTGAAACGCTTTGGCTTGAGGATTCCATCCATTAGCTTCCGCTACTATAGTAAACTGTGTTTTGTATACTTGCCAGGATGTTTTTCCGTCGAATGTCGAGAGTTTAATCGTCACTAGGGAAGGTGTAAATATCACTTTGGATTCCTCATGTTCATGGGAAATCTGCTTCTTCAGGCTTTCAATCTCCTTCCAAAATTTCTGTTTAAATTCTTTTCCGATGTGTTCTCGAACCTTGTCAATACTTTCTTCCATCTTCAAAACTTTGGTTTCCACTGAAATTACCTTATTCTCAAATGAAGCCACCTTATCTTCAATTACATTCATTTTCTCCTGAATGATATTGGAGAATTCCTCTTTAACACTTACGATACCCTTCTTAAGCTCCTTCTGTCTGGATTTCATTTCTTCTTCAATTCTTTCCAGCGTTTTCTTTTGTGTAGTTTGGTTCTCCTCCAGGCCTTGCTTCATCTCATCTTGTCTTCTCTTCATCTCCTATTGTCCAGCTTCCATAGATTTCTTCATCTCCTCTTGGTAAGCTTCCATAGATTTCTTCATCTCCTCTTGGCAAGATTCCATAGATTTCTTCATCTCAACCAACAGAGCCAGTAACTCACCATTGCCGCTATCAGCCATCGTAGCCTGATATCTCGGTTTCACCATATACTGCTGACCACTACCCCACTTCTGACACCAAATGTTATGAAATTTCCGGGTTCGTTTGGATAGTGGAAGTTATGGTGCGGAGAACGCTCAATCAGCAGGCGGCAGCCGAACAAAAACAACGACGTTTATTTGCACGAAGACACGCAGGACAGCACAAAGACGACAACTATATACAGCACAGAGAAGACAATTATCTTCAGCCACGAGACGTGCACACAGCAGCACACAACAAGACTCCACTGCAGACAGTAGCGCATAGCTTAGTTCAGCACTAGCTTGACTCCATCGCTGCTCTGCTAATCTCTGGAAGACTCATTCTTTACCGTCCATTTCGACTACTCTACCCTGGCAGCTGGAGACTGCCGCCTTTTATAGGTCTTAGGAGGCGGGGCTAGAAGCCTCTCAACCAATCAGGAACGTTCGAGGCGTATATCGGTTCCCAATGGACGGATCGGGAAAATTCTCGATGTTTCGGGTATAATCTATTTTGGAGCCAAAGTCACCAAATTCGTCACCAAGTCGCCAGATGGCCGCCATGTTTGTCGCCAAGCTCTGAGACCTCCGACGCGACACCCGGACTCCGTACAATACAGATAACTGTAAAACGGTCTTTCTGATGATGAAACCTACTATGCTGGGAAGCAGCATTACAGATTCGTAACAATATATATATATATATATATATATATATATATATATAAGCATTATTTTATGTAAAGTAGAATGCAGTTTTGAAGACAGTGAAGAGACTCTCCATTTCGTGACGTCGTTTTATTTCATATTGGAGAAGCAGGCAGTATTTACAAGCAGGAGGGACGAGCAACACACACAACACAGAACGACACAGAAAGAAATAAAGAGAAAGCTCTTGAACATTTTATCCTCGGTCTTATATAACCAGAGATATTGATAGGGAAAATATTTTTTCATAGTGCTAATATATTATGAGATTTCGATAGAGGTTTTAGACGCATGTCAATCACAAGTAAGAGAAACACAGAAATCTTTTTAAAAAGAATGTGCTTATTGGACATTTTTCTAGCCCTTCTCGCGGAGTGTGAGAATGTGTCGGCATTTAGCCGATTTAGCAATTTTATAAAGATTCTCTTGAATTAATAAAGTAGAAACAGTGGAATTGGAGCAGGAATTAAGAGAATATTTTAGAATGACTTTATGGGTTAAATTAAGATAAAACTTTGTAAATTAATTAGAATAGAAATATCATTACACACACACACACACACACACATTGAAAAATATTTTCATTATTTTAATTGCCTAAATGTCGATTTCAAAAATAAGTTAAATAACAATTTTTTTTGTTGCCTACTAAAAGAAAATTTTCTTCATTTTTTATTCATGTAATTTACTTCATTTTTTTCGTATCTTCATATTTTGGTCCAACTAAAGGTTAGCTGAATTATTTTAATGTCTTTAATGTAAAGTATATATATATATATATATATATATATATATATATATATATATATATACTTTATTTTTTGTAGTAATACCGAATGCCGGTAGTAATACCATTTTGCAGCGTATAGATACAGCTATTAATAAGTTACATTTATATTTATACCATTTGAAGGCACAATTAGATATAACAAGCAGAAATTTTGTAAATTTGTAATTTTGTAAATTTTTCACATAAAATGCATAAAGATTCAGAGCAACGCAATTCTAGCGTTATAGTTTTTACTTGAGTATTTCTTTTTTTATATCTAATATTACAAATTTCATTGTTTTCACAGATACCCATATTTGGTCATCAAAGAAATCCATTGTACTGGTTGGGAATCACTGCTTTAAAGAATAAGGAAATGTCCATAAAATATTGAATCCTTGTAAATCTTAAAAATTCCAGTTTACGTTTATTTATAATTTATTATTTTTGTAGAGTGAAATCTTAATGATATGAAATTTTTAGCATCATTTTGCTGATAAATGCAAAGCCTTGAAATAGTGGAAAAAATATATCTTTAATCTATATACTTATATAAAGCTCAATTTGTGTGTGTTGGCGCTCTTCAGAAAAGAACATTTGACCTACAGCTACCAAATTTGGTACGTGTATACCTTGGAGGTCGGGAATATGCACCTGGGGTCCCTTTTTTTGAAATTTTAATTAGAATTTTAATTATTAATAAAAAAGTAACTTTAACGCCAAAAAATCTTTCATTTTCCCCAACGCCAAATGAGTAAGGCTTCGGTTATTTTCCCCAACAGTAATGAGGCTAGAGTTAACATTTTTCGGCCGAATATTTCAAACGATTCTGTTTATTTTCTTAATGTTTGATGCATTTAAAATTAAACATTGTCAATTAATAGATCTTTCAGATTCATTCTGAAGTACTTTTGAATTAAAATAAAACAGAATAAAGGAAATTAAAAATTTCTAATCTGCATAGCGTTACCCCAACTGGCGTAGAAAAATTCACGCATTTGCGTTACCTTAACTGGCTTTGAAAATTCACGCATGCACATTGTGTTCTGATTGTTGACAATATTATCAACGAATGATTCTTGATTTCAATTATTTTTAGGTTTAGTTGCATGCTTTTGTAATTAAATTGTATTTATGTTAGTTATACATTTTTTTTGTATATGCTTATAGTTTTAAGTACATCGTTTTTTAAGTAATTTTTTTTAAACCTGTTTTCGACCGATTATTTTAAACGATTCATTTTATTTTCTTAGTGTTTGATGCATTTAAAATTAAACATTGTTCATTAATCTATCTGTTCATGATGAATCTGTAGAAAATTTTGTTGACAAATTCTTGAGATATAACATAAATTAAAAAAGATATTCTTTAGTGCCCATGAAGTTTAAACGCTCAGTGACTCTGTTATCAGTAATCATATTATAAAAAATGCTTTGTTTCAGTAAAAAATATTATTATATTAATTGCAGATTAATTCTTTCCACTTTAATTTAAAGCATAAATTCTACGAGAGCTAACAGAAAATTAGAGAGATACATATTACGTTATGACTGAAGGCCTTTATAATATTATGAGTGAATTATATGACTATCAAAATTTGAAGTTTTAAAATATTTTGATGAAGAATCTATTAAAGTAGGCATTGCGTAAAATATTTAATTATTAAAATTTAAACGAACATTAAGATTTGTGAACCGGCTGGTCGCCAAAGGCGGCTAGTAATTAATAAAAGCTATTTTTAAGTGAATAAACTAATTTAGACGATATTAAATATTATATATTTATTTCAGATAAATTTTAAAAGAAAAGGAAGAAATAACTGAAATTGATTAATTCATGCACAATTGTTTCATTTTTTAAAAATTGAATGCTCAGTTGTGAAGGGGAGGAAAAGAGGAGGAGAATACACGTGTGTGCCCGTTTTTTTTACTTTCATCAAAAGTTAACGAACTGAAAGTCAGACAAAGTATTTTGCATGAAAACTGCGCAAACGAGTGATTCACTGCCTCCACGTGCTGGAATTCCTTATGTAACATGAACAAATTTCCCGTGGGAACGGTCAATGAGAAATTACCTCAAAATGCATTGTTTAGGGATGCTGTTGGGTAACGGGACAAAAACGAACATTTAGCTACGCAGTGCCGATTTAAAGGCAAATTCTAGAATGAACGTATTAAAATAATGAAATTTCAATTCTTATCAGTAAAAAAGATGTGCTAATAAAATTTTATAAAAATATTATAATAATATATAATTTTAATAATAATGTAATAAATTAATAAAAAATAATATGAGAAACTAATAAGTAATAATAAAATAATGATTAATGAAATAATATAATAAATTTAATAAAAATCTAAGATTATTTTATTATAACTCATTTTGGAGTGAAGTTCCCATACTTTCGGCTGTTTTTTTAATGCATGAATATTATTAACTAATAAAATATTTGAAGAATAGATAAATGAGATTATATATGTGTTAAAAATCAATATGTCATCGTCAATTATGTCTGTTTCAAGACATCAGCGGCATAATAATAATAATTCAAGACATCATCCGCATAATAATAATAATTGAAGACATCTGATAATTCAAGACATCATCCGCATAATAATAACAATTGAAGACATCGGATAATTCAAAACATCATCGGCATTAATTAATTCATCGATACTGCAATTCGAAAATAAATACACATAGATAGATAATTACACATATTCTTGATAGGATTCATGAAATTTGGTGCATCATTTGGTCATTCAGAAATAGAGTTTTTCGAGGAGGAGTCCTCACTTATTTCAACTTTCATTAAAACTTTTTTTGATATAATTGCAAGAAGAAATCCTATTTAAGCGAGATTCAAAACAAAGCAAATAATAGTATTTTTTTTCCAAATTTTAAATGATCCAACCACCGAGAGTAAATATTCATTCATTTAAAAAATTAAATTGCTACAAATCTTATTATTTTTTATATTCATTAAACCTTCTTTCTAGAACATCCATAATTAAAAGTTATTTCAGAAATTATATGTTTTGATTTTTTTTCTCTGAAGGAACATTTCTTGATTTTCCCTCTTATAACGAATTCCAATTTTAATAACAAAATTACGCAAATGAACAATGAATTTCATTAAAATATTATTGTTGTTATATTGAATGTTATCATTTGTTTCAATACAGGTATAAAAAAATGAAGGAAATATATTAAGGAGTTGTAGAAGTTAAACATGCTGAAGAAAATTCTATATTTGTGTATTAACATTATAATTCTTTTAAAGGAAATTAAATATGATAGAGTCGCTTTATAATGGATATTGTACTCAAAATGCATTTCTAATAGAAAAATTTGAGTCTTGGCCCAATTCCGCTAGATTAACATTCAGTTTTTAAATTATTTTGAAGAGAAGAGAGAGGATTTTAGGACATAGTAGCTAGGCTAGTCAGGGCAGGAAAATCGATTAATATTAGCCTAATTGAAAAATAAATAGAAATTCTTCGAATTTTAAAATATTAGAGATGCAATGGTATTAAAAGAATTATTAAATTCATTATTAAGATAAAACATAATTCATTATTTATTATATAATAGAAAATTAATTATTCATTCAGTTGATTATCTTACACTCCATTTGAAAAGTGCTGT
>JAPMOR010118992.1:0-63890 GCA_026543865.1 Argiope aurantia | reverse complement strand
CATAAGAGAAAGGAATAACCCCGTCGTCAAATTCATGAAAGTTTCGCCAACCAGTAAGATGGCCGTCAATCATGATGTCTTAATCGTATTAAATCTGAAGCCAAATTTGGCTAAATTATTTCTTGAAAAAAATTCACGTATGGTAGTCGTACCGTGTTTTTAAGTCTAATAAATTATTTAGATATTATTTCCTGTTGATTCGGATAAGTTATGTAGTTTTTACACAACATTAAAACCATGTTTATACAAATATTTATTTCTACAGATTTTTGAATATCTTTGAATTTGTGCATGAAATTTCCACATAGAAATATGCTTCTAAATAATATATTTTACACAATATACACAGAAAAAATATTTTATATATAATTTGTAGAAATAAAAAACATATAATTCAAGGATCAAAATTCAAGTAACATGCAAGTAAAATTTTAAAAGAACTTTTAAAAATAGAATCGTAGCAAAAAGGTAATGACATAACTGAAGTATTCTAAAGACCATCCCACCTTAAAAAGAAATTGGACATAAACGTAATAAGAAAAATAAAAATTTCTTGTCTGCATTGTCTGAGAAGCGAAGGTAAATTCTTTTTGATATAAGAAGAATAATCTACATCCTTTCCTTCTCTAACTGCCATTTTTATATTTAATTTCATAAGTGGTGTACTTTTTTCGATTAAAGAGAGTGGAAGAGATTGCAGTTGAAAATAGTTTTTCAATGAGGTGTGACATGCAAAAACAAAATACACGAAGTTATTCGCTAAAACTCATTTTTCAAACCATGATTTATAAACGACTATAGCCGCCATAAATAATCTTAAGGATTTTGACTAATCCATCTCATTTACCGATAAAAATGGAATCTAAGAGGTATTTAATGACTTTTATAACACTGGATACAAGTGGCGTGCATGTTGATGAAATTATATGCTATTATGGTCATCACCATTTCTACATCAGATTCCTTTTCCTAAATATTGGAACTATGTTTAACAGACTTAAAGTTAAATTAGCTTAAGTGGTTCCCCCAAAATATTCCCGAATACACTAATAAACTTGTCATGCCAAAGAACGCCTTACATGACATTGGAATACTGTAGTTACGAAATATGAACTTCTGGCATGAGTTCCGCAATTTTACTAAATCTATTAAATCTTCTTGGCGAGATACTTGGCGATTAATCACTTGCATGTGTTTAATATTATCTAAAAATAGAATTAGTGTTTTAGGCACGTTTCTCAACCGATTGAAACAATCATTTGTCACAAAACTGCACTTGTAGTCACAAAATCTCATACCAAATTAGATATATTTAAATCATTGGGTTTTTGAATTATCATGTTTACATGTTTCTGAAAATATAGACCGACAGAAAGTCAACCTGTAGTTGGATTTGGCTCAAAATTTGACAGGTGTCTACACTATAGAAATTAAATACGTGCGCCGAATTTTATCTCTCCAACTCTCTTCCTTTTTTAGTTATCGTATTAATTTATTTTCAAATAGCCAAACAGACGAGCATCTTCTGAACAGATTTTACTGAAAATTTAATTTTAAAAAATCTGAAAATTTGGTGTAAAGACGGTAAACCAAATTTCAACCTTCCAGCTCAAAGCGTTTTCGAGTTATCTTTGTCTCAGAGATACAGATGGAAATTTTCTAAAAATGCATTTTTCGTACTCAGAGAAGTCTAAAACTTGAAGATTTGTCGAAACCTCTCCAGTTGTTTGACGATAGAAAGATAATATATAAGAGAAATTAGATGTCGAAAAGTATTTTACAACATCTATCTTCTATGCGACTCAAGTTACCTTAAAAATTCTAAACAGAATAACGTCTCGCTGTAAAGCAACACTAGGGCTATTTTGGGACGGACCTCGTAATTTTGAACCGCGGTCAGATGACGAGGACGACACCTGTACTCAAGTTTGGAAAAAACAAGCAAAGTGCTGAAAATCATTCCGTTCCAAGAATCAATAAGACTGGTACAACTACAGATATTTTATGATTTCTACAACGCTAGCAACAAGTTATATATAATACTGATAATAACGAAAAACTAAAAATGTTAATTTAGTAACAATGTTGCATTTCTAACAGAAACTTAACAAAAAAAAGTGTCACACTCAAGTTTGGTTTAGTTTAGGTATATTAACGTCTCGTTGTAAAGCAACACTAGGACTATTTTGGGACGGACCTCGTAATTTTGAACCACGGTCAGATGATGAGGACGACACCTGTACGACACCTGTAGTTTGGAAAAAACAAGCAAAGTGCTGAAAATCATTTTATAATAAATAATTTCTGAACGATTTAAATCATCTTAAAGATTTTTTTAACACAATAGACTGATCCATTCCTAACATGAATAAAATTGGTACAGCTACAAATATTTTATAATTTCCATTATAATTATGTAGCAAAAAATGTATATAACGATGGTGATTAAAAAGAAACTAAAAGTTTCTGAAGTTAATAACAATGTACCATTTATGAAAAAGCTTAACAAAAAAAAAAGTATCACATTCAAAATTAAAAAAGGTCACATTCAAGGTTAAGCGTTGAAAATCATTTCATAACAACTAAATTCTAAGTCACCTAAAAGATTCTTAACACAATACCCTTTTATATCCCTACCGTCTTTAAAATTTGTACAGCTACAGGTATTTTATGATTTCCATATTGCTAAAAACAAATTGTACGTAATACTAGTGACAATGAAAAATAAAAGTGATAGAAATTAGAAGCAATGTTGCATCGGATGGGATTAAATGGCTGCCAATATTAAACTTCGATCCTAGTAAGTAGTTTTTAAAATGATTAAATTATTGCCTTGAAGATATTATTGAATATTTAAAAATTAAATATAGAATTAATGAAACTAATAATTTACTTGTCTTGACCAATCTCGAAGGAACTCGCCTAACAAAGAACAAATAAAACATACTAATTAAAATTGGGAAACTAAAATCCATTTCATTCCCAATTCCCCTGAGGCATTTTGAGAACTAAATTTATCTTATTTCGTCCAACATTCAACATAATTTCTACCACAAGTTGCCATTAGTCACTACATACTTTTTTTTTCCATTTAGAAGAAAAAATGAACAGAAAATACATGCTTTTCGTACTTTTAATTAAAAGGTTTGGCTTGAAAAAAAGTGCAGCCATTAGGTCTAAACCTTAATTACGAACAGAGCGACTGAAGAAAAAGAATAGTACTTTTCATACTGCTTTTGGGGGTCATTAATACATCGAATACAAAAATCAGTTCGACTAATGACTAATTTAAGTTTTTTTTCCTCCTTCATTTTTAATGTCATAGTTTTTGGATTGCTCGCCAGTTTGGCAGTTTTTCTTATTCTGGTTTGAACTTTCTTTTCCAAATGACGCAGGACAAATTGGCAGAAGGGGTGGTTAAAAAGTTTATGTAATTTCGGGCTTGTTTTTATTTCATTAGATGGCTAAGCATTCAGAAAGTATTTGAGTTCGTCTTAAAGATGAACATTTCGTGAAATAAATTTTTCGAGTTTGTATTTTTTTTAGATACTCTGTAATGCAAGAAAGTGATTGAGAGAGTTCACTCAGCTCGGTTCTTTTAGATATTTAGCGTTTCTCGTGTGAAAACTATGCTTTGTTTCTATCAAGAATTACTGAAAAAAATCATTAATTACATTGACATTATTAATAGATGCAAACATATTGAAATCGCTTTTTTTTTGCTCGGCTCAAATTGAAAAAAAGTTTCTCACAGAATGTTCTTCCCAAGATTGTGAATCTCTCCCTCCCCCCCCTCTCAGATTTTTAATACGGAGATTACCTATTCAGTTACTTTTTGGAATTTCAATAGTATATTTAATTGAATTCAAACAACACTTTGCATTTATTAAGGGAATAAAATAAACTTGTATATGAGAATGCATTCAAATTTTTTTGAGTTTTGTCTGAAAGAGGGATTAATATTTCGTGAAAGAATTCAAAAATATTGTATTTTTTTATTCTCTAATACAAAACAGCCGAATAATCTCCCAGAAAATGTCTCTCATACTATCCAATAAATGTATTTCTGCATCATTAACTTCACGTCATTAGCCAATAGAATTTACGAAAGTTCTTATTAGAGTGGGCTTATTCAAACCTTTGCCAATACAAAAGTGGCAGAAAACCGAATGTTTATTTTGGACACATTTTCCAACAAATTAAAACCAAAATTTGACACGGAACTCCAACCATATAATTTGTAAAGTGCTAACTTGTCTCCACAAATGATTCAAATTTTGATATTTCAATTGGATTTTAAATTAAACAAAATAAGCAAATTTTGCCATAATAAATAACCCTAATTTGCCATAATAAATAACATAATAAATAATACCTTAATAAATAACCCTTTAATAAGCAACTCCTTAAAATATTAATGCACAAATCTGAACTTTGGCGCTTAAAAAATATTTCATAATTTTCAACAATAAATTTTATTGTTGCAATGAATGTTGTTTACTCAAGCAACCAAAAGAACGAGAAATTATAACTTTCAGCCAATGCATACAGCTTTTGGAATAATTCCTTCGTTGGTATCCAATAAGGCTTCCTTATCCAACTCATTAAGGAAACCTTAGTAGACTCTTGGAAGCCTTAGATATCGGTGGACTAAGGATCAGCGGAATAGGATCACCTCTTTTATTGGTGCCTATAGACATAAGCAGAACAAAAGATTTCTCAAACTGCAGAAATTTTATTATTAAATATGCAAATTTGTTTATTCATTTTCAAACGAGCATATGTACTAGAAGTTGACAAAAGAAATCATTCCTTGAAGATGTAACCCTAGCGTGAAAAATACCCAGGCAAAAAATTCTACTTCCGCTAAGAATCACTATTTCACTATCACGGTGATCTTTTCAGCTATCTAGGGACTTATTTGCGAATTTATGTACGAAAGGTAATGTTGATCGATTATATATATCTGACATCCTTGAAGTTTACTGGACAATTATTCTGAATTGCACTACAGAATCAATATAAAAATTAGAGAAAATAATTCTTTTAATTTAAATAATTTAAAAAATAGAGCGTTTTTATTCAAGTTTGTTAACATTAATTTTAATTGTCTTATCTTATTTTCTGAAACAGATGATGGCCTATTTTTTACTATAATAGGTAATATCATAAACTGAATAAAGTGGATTTATTCATCGAAATTTTTTTATTTAATTCCGGCATTGTTCATTTCGAAGGACTGTTTTGGAATGGACTTCGATGTTCTGAAATGAAATCAGATAAAAAGAACAGCATTTTACTCCGAGCTTCATCTCTGAAATCTTCATATGTAGAAGTTTGGATAGGGAAATATCAGCTCAGATGCCGTTCTCGTGATCTGACCAAGGGTTAAAATTACGAGGTTCGTCTCGAAATAGTTCTGTTGCTTTAAAACGAGACGTTAATATAACCAACCCAAACCAAACTGAGATCTTCAGTGCAGTTTGAGATTAGATTAAGATTATATTCAGTGTAGTTAAGATAAGATTTTACCTTCAGTTCACATTTCAGATGAATTCAAGAGAGGATTTAACATATATTGGCTCGTATACAAATTCAGTCTTGTGCAATTCTTCAACCCTTAACCCTGAGGTCACGAAGCCGAAACAACTTGTAGTATCTAAACTCCGATTTTAGAATTAAAGATATTGATTTGCAAACATTCGCAATCGATTGCATAGAAACATAGAAATAAAATTCGGATATTTAAAGCATAATTTTAATAAGATTCATAATTCCAAAATAACAGCATGCAAAAACGAAAAATAAAGCAAGACATAACCATCATAAAACATTAAATGTTCCATATACATAAAATATTTAGCGAAATACTGTTTATTTTAAATCAACTACACGAAAAAATAGGAATTTTTGAAATTGATGTAAAGTTTTTCAATTGGAAACTTTTATTCATACTATTTTAATAAATTTCTACGTTTCTTAGCTTTAAATTCAATTTCTACTTTTATTCATTTGTCTGTGTTTGAAATAACCGTCTTCTGTAAAAAAAATGACAAACGATTCAAAGAAAATAAAATTTCTAAAGGAATCAAAAAATCGTTAAAGCTGTTAGTGACGCATTTTTTTGTCTTGTTTTCACCATTAAACATTTCGCTTTTACATAAAAATTACAACACAACAAACATGCTAAAAATAATGTTTATTAGACCTTATTATTTAGAAATGTTTTTACTAGAGTTTTCAATAAACATATTTTGCATTCGCTATGGCAAGTGAAACGAAATAAAACTATCAATTGTTATCATTTGCAACTTCATTTTTATGGTAAAATTAGAATAATATATTTATTTTTACCTCCAAATCTATTTGATTTAGGAAAACAAGGTTTATTTAACACTAAACGGAAATTAATTTAATGAGAAAACGATTTTAATAAGAAATGAAGTTTAATGCCATTTTTATATTATCTTTCATTTTAAATACATTTATATTTGTAAAATAATATTTTCTTGAATAAAAACAAAACGATAATAAAATGAGACCATCAAATTATTTACATTTGCAATTTCATTTTTATGCAAAAATTAAAATACAGTTATTTTTACCAACACACTTATTTGTTTTTAAGAAAAAACGATTTATTTAATGCTAAATGGAAATTAATTTTACTGAAGAATTGCTTAGTAAGAAACGAAGTTTCATGGCATTTCTATATTAAGTCTCGTTTGTTTAACATTTCTTAATGCAAAATAAACTTTCCTTGAATAAAAAAGCATTTAGAACTTTTAATCAATTTGAAATTAAATATACGGTTTATTTAATACTAAATGAATTTACTTAATACTAATTAAATCATAAAATTGCATATTTTTGTAGGAAACTTCAAAAATAAAATCAATAAATCCGTCAGAATGCATTTCTGAAATATACAAAGTCCTCCCCTTTTTTGGAAACCGAATGATCTTCATAAAACACTGCAACTGTGACTCAAAAGACAATTTCTAAAGTTTCTAGTGGAAGACAAAATGCTCTGAATTACGTATTTTAAGCTGCTTGAATCCATAAATTAGCGAAAAATATTACGAAGTCTATTGTGTATGCATTTCTTTAAAAATATTAGACATATTTAGTGAAAATTACTTGTACACTGACATTTTGGACAAAAGGAATAGAAATTTATTTTAGAGCAATCAACAACCTCCTCTAGGAAACGCTGTAGTTTAGTTATACTAACGTCCCGTTTTTAAAGCAACACTAGGGCTATTTTGGGACGGACCTCGTAATTTTGAACCGAGGTCAGATGACGAGGACGACACCTGAGCTGGCACCCTCTCTCCACACCACGCCACACCAGTGGGAGGACGTTTGGCCCCGACGGTTTTAATGTATACCAGACCCGCTTAACGGCGGTTCTTCGGTGAAATTGGATTAAGAACATGAAACCCTCCGGTTTCGAGGTCGAAACCTTGCCAACAGGCCACCGCGGCCCCAGGAAACACTAACTCGATTGGTAGAGCTTTTATACATTGGCATTTAACCAACTACAGATTAAAAATAACGTACCAGATGAAGGCAAGGGACCCAGAGTCAAAAGGGCTCCTCAAAATAAAGCCTATTTTGCATGTACTTTTATAACTAATATACTTTTATTTTTTATATTAAATGTCACGATAAATTACTCCCATTTAAATGATCAGACTCATTTTCCCAGGTATGAAAAAGAAAAAAAAATCATTACAACAACATATTCACAGAAAACTGTAATTTTTAGTATTAGAATGAGCTTAAACACATGTGAATTACGAACTTTAATTTTCAATAACTATCTGTACTCATTTCCATATAAAGAATCCATTCAATGTAGAATGCCCCTGCACCTCTATATTCATGTGATCATTTCGAATGTTTGAAATCCTTTGATCCCAATGTCTTTCAATTTCTCCTTCACGATTTTGTTGAACACTCATTTGAAAAAACTCATCGGCTTTGTAAACCATCTTTTTATTATCACAATCGGATATTTTGAATAAACGAAATCTCATTAAAGATTCAAATATCCAAATGCTTCCGAATTGTGTTATAGGTGGGAAAATTGCAAATTGGATATTTGTGTATATTTGAAAGTGTATATTTGAAATGTAAGACTATTCGAACCTACTCAAACTACAGAAATACGAAGAAATAAACATGAATACTTTAAAAAATTTTAAGTAATAAAAAATTAGAATTATTTTGTCTGGTTATCTTTACGCTATTGATTAAAAACGAATTGTTTTTTTTTCGTTAATAATATGGTAAATGTGGTTAGTTTATTATATTAATATACATGGTTTTATACTTTAAATTGACCGAACTAAACTAGTTAACTGGGTAGTAACTTCAGCTGCAGTCAGAATTGCGGATCAGAATATGTATTATGAAAATTATACGTCTGAGTTTTACGAAAAAAAATAGTTTGAAGTTTTACAATAGATGACGCTTTAATGCTGAAATCATATTCAAATAAGTAATTTAGATAATTGCGCGATACAAATGGCATCAATGAGTAGAACAGATCATTTATCCACATTGAACGTATCGCTGAACAAGAAAGAATGAGCTTTGATAATAAAACTTTTTTTTTCTTATAAAACTCCTTTTGGAGGAAATTGTAACTCCAGCAGTTGAAGAATCTATAAATTCTTCAAATGTTACTGTAAGAGTCCATTTTGTACTATGAATATTGGGCATTCTATGACCAAACGTGAAATGATTTTATGTCAAATTCTAAATTTCTGGCCTTATATGATGCACATCAAGAGCAAATGAAATTGGAAGATCCTTCGGCATGTCTTGCATTTACTAGCAAGGGTGCAAGGAAGATGAGTGCTAGCCATTGTATATTTTATGAACAGATAAAGCTTATTTCCTCTTAGACGGTACTGTGAGATCACAGAAATGCCGCATATTGGATTCTCACATTTATCATGCAGCGCAACAACAGCCATTGTGTTCCCCATATATCATACCACGGTGTGGTTTTACAGCGAATTTCATTTTGGGGCTCTTCCTTCTTAGAACAATTAACATTGAATGGATTTGTTAGAGGTACAATCACAAGCGAATGATGCAGCAGATTTCTAATAAACCATGTTGTTCTGACGTTAAGGCAAAAAGATTATTTAGCCATTATAGTGTTCATGCAAGAGGAGAAACTACTTTAGGCAAGACGTGCAAACTATGTGATTTCAGGTAACTTCTCTCATAAATGTGTCATCTTGCATATTTTTCCATTTGCATGCTCGGCAATATAACCAGATCAGAGCAGCAATGTTTTCTGTTTGTCGAGTTTTCTCAACGAATTTATCAAAAACGTGTAAATAATAAAGCGGAAAAAATCCAGCCTCATTGACTATGTCTATCTCTCCCTATTGATATGTTACTTATTGCCGTTGATAAGACGATGGTATACTATCAGCATAATGTTGAGTAACAATGTATGTTCATAAAGCACACAAATGTATAATTAAATAATATTTTTTGTTATCCTTTGACTTTTGAATTATTACTTTCCTTTTTATCCTTTACAGTCCCATCTTTTGATAAAATTTCAAATTATTTTTCTGAAGTAAATCTTGGATCATGATTTACATAACACATATTTGAAATTTTATTTGGATCCTTTTCTGTAAAACCAGAGTTATCAGCTTTTAAGTGCCATCGATTTAATGTTAACCACCCTGTAGATACTATTTCATGGACATTTTTAATGGAATTACTTCTCTACAATTACACAAGATCATTGAATCCAAGAAAAAAAAATCAATAGCTTGCACATTTCCTAAAACTTTTAAATATTGTTTTATATAAGAAGCAAATCAGCAGAAATTGACACAAGTGATACTTTCAGAAGAGCTCCCCCCCCCCTTCCAACAACTTTAGCGACAGAGCTAAAGACTAACTTCATCTGGTATTAATGAAAAGATATTTTTGAATTTCAAAATGATATTAAAATAATTTTTGGACGGTAATATATTTAAATATTGTGATAAAAAAAGATGAAAATTTCGACCGATTTTTAGTTAATTTAAATTTTTAGAAAAAAGCAATGAGTCCTCAATGCACATTCATACCCCAGAAACTACTTTTATGACAAGTGTGATAGTTCCAGATCATAGTACTAGCTTATAGACCGGCAACACATGCACATTAATTATCACTAGTATAAAGTTTTGCCTCATTGGCCATAAAAATCGCATTATATGTTATTTATTATTGCGTAATTTATTCTAATGCCGAATAAAAATATCACATCATTAAATAAAAGGATTTCTACGATTTATTTCTTATTCAACATTCTCAGAATTTTCTCTCAAACTCTAATAAAAAACAAGAAGTGGATATAGAAAAAAATTATAACTAATGAATTGATGCATTTCGGTTCTCAAAAGACTGTTCCATAAAAGTGACATTTAAGCAGTCATAAAAAAGAGGAGTATTTATTAATATCCAAAGTTCAGCCTCCAAGTGAATTAATATCTGGAGTTTCCAATAATGAAATGTCAGTCTTTTTTCTTGAGAAGCCGGAGACTGAGAGAAAAATATCTGATTCCGAAGTTTTATACATAAATCACTTCCTTTTCTATAAGAGACATTTCTCTTAAAGAACAGGAAAGATCTAAGAAAAAAGAAATATCTATTGTCGGCGTCATATTCTACTGAAATATCTTTATTTTCTTTGAGAAAAACCTAATATATACAGATTCCAATACGGCCAAATTTATTTTTGGTTGCTTTTTCATTGCAGTTGGCTGTAGGCAAAATCAAGTACCCGGATTGCTTTTGAAGATATAAGTTGGCCTTAAGGCGTTAGGTTGCCAAATGGAACCAAGATGGATTTTTCTCGCAATTTTTCTTTATTCAAAAAAAAAAAATCTAAGAATGAATTTTTCCCGTATACAAAACATTTAAATAGAAACTATTATAATCACCCGCTGTTCAGTGGATTGATTTTGTTGAAACTTTTAATTTTAGAAGATTTAATTTTTTGTTCGAAAAATATCTAAGAATGTCATCTTTTGTCTTATATGAAACATACAAATAGAAATTGTAACCATCGGCTTTGTTGAAACTTTCAATTTTAGAAAGCTATTTCATTAGTCTGAAAAAAGTGAATAAAATTAGAATTAGGTTAGTTTTGTTCATCTGTGAGCACAATATTTGAAAATGGAAAATTTGAACAAATAAAATCTGGAATACCATATTAACGTCAAAGTTTTAATTTTGCATCAAATTTCTGACGCAACATATTAAGCGGAATTTCGTTTGTCTGTATATAAAATTACAAATCTGTCATCTGAATGATATAATAACATCGCTAACAAAATTTCGTACATGGTTTTATTCTCAGAATTATAAACCGCTTAAATTTTGGAACAAATTTATGGATTGATCCTTATTTTGTATCGCAGAAGTACAGAAGTTATACTTATTAACTAATAATTTATGTTTTTAAAATATTAAAATATATTGCCATCGACAACTAACAAGTGTTCAAAATTTCAAACATCTGACAAATTTAGAAATGAAAAAAAATTGTTTGCATAATTCCATCATTAAAAATGGGAAAGAAATTAAGTTCAATAACAAGTACTTAAACTTGGATATACAATATAATCATAATTCTAAATAATAATAAAGGGAAACTATAGCGATTCCAATCATAAATATTCCATTATAAATGGAATAATTGTAAATAGTTATTGATAATGGAAATTATAGATGATTTCCATTATAAATAATTATAATGGAAACTATTAAAGCTATAGACATTTAATTAATGTACTTAATTAAATCTCTACAGCTTTCTTCCGTATTTTTAAAACTTCATTTTTACTTTTTGTATATCAAATGCAGAGGAAATATTGTAATATCAAAAAATTCGATCTCGAGATTTTGACGAATCTCCACGTATCAAACTTCTCCGACTTCGAGAAACATATTTTTGATTTTATAAATATCTTTTATTATGCCACTTCGTGTGCCTGTATGTGAACACGATGATTCAAAATGCTTTGAGTTAAATGGACGAAGTTTGGTACATGGAATTTCAACAGAATTTGTACATTTCTATCAAAATTTGAACTAAATTCCTTGAATCATGTCTGTCTGTTTAGTCAATTACAAATGAATTTAATAAGTTCAAAATGCAAAGAGCTAGATTAATAAAATTTAGTGCATATGTTTAGCATCATGTAGATTCTTATCAAACTTTGAACCAAATCTGTCAAAAAGTTGAACACCTGTCCGTCCGATCTTTCAAATGCATGCGAATGCATTAACCAAATTAGAAATAAATTTTAAGTTCAAAAAGGAAACAAAAAAGAAAGAAATGATGAAACCGGCCTGAAGACTTTTTCAAAGGTCACCTTCAGGCAGCGATTCAAACCAAGGAATTTTTCTGTGAGGAGTTATGACTTTCATCCAATATATTGACCCTTTGTGACCAGAAAATCACAAGAAATTGAAGTTTTGGGATAAGAATTAGTATTTAAATATATTCTTATTAGTACCATACTAATATTAATAAGAATTAGTATTAATATGGTAATTTGAATTAGTGTTTATTATCAAAAAATCAAAAACAATAAAATACACAATAATAAGCAAAATATTATTTCAAAAATCAAAATCTAAGCAAGATCACAACAAACTGGAATCAAACCAATCTACAAAAGGACCATTAAATCATAAAACTGAAAAACATCAATAGAATATAAAAGCAGAGAATATACCAGTAGAAAATGAAATTCCACGCACTTTGCGAGAAAAATAAAAGCATCGGCACGCACAAACTGTACACTAAATTCAAATTCCCGCGCTTAAAGCTGAATACGCCTATAACGCTTGTTCAGAATGCAACATCATCATAAGAAATAAATTGAACGATCTCAGCGCCATCTATTGAGCTGAAAAACTAAAAAGAATAAACTTGAAAGCATACTTTTAATTGAGAAAAAATAGTTAGAAAATAATAGAACATATGTTTGAAAATAGATTGACCTTCTCTCATTAAAGCTTATATATTGCAAAAGTTTTTGGAAAAATCATTGGAAATGAAGTTTTTAATGAGATTATTTGTTGCTTCAGTATAAGAAATTTCATTATTACAAATTTTTTAGTCCTTGATTGTTTTGTGAGAAAATCAAATTTTCGAAAACATTAGATTTTAAATTATAATGGAATATAACATTTCATCCACGCAATACTTGCACAGCCTAAATAATATTTTAACCCATCGTAGAATATAACTTCAAAACATCTCTAAGCATTGTTGTTGTTGTTTTTTGCTGATATTATGATAAACTGTAGGTAATTTAAGATGATTTGCTGTAATTATTTAGTGCAAAAATGGAATATTATTGAAATTATTATTTGAATTTTGAAGCTCATTTTACATTTGGTACAATAAGTTGACGGAGGCTACATTATACAGAATTAAAAATATTACAACCGTATATAATTTTATAAATATTATCTAAGTATTTTTTAATTAAAACTGAACTAAAAAATTATAAGCTACATAATATAGATATTCATTTCACCCAAAATAGAGTTAAAATATTCGCAAAATAATTAACATTGAGATATTGAATCTGAAGAAACATTCATTGCTTCAAATTTTTAACCAAATTACAATTAATTTTCAAAATTAAATAACTAGTACCAGTTATTAAATAAATGAATATTATGGATATCAAGAATGAAATACAAATGAAGAATACAAGAATGAAATCGTAACGAAAAGTTTCTAGTCGTAGGTAAGCAGTGTCAAAATATTTACTAATTTTGAAATTAATAATGGTTAAGTGACAAAATTAATATTTTTCAGAGTTGCTATTGTAGAGCAATTGAATGCTGTAATAGTTTTTGTTTTTATTTATTTGCAATATTTTCTTCATGAATCGAGAAAAAATATTTAATGAATGGTAGATGGAAATACTAAAGACAAATAAAAGTGTAAAAATGAATTGTATCCTATTTTTATTCCACTCAGACGAATCATTGTTTTCCATTTAATTACGGGGCCACAGTGACTGGTGGTAAGGTCTCTGCTGCGGAACCGCAGAGTTTCAAGCTCGATACCCGATTTCCCCTAAGAGCCGTTGTGTAAGCTGGTCTGGTGCACGTAAAATCCGTCCAAGCAAAACTTCCATCCTCTGATATGGTGAAGTTTAAAGAGGAAAGGATGACAGCTCAGGTGTCGTCCCAGTCGTCTGAACGGGATTCAAAATTACAAGGTCCATCCTAAAATAGCCCCAGCTTTGCTTTAAAACGAGATGTCAATCTAACTGAACTGAACTGAATAATTTAATTACGATTATAATGAATTCATTATTTCCCAGTTACTTTTATACATAAATACAAAAACTAATCAAGAAATTAATATTTATCAGGAAATGAACCTATTGATTATGCAATCATTTGTCTATATCTTCCTGCAAAAATAACTAATTAAAAATATTTAATCATTCTGAAATTTCGTTTAGAATAAAATGAAAACTTACTTCCCATTTTGAAAGAGCTATGTTTACGTAAAAGACTCTTTGCAGTCAATTGATATTTCTACAAATATCCCTTACTTGTTCCAAAATATCCGTTAAGTCGAGGAAAATTTACCAAAACATTTAAAGTTCATTCTATAAAATATTTCAATGTGGAAAATAGATAGGAAGTTCTATTCGCTCTTTCGAAGTAATTTGTATTAAAATATATATAATTTCAAATTCTGATGTCTAGCCTCGTGTTCTCTGAATATAGTGTAAACATTTTAACAGCAGATATAAATCTAATTTTATTTGGTCGATTAAATAGTTATTCAAGAATTCCGAGTAGTGTATTTTGTGTTCAGGATCATTAGAAAATATTTCATGTCAGATATTATTTTATGACATTAAATGGCTTCGAAATATTAGATGGTTACTTGAATATTTCATTAATTTCAATATTATTGCATTATTTTTCGATTAGTAAAATTTGTTAGAAATTTAACTCATATCTCAGACAAGCTTTTGAATTGATAAATGATATTAGAAATATTTGTATTGAAAGTAATGAGTGTTAGCTTTTTTAGCAGTTCCTATTAGAATTTGCAACAACTGTACTTTAACAATAAAACACAAATTGATAGTTAAGGGAAGAAACTCATTTCCTGTTATTATCTCAGATTAATATTTCTGTTTGTCTCGAAATATATTTACAAAACCGTCGGCTTCAATCCTTTTTGTGCTTATATTGGCCTAATGCATTTTGGAAATATAAAGTCTATCTTTTGATATGCTCAACAAATTAGCCACCTTTGGCGACTAGTTGTTCTCATACCATATTAATACCATTCATTTAGTAATGCCAGTAAACTTTGATGTGATATATCGTGTCATACTAAACTGTAAAGTTATTTTAAGATAACATATTGATAAACAAACACATAGAAAATCTTGATTGGCTTATAATCTGCGCAACCTGGCGAAATTAATTGGTAACCACACAAAGCTACTCCGCCTCGCCTGATTAAAGACATTCATATTAAATTTGAATGACCGAATGACGATTGGTGGAACTAAAGTTGAGTCCTAAAGTCCTTTACCGGCCACGGTACAAACTTTCCCTTGGGAAATGCGTTCCTTCATCGGAGGAAGATAGCCCACCCCCACAATTTCTGTATCCACTCCAGTGACGAGAATCAACCACCATGCCGAAAGCTTCTCATTCTCATATGATGTGGGCCCCAATGGTAGGAAATTAATTGGTAAATAAAACTGGCAAGTTGTTGAAGTTGATGCCTTTGTGTAGGTTTCAGTGATATCTTTCAATAATGAAGAGTGGTACGGAAGGAAAAAGATTCAAAGTTGATGTACCTATAGATAATGAGCTTTCAAATAAAAAAAATTAAATTTGTAAGGATGATAACTTGGGAACTCCGACAGTCAATTCCAAGACATATGATAAACGGAAGAAGTGGCACCTTCTTTTCATCAAAGTGACGTTCAAGTTTCAAAAGCAACTGTGACGGGAAAATTGGTCTTATTTCAAAACATAAGACAGTTTTTCTTCCAATAGGAGTTACACGGGAAAAATGGTTGTATGATTAAAAGTCTGACAGAAACAAGTACTTTTTTATAAAAGCGTGCACGAGTCTACAAGCTTTTGAATGATTAAGTTCACTAGCAAAACCCAAGAAAATACACCATAGCCAAATTTCTTTGATTTTTACTCAGACAAAATAGGTCATAAGACACTTACAACATCTATTTAATGCTTTTAATACTATTTTTTAAAATGCAACTTTTTCTATAATTACTTTTACCATAAAGTTCGCAAAAGTTTTCACAAAACAATGTAAAATGTTGGAAATGTGTGGAAGCATCATGCCAAAGAAACTTGTTAATAATAAATTTTTATCTTAGTTTCTTCATTAAATATAAATTTCGTAAGAATAGAGATTTATAAAGAAAACATAAAAAAAATAATTACACTATCTTTTGAACTCATTTCTATATCCTTTGGTCAAACACCATAATGCTATCATTGCTAGGAGGTAGTGGATAAAAAAAAATGTTTGTTTGTTTAATGGCTGGTAAAAATTGCAATTAAATATTTTGTATAGCTTGGTTTTAATGGTTTCATTAAAAAGAAACATCTCTAAATTTCAAATTTTGAGGGACATAGAAGACATATTATTATACAAGCCTTACACCATTCTGCTTATTATGTTTTGTATTTCCTTAATTTGCTGTTGGCGTCTTTATATATCCAATTATATAGTAAGTAGCTTTTAAAAATCAGCACATTATAAATGTTTTTCGCTATTATTTGATACTGAAATTAAACTTTAATTATAAATTCAAAAAGCTTCAAAAATTTAATTAAAATCCTGAATTATATTAATAACTACTTAACATGGAAGCTTAAACCGAATCTTTTGATCAATTACATTGAGGAAAAAACACGTATGAAATATTTATAACAATAATGAAAACGATTTGAAATTCATTTTAACATTAGTTAAGTTCAAATCATTTTATTGCTGTAAAATAAGCTGAAAATATTTTTTTAATTAAAAAGAATATGTTATAAACAATTAGTATCATTGAAAGGATTTTTTTTAAAATTTTAGGATGATGCAAATATTATTTTTGTTATATTATATTTTCAGAAAATATCGAATAAAAAAAGCCAACGTTTGGAATTAATTAATTAAAATTTTTAAAAATCACATCAAATTGAACATTTCTATCCTCCTAAGTATATATATGCTAAATTTGATATCTTTAGATCAAGTGGTGAGGACTCATCACATACACACACTCATCACACATAAACACACTCAAACATACTTATCTTTATCTATCTATATCTATACTTATAATAAAGCTCAACGTGTGTGTGTGTGTGTGTTGGCGATCTACAGGCCAGACCATTCAACCTACAGCTACCAAATTTGGCACGTGCATACCTTGGAGGCCGGGAATGTGCACCTGGGGGTTATTTTTTTGAATTTTTAAATAGAATTTTATTTATTTAAAAATTAAGCGAAATTTTGACGTGTTTCTGCTATAACTTCCGAAAATATTACCGCACAAAAAAGAATTTTACATGAAGTTAAAGATCAAAAATTTATCTTTTAAATAATGTTAACCTTCAAATTAAATTTCTATTTTTAATGAATTTTTAAATAAATATTTTAACTATATTTTTCAACAATTTTTTTCGTACAGAATAAAAATAAAATTTAATCTGCACGAGCACATTTCGCATTCATGGGAAAAAATTAGCTTTTTTCAAAGTGTTGCCATCACATTGATTAAAGCCCCAATTAAAAATAAATTAAATCTTTTTGGAAAGGATATCTGCAAAAATATAATTTTCGGCACGTGTCTGTAGGAAATGAAACAAATATAAAATATTTTTTTTTCTAAAAAATAAATTCAAGAAAAATTATTTTATGATCTTTTACACTCTATATACAGGGTATTTATTTAGTCTCGGACCCATTTTGATATTTAATGACTCATAAAATAATGAAGATATAAACAAACTTATGGCATTTATTGATAGAACAACTCATATATTTTCCTTTTCAGGTTTCAAAATTTTAATTTTGTAAATATCGTCTGCGCTTGTTTTTAATTTCAGATAATTTCATTTTCCAGTCTAAATATCTGTACTTTTCTAAATATCGTCTGCTTATTAATTGCATTTTTCTCTCTTTTGTTTTTGGCAACTATTGAAATGTTATGTTTACTTTTGATGCGTTTGTTCTATGTAGTACTTTTGTATGTGATGTTTTATTCGAGCGGATATTAAGGAGAATGCATACACCACAAGAGAAAGCACAGATTTTATGGTGGTCATAGAGTTAATTTCCAATCAACTAAATCACTGACTTTTAAGAGTTAATTTCCAATCACTTAAACTGACTGATTTATAAAAATTTGAAAATCACTATTCTATAAAAAAAAAGGATAATTTTAGATTTTCCATCGATCGCTTCAAAGAAAATACGCCAATCAGCGCGCAGGTTTCTCAAGATTAATTGGCCTAAGATTATGAAAATGTTGAGTTTTTCTAAATATTTAACATTTAAAACTTCATAAATAAGTCTTAGTTGATCTTGGAAAATAGAAACATTCATTCATTTATTTAAAATTTGGTGTGTCCAGAATATTTATCAGAATATGATACCTTACTGCATTAAATTTAGACTTCATAATTTTTGAAATATATTTATAGGCCGGAACAAAATATTATTATTGATTTCATTTCAATCCTTTTGAAAGCAAAACTAAAAACTGAATTTTATGTTGAATCTGAGAAATTTTTGTTGAATTATTGTTTGAGATATTACATAAATTATGAAAAATATTTTGTAGCTAACATAAGACTTAAATACCTAGTGATTCTGTTTGCAATACTCACATTCAATAATAGTAATAATTAATACATAACAATAATGATGATAAATAAAATAAAACGCTTGGTTTTATTAAAAAATATCTTAATACTAATTGCAATTTCATCATTTACATTTTGAATTAAAGAAGTTTTGCCGGAAATGACAACAAATTAGCAAAATATATATAGTAAATTGAACGAAACGATCTAAACAGTATAAGTTTGGTATGGCTATCAAAATTTGAAGATTAAAAATGTTTTGTTTGAGAATCCTTTAAGAGACCGGTTACTTAAAATATTTAATTGAAAATTGTTGCGAGCGGTCATACTGGCGAACCGATGGTCGCCAAAGGCGGCTAGTACTTATAATAAAGCTCAATGTGTGTGTGTGTGTTGGCGCTCTACAGGCCAGACCATTCAACCTACAGCTACCAAATTGGGCACGTGTATACCTCGGAGGCCAGGAATGTGCACCTGGGGGTTATATTTTCGAATTTTTAAATAGAATTTTATTTATTTAAAAATTAAGCGAAATTTTGACGTGTTTCTGCTATAACTTCCGAAAATATTACCGCACAAAAACGATTTTTACATGAAGTTAAAGATCAAAAGTTTATCTTTTAAATGATACTAATGTTTTAATTAACAGGACGTAGACGCTATTTAATTTCTAATTATTATTTTTTTATTTATTGGATGGAATCTTGACTAGTTTGCTGGGAATTAAGTTAGCTAATCTAACAATAGATATTTTAATTCTGGAAAATTAATTTTTTATCATTTATTAAAAAAAATTAACGATCAAGTTGTGGCAGACTGAAGTCAAAATACCCGCTTCGCCTAACGAATTTATAACGTTTAAAATGAATTAACCAATCCAAATCCAATGATATATCTGTTAGAAACTTCCCATCATACCTTTAAGCATATCTTACAATGACTCTTTTTCCAGATTCAGATATTAATCATAATGATGTAGAAATTTTACTTCCCAGATCCTCTAAAAGAATTAAGTAAAAAGGAGATAAATTCTGAATACTTTCTCATTAATCCAGAAGACATAATTTTTCCAGAGATTAAAGAAGACTAAAATAAGATAATCTTGTCGAGGATCATAAAAAAGTAACTGTAAAAGAGTTATGATTATGTACAAAGAGAGCATTATCTCCACCGCGAAAGGGGAGCTAAGTATTGCCCCCGTAATTTATTTCGTCATACTTCAAGAAGATAAATACATCTTAGAATAATAAAAAATAATTATTGAATAAACTTAATTTTTTTTTATTTATGGTAAATACTGTAGAGAAAAAAGAAAATTATAAAAAAGTGGTATAAAACAAATATTTAACCTTCAAATTATTTAGTATGTTTTACCGTGAAAGTGAATGATTATAATCCAATAGATTTGTTTGGAAAAAGATGCTGTATTAGAATTTCAATACCAGTATAATAAATCTATGAGTTCAGCAAAATAAAATTTGTTCTACTTCTAATTTTATCTAGGTATTTTATTTTATGTAGGTTTATTTTTTTATTTCTTATGAAAATAATTGAAATTATTTTTGTCATATAATTATCTTTTATAATTATTATAATTATCTCTTACAATTATTATTTCTTATTATAAATAAGAATAAATATGGAGACCCTGAATAAATATATGTTAAATAAATAAATACTTTTACAGAGTTAGTTCACAGAAAATATTCAATATATATAAATGTGCAAACCATAAAATATGTACCATATAGGAAATCCTTTCTTGATTGAAGGCGATTTTATAGCACCAAAAGAAAATTTTCTGCCATATATCTTCTAGAGCTAAATAATCTGTTTTTAATTTACTAAATTACGTATGATTCTAAGAAATTAACATACAAACTAAGAAAAAAAACTTATCGTATCTAAGTAAAAATCTTATCTGGTCTCGAAAGTGCTATTAATTATTTTTGCAAAACTCATTCATTATATACAAAAGAAGTTAAAATGTTTATGTTAAATGGAGCGTTGTGACTGCAGTGAGCTTATCTTAGCCGAATCAATTTTCAAGGAAACAAAAAAAAATTATAAAAATTCTCTTAATTTAGAAAATATTACCTAATTTCTATACTATCATAAAAATAATATTTACCTACTATAATTTTATAAAAGAGAGATTCCTTTCAAAGAGACCATCATAAAAAGTCTAGCTACATTTAAAAACACAATAATAAAAATGAGGTGCATTTATTCCTATTTTCTTTCAATTAAGAAATTAAAGCTAGTTTATAGGAAACCAGTCCCAAGATTTTCTGCTATTGAACTTGTTATCTTAGAATTAAGTTATAAGAAAACTTCTCCAGCAAACTAAATACATAGCGATATCCCAGTAACTTCTATCCTAGTTCCATTAGTATCCTTTCCACCATTTTACAGTGTATTTAACAAATTCTGTCGAGCGTAATTTATCTAAATGCAATAAGATATCTCAATAGCACGCAAATAAAAAGCTTCCTTTCATATTTATGTTTAAGCGGAAATTTCCGGTACTTCATTCAGGTGAAAAATGTTAAATACAAATATATGGGATTTTTTTTTGTGGTTGTTTAACTACTGTTCAACATCTTACTATTAAGACATTATTTTTCCAAATCAGATATACTACAAAGTATAATTTACTCATTCTTCTATTTAATGAAAAGAAATGAAGTGAATTTAGTTGCAAATCAAATAGAAGGGATTTTATTGCAATGCTATTAGAATTAGTTATCTTACATTTAATCCTTTATAGGATATAACTCTGAGCCTCTACAAAAATATTTTACGCATTATATTATGAGAAATTATTTCTGTAAATAGAAAAACTTCAAAATTTTGTTGATTTAACAATTAATTAATGAAATAAACAATAGAAACTAGATACCAGATATTATTCCGGAGAAATTAAAAGTAATAAGTATACTTACCACTGAAAGTTAAAAAGAGAATGCTGCCTGATACTCATTATATATCACTTAATTTATGTAACCTAAAACAATTTACAAGAATTTTTTATAAGTATAAAGTCATGAATTTTTTTCAAATTCAATTTCAATATTTATTTAGACATAATTTTGGTGTTCATTTTGTATTTGACTGGATGGCTGTGCGGTTAAATATTACATTGAATAAAAATGAACTTGTTACAATCTATTATAATTTTAATAATATTCTAATTATTATTTAATTAATTTTGTTTAAATAATTTTAATTATTATCTGAGCTAAATTTTGTGCCGAAAACTATTCGAAAATATTATAATTTAAAATAGTTAAATATTCAATGCAACTAAATCATATTAATATAATCGCAAGATCATTAACAGGGATAAACATCGATCTTTTTCGATGTTAATAACCCTCTTAATGATCTTACACTTGAAAAACTATTGATGCAAAAGAACCATTTATTGCACAGCATTTTTTTTTCAAGTTCTGAAGACAAAAGAAAAAGAACTTAGATTGAATAATTTTTTAAAAAAAAAATCTGATAATTAAATACAAGAATATTATAGAGATAAGAAAGATAATTCGAATTTGCTGTGTTTCTAAGAACATTTCATGTTAAAATTTAACGATAAAAGCTGATATTTAATGTCGTTACGAAAGCACTTCTGCCGTGAATGGAAAGTGGTAAGTATCGTTAATAATTAGGATTAAACGACATAATTACTGTTTTTATTCTCATTAGAATACTAAGTGTCGAATTATCAAATTTATAGTTTTTACAATACGTTTCCAAGGCATCATAAAAAACCTTTCGTAAATGATAAAGCATATATATATTAGATAATATAAATGATAAGTATATATAATAAAGATCTATAAAGGCATCACTCTGAAATCTCCTAAACTTTATGAAAATCTTTATTCTTCGGAAATCTCCTCTCTAGTAATTAAAACATAGGGAAATAAACAATATTTACATGTTGCTCCGGTAGAGGCCAAGGAAGATCTGTCCAATTTAAGAGTAAACTTATCATAAAACAGCGAATGATTTTTTCCTGATTTATTAGTGGGCACATCAATGAGCTTACCATCCCACTGGTCCGGAAGTTCTTTCCAAAATGATATTGAAACTGATAGGCATTCCTTACCTACAGTCTTGATTGTTGGAATTTTAAGAAATGCTGACTTTGTTTTAAAAGATACAATTTTATTTATTGACTTTTTGGAAGATTTGAACATATTGAAATGATCTAGACCATCCGGAATTAGTCAAAATAGCAACAACATATCCATAAATGCTAAGATGAGGTAATAATTACGCTTCTGTCAAAATCAAACTCACAGAGGAACAAGTGAAAAATATTATATCATAATTCCATTAACAGGACATATACCGCTTTTCCTCAAATCCCTGATATTAATCATAACACTAGAAATTTTGTTTCCCTGATTCTCCTAAAGAATTAAGCAAAGAGGGGATAAATTCTGAGTATCTTCTCATTAATCCAAAAGACAAGGTTTTCCGGAGGTTAAGGAAGACTAAAGCGTGCCAAACCTCGCCAAGGCTCGTAAAAAGAAACCGTAAAAGAGTTATGATTATGTACAAAGAAAGTATATCTTCCCCCAGAGAGAAAGGCTAAATATCGCCCCTGATATTTATCTCTCCATACTTCATGAAGATAAATATAGCTTAGAACAGTAAAAGAACACCCAGTGAAATAAACTTCAATTTTTCTTATTTATGGTGGGTAGTGTTGGAAGAAAAGAAAGAACAATAAAAAAAACTTTTTCGGGGGTGTGCGAAACAAACGTTAAAACTGCATATTATTAGGCATGTTATATCATTAACGCTTGTGATGGTAACTACACAGTTGTGTTCTGAAAGTAGCTGTAAAAGAATTTCATTTAACAGAGTTATAAATCTATGAACACGGCGGAGAGAGAATTTGTCTGGTTTTCTATCTTTACAAGTTTTTTTTTTCAAAGATGGCCGTCTTTTATGGAGATTTTAAGAATTACTTTAGCAAAGTAAGTGTTAATTTTTTTTAACAAATGGCCTTTTCTGCTTACGAGTTTATAGCCCCTGTACTTACTCTAGGGAAAATGTAGCATTCAAGTAATTGCGAAATATTTTATGCTATTTAAATTTGATATATTTTATCTTTTACCTTTTAGAGTCAAATCCCTTCAGTTAGAATTAAAATATCAAATGTTATATTAACTAACGGAGTTCCCTACAAACTAGTCATGATTCTTCCAATACATAAAAAATAATTCTAAACAGTTCAGAAATTAAATAGTTTCTATGAAACTAATACTGTTTACAAATGAATGATTTTCTTTCACAATTTCCCTTCAATGATGATTTTAATGATAAAATGGAATTAATTAGTTAATGGTTGTGAGAATTATGAATTTTAGATATACACAAGAGATTTAAATAAAATTAAATACAACCAATATTTCAGACATCACCAAAATCAGATTTACAAAGAGCAACATTTTTTAATGGCTTTTTCTAAAATATCAAAATAAAGGCATATATATGATATAACCTTAGATATTTCAGCTATATTTTTAACCACTTCTATTTTATCTATATAAAAGTAGATAAATCTATCGTTCTTATATCTTTAAATAAAATTTATCCCCAGTTTAACAAGAGTAAAAAATAATGGTATCAGGATGATTATTTACTGTATCAGTATCAAAAACTTTCAGTAATTTCAATGTTTTTTGCTGTTCTGCTAAATACACTACTAAAACTTACCAAGAAAGAAAAGGAAATACACGAGAATCGGTGTTTATGATAAAGAAGTAGATAATACAATAACATTGCTATTATTTACCTAATAGAAGGTGATTAACTGATACTGTAGTTTCTCTTCGGTGATCATTAGGAAAGAGGTAAATGAAAATATTCCTCGCAATAGACTTTTAAGAAATTGTTTTCTCCTTTGCTTAGTGTTTATCGTTTGAATTTCATAGTGTCCATTCTTCAGGCATATTGTTTAGAATTTTCGTATTGTATTTTTATTGTATTTTGTATTGTAAAGAAAATAAGGCAGTTAGTTTTTATTTGATTTATAAGTTTATATTATTAAGCAGTTTAGTTATTATTTATGAAATTCAAACGATAAAAACTAAACAAAGGAAAAAGCAATTTCTTGAAATTCCCTTACGAAAAATATTTTCATTTACCTCTTTCCTAATGATCGCTGAAGAGAAACTATAGTATCATTATTCACTTTATATTAGGTAAATAATAACAATGTTATTGTATTATCTACTTCTTTTAGATTATTTATTATACTAAGAAATTTATTCAAATGATCCCTTATATATTTTTCTAGAAAAATACAGTATAATTATAAAAAAATTTCCTTATTTGGAGGCTTAGATAACTCAAACTAAAGATCAGAACGAAAATAAATTTCATATACAGTCACTTGAAGCTATGAAAAGAATTTCAAAATGAACAAAAAAAAAACTTGTTTACAGGAGAGATTTCGGCGCTGTTGAAGCAAAAACACTGAAGAAAGGAAAATGAATTGATTAGGTAAAACTTCATTAAATTTGAATAGCGAAAAAAGGCCCATATATAAATAAATAAATAACGAGCAGTTGAAAACTCGCATTTCTATTTGTTCACGTTAAGGCAACATTTTCAGTGCGCTGATCTCACTTTCGTGTATAAGAATTTGCGTTGACAACTTTTAACAGTAGAATTCATCATTTATTTCCATTCCTTTCATTACTTTTTGTCTGCATATGTCTCCAAAAAGGAAAAGTTATTTCATCATCATTTTGTATTTGTAAATAAAATGTTTAAAATGTTTTACGCTTTAATTTTTGGGCAATAAGTATTTAAAACCTCTGGTTACTTGATTAATCCATTTTCAAAACCCCTTCTACTTTGTTTCAAAGTATTATAACAATTAATTTAATATATTAAAGCAGGAATTTTCCAACAAATTTCTTGGGTCTATTTTTCTGATTAGCCTCCATTTTAGAGAAAGGATCAAATATGGACTAGGAAAAACCACTTAATTTTTACCGTTCGGGTTCAAAGTGAGATATAGATCTACAACCTTGGTATCATATTTCATTTTTGAATCTTTTTTACGATTTTGACTTGTCATTTTTACATTTACATAATAACGCGAGCCTAAAGTGTATCCTTAAACGAATTCAATCTAAAATTACAAACTGATAGATAATTTTTATTTATAGTTTTAAATTTAAATTAATACATTGAGCTTATCCCTCTGTTGAATTTTTCCATTTTTTTTATCCATGGACATTTCTTACTTTTTTAATATAAAATATTATTCAGAATGAAAAAAATAATTCATTAATAATACTATTTCAACATTCATAAACTATGGGCAGACGAATGGAAATTTTAGTCGATTTCGCCCAAATGTGTAATAAATATCTTTTAATCAAGTAGCTTTGCACACTTTAGTAATTAAATAGCTTTGTCTGCATCTCCAGTAATAGGTTTTGACGTTTTTTCAAACCCAGTTTTAAAAAACCGTTTTTTAAAGTAAATTTATTACATTTGGAAACCAGTTTTTAAATTAAGAAAACTGGATTTCCGGAACGTCTGGATATTTCTCTACTTCAATAAAAACAAACAAATATCTTGAATTTTATCGGTTGGGACCGATTTGTCTACCAGCTGAAGGCTTAGGGCGACGAAATGCCAATTTATTAACAAGTGAAGGTATATTTGAATTTCTGTTAAATGAACTAAAAAATTTAAACACTGAAATAAGTTTCAAATTGTTATATGCGTTAGAAGAACGAATTCATATAAGACAAGTAGGATTAGCAACTCTTTTGCTGTATTTGCAAAATCCACAAAGGATTTCTAGTTCAGCGAAGAAATCTAGTGTACTTTCTTTAGCTTCAAAAACCGAAATTATTAAGTTACCTGGAAAGAATATTTCCGAATTTTTACGGGGAAACCGATACTGATGAAGAGCAAACCGAAGAAACTACTCATCAGAGTAATGCTTTTTAAAAGGAAGTCATGGAAAAATCAATTCATAAGTTTCTTCAAGACTCTGAAAGAACACTTACAAATTTCATTATTTGAGGCAACGAATAAAAGAACAAAAAACTTAAATTTGTTATTTGATGCCATGAAAACTATAAAATCAAGTTCAATAGCTAGTGAACGAGTATTTTCAATTTCAGGTAATATTGTCTCCAAAATAAGCACAAGACTTATCCACCGTTCAGTGGATATTTTATGTTTCTTAAATCCTATTTCCTTAGGAGAAAATAAAATTAGCGAAAATAATAACAAATATTATTTGAAATTTTTGTTTGAATTTTCGTTATTTTGTGTAAGTAATATGTATATGAATCCTTAATTATTTCTTTATATATTTTGATTTTGATAATGATTTCGTTTTTTGTTATTTTATATAAATTAAATATTTTTTCCTATTCTATTTTTTTTTGACAAAAATTCGAAAACCGGCTAAAACCGGTTTTTTGAAAATATTGAATTTGAAAATAGGTTTTTCAGAAAGTCGGTTTTCGTATAAACCCTATTACAGTAAGCTTTTATTAATAAATAAGCGTATGGATTCAGCTGAAGTAGACATTCTGAATAAAAAGGGATAAGTAATAAATGGATAAAGAATAAGAAGGGATGGCGCTCTTCAGATCCGAATAGTTTGACTTAAAATACAAAATGTAGTTAATGTAGCACATATATAGTTTGAAAGATGAAAAGGCCCTACTCGACGCAATATTTTGAAAAATTTTAATTATTTAAAAATTAAAAAGTTTAGGTAACTTCCGTGATTATCGCGAGAAAATTTTTAATCCTTTTAAGAATACAAAACTTACCTTTACTATGTTATCAATTTAATTGCAGTTATTACAAATAAATATTTTTAAACACATTAATTTTACATAATTTTCGCTAATGATTTTTACGGTCTCAGTGAGATTTAAGTCATTTTATTTTCATAGTACTGACTTCCTATTTCCTTAAAAGAAAGTTCGGCTATTATTTCAGCAATTTGTACGAGAAATAAATGTGGAGAAACTCGAAGTACAAAATGTTAGTAAAATATAGACAACTCGCAAAGTTAAACTTTTAAAAGCGCACTGGTGTCATGCGATTACATTGAAACAACTTATGTGCCCAATATGCACAACAGCTGTAAGTCTATTAAAGCAAAACGTTTTTGTTACATTTTTTCCCTTAAAATTTTTTGTGGAGAGAACCATAAACAAATAAGATAGATAAATGAAGTTCAAAGTTATTCACATTCCCAACAAATCAGCTAGTTCCTAAAGGCAGCCTTTGTTGTGAAATCTTATAAGCCAGTTAACAGGTACGCTGCATGGGCAATTGTTTTTGTATTGTGGTCATGTTACTGGTCTGCGAACCACAAGGTACTAGGTTCAATCCTCGCTCATCCCACTCCGCTACATTGGTGGCCTCGGACGATGAACCTTCATACAGTTGTTGTGGTGCCATCTACCCGCATCAACCCAAAGTCGTCGAACTCACTTGACGAAACAACAGCAACCACTCACCCACACACGATCGCCATAACGCTTGGAACTACTCAATTGGGTGCAGGCGCATCACACTCAACAGTCATATCGTTCGCTTCACCTCCGACTCTCTGGAGGGAGAGTCTCTGGTGAAAGTTTATAAGCCAGTTAACAATTAACCTACACAGGCAATTGCTTTTGCATTCTAATCATGTTACTGGGCTGCGAACCACAAGGTACCAGGTTCCATCCTCGCTCATCCCAATCGGCTACACTAGTATATAATACTTCTGTCAAGGCCTTATGCGAAATTTCATTTGCTCAGCTTCTTGTGTTTTTGATTTATTATGTCTCCAAATAGACAGACATATATAGTGTTTTTTATTATTTACCAAGATTAGTCTAAATCTTGCTTATTTGCAAAAACCTAGATTCGAAATTTGGATGATTACAGTAGTATCTATATTATCTTATCTCAACGAGATGTTATGATTGGTTTACTTTAAAAAGAATAAATGAATTCACATAATCATCTTTATTCAATAAGCCTTTATAATGAATATAAAATTTATGTAAATTTTTAACTCATTGTTTGCGGCTATGGATTTATCAACTCTTTTCTGACAATTCTTTTAGTCAAAACATTAAAAATAATTCCGACTGATAATAAAAGAGAATTTATGTGTCTATGCGTTGACACTCTGAGGGAAGATTAATGGCTTCCAAAATTAGTAGGTGTATATTTTGGAAGTTTAGGAAATTTACTTAAAAAACTTTTTTTTTTGAAATTTTCATTTTAATTTTCATAAATTAAAATTAAGCAATGTTTTGACAATTTTCCACAAAACAACTAAAATATAATCAAATAAATCTGTTTTGCGCATTATTTTTTTTTAATTTATCATTTTTTTAATATCAAATGATCTGTCATGCAGTTTTTTTAAGAATTTTAAATTTTGTAGAAATGTTTTTTGCACAACTTTCAACATTTTACTCCACTTTCAAATCATTTTATTAACAATAATAAAATAGGTTTTATAGTTATTTTAAAATACAAACCATGCTTAATTTTACATCACATATTTAATCTTTCGATTTTCTTTCATTATCGAAAAAGTAAATTTCACATTTATTTTTTGACACATGACGGTTTGAATGAAGAAATATAAAGTGAAATCCTATTAATACAAAAAAAAATATGCAGTTTGAAATTGACTATCTAAAAACTTAAGTTTTAATAGCGTTGTGATGTCATAGAACTCAGCTCCATTAAGATGTTTATAATACAGAATACATGTAAGGATATTTAAACAGCGCGACTTTAATATACGTCAAAATTAGATGCTTAACCATATCTTGTTGAGTGAATCAGGAACTTCGAATTTTGCGTAAGATATTTAAATGTAATCAAACATAACTACACTGGTGTGCAAAACTTAAGCAACAGGTATGTTTATTGCCATAACTTCACGAGAAATCATCTGAGAGACATGAAATTCAGAAATGAGATACAGCATTTTGTTCTGAAAGAATGACGAAAGCATAGTTGCGCAGAAATGAATACAATGCATACAGATGTTCCTTAGTATGGGATATGCCCTCCCCTTACTGCTATGGTTGCTTCGCACCGTCTCCCCATACTCAGCACCAGAGTGTCCAACAGTTCTTGAGGTAAGAGTGCCCATTCCTCAATCAGCATCTGTTTAAGTTGTCGAGTGTTCCCAGGAGGATGTAATCGTGCCGCAAGGCGTCTCCCCAAAGCACCCCACACATGTTTTATCGGATTTAAATCAGGGGAGCAAGCCGGCCAATCCATTAGAGTGATATCTTCACTTTCCAGGAGCTCCTCAACAGCATGAGTCCTGTGTGGCCGTGCATTGTAATCCATGAAAACGAAGTCTGATCCAATAGCACCTCAGAACAGACGCACATGGGGAAGGATCACCTCCTGACAATAGCGATCTCCAGTAACAGAAGCTCTGTCGAAAACCTGGAGCTCAGTAGGCCCGTTCATCATAATACTTCCCCAGACGACAACTCCAGGACCACTGAAACGGTTTCTTTCCGTGATGTTACAAGCGATTCCCAACGCCAATTGATTTGGAGAGAGGTCGGGACACGGTTTCATCCCAGTAACATCCCGGAAAGAGACCGTTTCGGTGGTCCTGGAGTTGTCGTCTGGGGAGGCATCATGATGAACGGGTGGACTGAGCTCCACGTTTTCGACAGAGGTTCTATAACTGGAGATCGCTATTGTCAGGAGGTGATCCTTCCCCATGTGCGACTGTTCCGAGGTGCTATTGGATCAGACTTCGTTTTCATGGATGACAATGCACGGCCACACAGGACTCATGCTGTTGAGGAGCTCCTGGAAAGTGAAGATATCACTCAAATGGATTGGCCGGTGTGCTCCCCTGATTTAAATCCGATAGAATATGTGTGGGATGCTTTGGGGAGACGCCTTGCGGCACGATTACATCCTCCTGGGAACACCCGACAACTTAAACAGATGCTGATTGAGGAATGGGCACTCTTACCGCAAGAACTGTTGGACAATCTGGTGCTGAGTATGTGGAGACGGTGCGAAGCAACCATTGCAGTAAGGGGGGGGGGGGGAAAAGTCCCCATTACTAAAACAGGCTTTGTTTTATTTCTCTTGTGTTCCCAGGAGGATGTAATCGTGCCGCAAGAACTGTTGGACAATCTGGTGCTGAGTATGTGGGGAGGGGGCGAAGCAACCATTGCATTAGGGGGGGGGGGGGCATATCCCATATTAAGGAACATCTGCTTGCTGTTCTTCCTCTTGGACATACAATCATGTGTAACGATACTATGAGTTCAATAAAGCCTTTTTTTTTTGTTTGATTCCATACTGTATGCATTGTATTCATTTCTGCGCAACTATGCTTTCGTCATTCTTTCAGAACAAAATGCTGTATCTCATTTCTGAATTTCATGTCTGTCAGATGATTTCTCGTGAAGTTATGGCAAAAAACATACCTGTTGCTTAAGTTTTGCACAGCATTGTATATTCACGCAAAACGAATGGTACCAAAAATTAGCGAAAAATAAATCATTTGCACATTTTTATTCGAAAAGATATTTTAAAACCTTCAATGGTACTTCAAGAATACCAGCCATTATTCTTCAAGCAGTTGCAAAGAAAACAACATTCGGTTTCTCAAAAAAAATTAATGCAGAATCTTTGCAATCTTTAGTTAAAAATTCAAAGATTAACTAACAGCTCATAATTCTTTTTCAATATTCTTCAGAATATGAACAATGTTGAAGACACTTCTATTTAATCTTATCTTTAGACAAGGTATGAATTCTTTCTAAGGTTACAATTTTTGGAAAAACAATGTTATTGTTAGATTTATGAATGAAGAGCTACCATTATTTAAATATTCATAGCTTTTAATTCTTCATTTTTAAGTAAATAAGAAATTCAAACATCTTTCATATTTGAGAAATGTAAAGAAATGTGAGAAATGTTCTTTTATTTCAAATCTTAAATTCGATTTTCCTTCAAATGTTTACATTAATTTTAAATCGTTGAGAGATTTAATGAAGTCTTAAATTTTTATGCTTTAAAATTATTTTTGCTATTCATATATCAACAAATGATTATAATTTTAATTTCATTCTTTTCTTTTTCTTTTGTGAAGGAGAATGAATTTCATTTTTGCATTTATCGAATTCCTTTTATTTCCGTTTTTTTCAAAATTAAGACATTTTAATTATTTTTTTCTACTAATAAGGAAAAATGTGATCAAATATTATATCTTCTGTTTTTTACTATAAATCTAATAACAGTATTCATCAAATAAATTTCATCTGGTTTCAATATTAAAAGTAAAATTCGATATTTACATACTGACTATTTGCCGTACGTCTTTGTATTAGTAATAAAGCTGTTGAATTGGTAACAAATATGCTTATAATAATTTCTGATTTATTTATTTCATTTAGTAGTCTCAATTTTATTAAAAATAGCATTATTGACCGCAATTTAGATGATAAAATTAAAGTTTAAATTTTACTAATGGTATAAAAATATTTTCCAACCAATAAAAATATATTTAATTGATTTTTTTTTAAAAAATTCTTTTTCTCGCTTGAATAATTTTTCGTAGTATCTATTAAAACCATTGTTGTCAAAAATAATTTTTTTAATTATAAACTTTTTTATTGTTCATTTAATTTGTTTGTATTAATTTTTACAAATTTAAAAAAATTGTATTGAAATAAATTTAAGAAAATCAATTTTTCAGAGCCCACTTTTAATAGTATACTAAAAGGGAGTTCTTAAAAATTGATTTTCTTGATTAAGCAACCACTTTTTCTAGTTCTTTCAGTAATGCGTTTCTTAATTAACTCAAGATCAAAATAAATTTTTAGAGCCATTGAGCGTTACATTTTTAAATTCATTACTGTTTACAAAACAAAAGGGATAATGCACCTCAATTTCAAGAATTTACTGATTTTGTTTGAAAATTTTATAGATAAAGGTACTAAAGTCGTTTTAACTTATAAAACTTTAAAATTCAAGAAAAAAATTGTAACTATTTATAAGAGCATATAAATATGCTTTGCTATAAAAGGCTAACGTGTTTGTTTTGGTTTGTTTGTTCAATAAATATAGTTCATTTAATAAATGATTTTTATTTAGGCGTGTTAACACTTTTTCTCTTCATTTTTGATATCTTAAAAAATTATCTTTTGTTTCGAAAGATTTGACTTAAAACGTATCCTCAAGTGGAGATATTTCGCATCGATTGTAAAAATTGTAGTTTCAGATTTCGAAGCTCATAGCTATAATTTGAGAGTAATCCATTTATTTTAAGTACATCATTTAAAATTCTTATGATTCTGATCATATTCATTATTTTTCGCAAGAAACAATTGTAAAAGAGTTATGATTTTTGAGATTTATTCTTGAGGAAGATATAGGGCTTATTTTTTTAAATCAACGTGTCTGATTTAGAGGCTATACAAACACGGTTTGGTGATGGAATTTTTAAACTATATAAAGAGGATTAAAGTACATCATCTCAGTCTTGCAATCCCACGAGCAATTATTTTTCTCAACATTTATCTTTTGTTTATTTTATTCTGTATTGAGATGTAGCCTTTTTCCTGTAATTTATTTTTCAATAAATCTTTCAACTTGAACTAATTTTTCTGAAATAAGCTCTAATGAGCTTTATAATAAATAATAATAATCTAATAATCTTAATAATAATCTAATGAGCTGAAATAAGCTCTAATAAGCTCTCTCCGAATGAGAGCGTATTTGAGATAAAATTTAAATATATATATTATATATATATATTCTTTTCGGAATTTTACATTACAGGAAGAATGTTTCAATTACAATGTTAAGCGACAAATCTAATTTGGTGTATTTTCCATCTAAAATAGATATCTGCTTTGATATGACTGTATAACCGGTCACCAGTGACTGAGACAGTCCAAATGAGCAGTCGAACATCAGTTACCCGTGTTCCTACGAATGTTCATGTTTCATATACGAGAGGTTCGAATAAAAGACGATACGAAATTTCCATATTCACATACATTTATTTTTCACACACACACAGAACATCCCAATACAGAATCACAGAACACCAACTTACATCGTTCTCCTAATAAACATATTATAGGTGTGCCCTCTAGCGGCGAAAATTCGGAACACACCTCACCTGTACTCTGTTAAGAGTGCACTTTACAAACTATTATACGATTATCAAATACAAAAGAAGAAAAATAAAACAATATTAATTCACAAACAATATAAAACAATAACAAATACAATAGAAATAAGCAATGATACATAAAAAAAATTAAACATTAAGCTATTTCAAGTGGGTAAATTAACTGAATTGGTCGTCTGTGCTGACCCTTAGATGTTTTGACAATACTTGATCTTATATGACCATCTCGACCCATGTACTTCTTCAACAATACCAAGAGATCATAAAAATTTAGATTTAGAGGTTCCTTCAAGCAAAAATATGTCTCCCACTTTCAGATCTCTTTCTGGCACAGGATTAACAAATTTATGTACATTTCGCAACTGCATCAAATAATTAGCTTTCCATTTCGTCCAAATTTGACGTAAGAGTCTAGTCTCCATCGAGTTAAATTTTCTTTAGTAGAAGGTTCATTACTAAAAATTTCTGAAAAATACAGAGGATAACTATGATTTTCTTGTCCAGGAAATAAAAAAAATGGGCAGGTGTAAGAGGTAGTGGTTCGTTTAATTCATTGCTAGCATATGTAAGGGGTCTATGGTTCAATACAAATTCAATTTCTGCAAGAATGGTCGCCATTTCTTTAAAGCTAAGAAAAAACTTCCCGAGAGTTTTTCTTAAAGGTTCTTTAATACTTTTCATGAGTCTTTCATAAAATCAACCCCACCAAGGAGCATGAGGGGGAATAAACTGCCATGTTATATCATGAAAAGCAACAAAATGTTTAACTCTGAATCAACCAAAATTTTGGAAAAACATTTCAAAATGTTTTCCGTGTTTTTGAAACTCTTAGCATTATCTGAAATGATGACCTTACAATTTCCCCTTCTTGCTAAGAATCGTCTTAAAGACAAAATGAAATTTTTTGTAGTCATATCAGTAACCAATTCAATATGAAGAGCTCTTGTGACAGCACATGTAAACAAAGTTATATAGGATTTTTGATTGGCATCTCTCCCCGAACGAATACTGACTGGACCTGTAAAATCAATTCCAGTCACAGTAAATGGAGGCTTTTCAAGAAATCTAGATTTTGGTAGTTGTGCAATAATTTGTTTAGCAGGTTTCAATGAGTACATTTTGCAAATGAGACAAGTTTTCAAAACCTTTTTCACAATTTGTCTACCCCTCGGAATCCAAAATACACTACGAATTTTAGCTAGGCTAGCCGACACCCCACCATGAAAAACTTTCTTGTGTTCTCTAGACATTAGTAATTCAGTAAATTTTGACTGTTTAGGTAAAAGAATTGGATGAATCTCATTGTCAGACAATTCACTCTCTTCTAATCTTCCCCTTACCCGTAAAACATCGTTTTTATCTAAAAATAGGGCAAAATAATAAAGAGGCGATTTTTTAGATATCTGCTTACCATTTTAATGCATTCCAATTCGGAAGAGTAGACAAGATTTTGCACATATTTGATCCAATCTATTTCAGCTTCTGCGAGTTCAGTTGCAGTGTAAGATCCCAATTTTACTGGTAATTTTTGAGTTTGTTAACGAATCTTTTAACCAAAACTGTAATATTTAGCACTCTATTTAAGTCGCTGTATTTAGTTAAATCTAAAACAAATTCAGAATCATACACAGCACATTCTCTTTGATCAGGAACATGATTTGGAGCTCTCGAAATTTCATCAATATCCAATGCCTCAATCGCCACTTCATTGCCTACAAAAATATTCCATAACCTTGCCTCAACTTTACGACACACCTGCAATTTAGGATTTTCCGCACCAAAACTGTAAATTTTCAATTTTTCAAATCTAATAACCCTTAATCCTAACCTGTCAGAAACAGATTCTTTTTTATAAAAGTGCGTTCAGAACCATTATTAAACAAAGCAAATATAAAGTCCGAAGATTTAGAACCAATAATTTCCACCTTTACACATTGCAACAAAATTCCTCCTTTATTATTCACCATGTGATTCGAAGAAGTAGATACAATATCATTCAAATTTTTTTCTTCATTTTGGGTTTTCTTTGATTCGCCCTCACCCTTTTGCCTCTTAGAGTTTTCTAATTTATAACATATTCCGCGGGCATGTTTACCATTACAAAAAGAACATACGGCGCAATTGCAGTTTTTAACAAAACAATTTTCATTACAACATAACAGGCATCGTTTTTCGCGTAGCAATTTTTCTCTCTTATTTTGAGCTTTCAAGTTCTCACATAAATGACTCAAATTATTTTGATGGCAAAATATACATCCGCTTGAAGCAGCATTAGTCATCAATTCATTCGCGGAGGATATAAACTTATTCCGATTCGAAGTGCCTCCGTATTGTTTTCTAGAAACTTGTCTGGGCTGGGAATCTGACGACTGACGATGCGATGGGAGATAAACAGTGGATTGTTGCATATGAATGGCTCTCTCCCTAGCGATGATAGCGTTATGCAAAAAACTCATTAATTCATCTAAATCATGATTAGTAGTAGAAATTTGCTGTTTAACCAGTGACTAACATGGCACTGTATGTGTTAATGAGAGATTTGTAACCGGCCGTCCGCATGCACATAGTGTACATGAGAAATTAACTCTCGAATCTATGATTCTCCATTCTTGATGCATAGACTTGGTCACCAAAAATTCCTGAATTACAAAAGTGAAAGTACAAAAACTCTCTGTTGACAATAGATTTTTTTTCTTTACTATTAGTCTAAAAATAGATGCCATAAAAAACCAAATGTTTCTATTTATCGATTTTTATTTTTGTTTGACATTCGTGTAATTTTAAAAATACTTCTGGTGAAGAAATTTTTGAAATTAGAAGATGGATAAATCTCTATAATTGTTCCTTAGGCCTTAATTCTACTCAAGATTCATAAAAAATTCTGATTTCAACTAGTTTATTTCTTTAAATTAAAATCCGATTTAGAATCTGTGTTATGACTATTTTAAGAATCGTATCGGATAATAAAAACGTCTCCGGTGGCTTCCTCAGAGATCATCTCACAGTCGCTTCAAAACTTACAATATATCCAGTTTCGAACTCGTGCCCCATCAGTTCCAAATCTATTATCAGCGGTCATCGACTTTAATGATTAATGAACCAAAAGGCTATAAGTTGTTAAGGTATGGAAATTTAATGCATCATCTTTAGCTGGTCAAAACCGCGATCCGATGCAGGAGCCCTGGTCAAGTTTCACGACCCAACACTCAGATATCCTCTTATAATAGGTTAAAACTATGTTCTCTTACAAATCAGGGTTAAGTTTCACAATGAAACGCTCAGATGGATAAAGGATCAAAATAATGATCCGATATAATAATGCTGCTCAAATTTCAAATTGCAAAGTCCAAATGTGAGTGCATGTTGGGTCAAAACTGCAATATATCTGCAAGAGTCCTGGTGTATTTTCACAAAATACCTACAGTTTAAAAGAAATCAAATCTTTCTTAAATCATATTTAAAATGAGTAAATTGCTTTAATCTGAAATAAAACTATTCTTGATTATCTGATACTTTTGATTCTGATATCAATTGCTCTTTCTAAAATGATAAATAAACAAAAAAGAAAAAAAAATCGAACCAATCAATTTTTTAAGAATACCAATTCAGATTGAGAAGGAGGAATTTTTAAAACAATCTTGATTGCCTTTTTTTACTTTTGATTCAAAAATTTTTATTCTTTTTAATAATATCGAATGATATAAAATAAATTATTATATTTAAAATCCCCCCCATTAAAACGTGCCGTTCGGGAAAAATGTAGAAGATAAAATAGAGCAGTGTCTGCATCTGTCCCTCAGCTATAAAAAACAGCATTTATGACAGCTGGGTCTTTTCTCCGTAGATGAGAGTACGTAATTGTAAAATGTAATAATGTTTACTGAAGGCGGTGAAAATGCTTTAATAATCTGTCGAATTGTATTTGCTTAAAAAGTAATTAATGCGACTCCTGTGAACCATTTCAACTATGGATCGTATGATCGAATCGCCTATTTTTTGTGTATACATCATTAAAGAATTACATTCTTAAATTTAAATTATACAGGTATGTTTTATGCTGATTCTATCATAAATTGGGAAGAAATATTAACTCGATTAGTAATAATGCTTTCAATCTTGAATGGCTACTAATGAAATAAAATATACAGTGCCCGTTTTTCATTGTTTTTAACCATAATCGTGCCAAATATTGAAAATTCTCTAAATATTTAAAGCTTATAGCAAAAACCACATTTTTCAGTAGTTTGCTGTTAACGCTACAGAAAGAGTATTTTAAGGATGGTACTGTATACTCTATTCCAGCTATGGTCAAAATGTATTCAGTAGAAATAAAATTCTAAGAGATTTTCCCCTGCTTTCGAAGAACGAATTATCCAACAAAATTACGAATACATCTCTTTTGATATAATTTTCAGTCTGTTTTTCATGCATTCTTCAAGAATCATTTTGTCTTAAAATCCAACTTACTCTCTTATGGAAATTTTGTTAGTTAATGACGCTATGTTTTTGCTTCCGGAAAACTTAAAGCGTCGTATTCATAAGGTAATAATTGAAAGTGGGAAGTTTACGAAAATTTAAATTTAAAAGTGAAAATTGGATTTCAGACTCATCATAGATCTCTAAATTATCAAGGTTATTTTTACCTTACCCCTAAAATATTTATAAAAGCGAAATTTTCTTTATTATGTAAAGAATATCAAAATTCTTTATATTATGAATTCTATTAATTATTAAATGAAAATAATATTAATGGGTTATTCTTCCAACCACAATAAATATGAAATAGCCTGCTGTTACACTTGCATAGCCATAGTCTGTATGACCATGTAAGCGAACCGAATCGCAGCATTTTTGTTCACGGGAAGTGAATATGCAATTGTTTCCATATTGGTTTTGATATTTGTATTAAATTGAACATATAGCTTTACCATTTTCTAAAACGTATACAATCGATGATAAATTTAACTCTCTAAAGAATTTTTAAGTTTGTTTCTGAAGAAAATTAAAGATTCAAATGACTAAACAAAATCGGAATACAAGCGTCCATATTTGAGTTATTCTTTCCATAAAATAGAAACTTATAAAATATTTGAAAAATCAAAGCTTGCATTCAGCTTGCATTCTTTATAATGCACCATATTTAATATTTTCAAAACTTGTCTTTCAAACTCAATCTTCATATAGCTTTATACATATTAGTCATCCAATTCATAAAAATCTTGGTCTTGTTGTAAATAAAGTTAGCTATAATCAATTAAAAATTTCGTGTAGTTAAAATCATTCTGTTTTTTACAGGTGATTTTCTTTCGCTTTTCATCCCCATGCATTCGGCATCAATGAAGTAGGAAACTACCATCTGCCAAATTCATCTTGCTGTGCAGCGTCGTACAAGTGTAGTTCTCAAATATCAGAAAGGAAAACATATGTCGATACCACTTAAAGCAACTAAAATCCCTCCTTGACCATATCTGGAACATCGCAATTGCACAAAAATGGAGATATTTTGCTTGCACTCAATTGTAAGTAAAATTATGAAATCTTTAAATCATTTTCTCTAAAATGTATTCGTGTAAGAAACATTGAACCTAGCAATCTGTCTAAATTGCGTTTCCTTTGCCACTATGATGCTTGATCACGTGATGTTGCATCCTGGGTATGAGTTTTGCATCGCTCTTTTTTGCACAAAGTGCAAGCTTGAAAATATTTCGTGCATTAAATACTTCTCTTTGAAAAACTCTTTTGCACAGGATTGGCAACTCGCAGTCGACCTGTAATTTGGCAACTGTTGCGTTTCTGAATTGCGAATTCAAACTTTTAAAACTTTACATTCTGAATTTAAAATCTGTAAAGATAAAATGGTAGAATCTAGAAAATGAAATAGTATCATTCTTGTACAGCAATAGATTTATATAAATTAACAAGTCCCTATATTCTAGTTCATTTCGGTTTCTCCGTTAATGCAGAATAAATCGTAATGGCAAGTTATCTAAAAATGGGAACTTTGAAGTGTAGGACCCATTACTTCTGTGTTCGTAAAAATGATTGGAAAAAAGCCTGATTTGCTGAGATAATTGATTAAAATTTCAAAATGGAATTTCTTCGCGATTTTCTTAATTTGAAATGTATATATTAGTCTAGACTCTAATTTCAAAAATGTTTTATATTGATTTGTTCACAGAAAGCTATTTTACTAGAAATTCTTATTTTTTATACAGAATAACGTCATTAAATAGCTCGTATTAAAATTGAATTTCAAAATAACCGGAAGGGCTTGAGAACACGATTAAGAGCTTAAAGAAATCAATTTTATTCGATTACTGAATGCTAAATCCATCTACTGATGTTACAGTAAAATCGTTGGATTCTAGATTATGGCTTAATCTTAAATTGCTATCTCGTAGAGATGGAAATTTTCAGTGCTCGAAATATTACTATATTTAGCTTTTATTAAGAAAAGTAAAAGTATAACAATTTGCCCTTTTTAAAAGTTCAATAAAATACTCCAAATATATATTAAATATAATGTATATTTTAAATAAAATGTGTATTTGCTCCAAATATACATTTTATATTCGTCAACGTTTGTTGACGAATATAAAATTGATCCCTATTTATAATTTTTCGATTACAAGTTCACTAATTTATGATCTGGTCTGTTTAATACTCGATTTTCTAAATCATAAGTCATAATCTTGAACTATCAGAAAGAATAAATTTAAATTACACTAGTTATTCCTAATTAAATTAATTTCATACACCTTGTTCTCATGAGCTACATTCCCATTTCAGCATTCTTTGCAAGTCTCCTACTTATTTTCACCGTTCAATAAATTAAAATTAAGTGAAAAATAAACTAAATTTATCGGATTTCCAGTATACTTAGTATTTTTAACTATTAATAAAGCGAGTTGATGTTAAATTCATAGTCGGTATTCTCGCTCATTTCAGGGTATCTTCGAAGTAAAATTCTTCATTACTACTGCAAAGGAAGATGCATAAAAGCGGATACTATCCTATATGTACTAATCCAACTGCATAAAAGCGCATATAAATGCATATTCCTGCTTCACAAGAGCTTCGTAAAGCATTGATGGATGTTTGCTTCATGACTATTTTGCTGTATACTACTAGTACGAAACTCCGAGTTCTATGGATGACAAGGAGACTCAATAGGTTTACTGTGAACTGAGCCATACCTTTCTCATCTGGGTGAAATTGATGAGTTTAAGTTTGTTTTAATATTTAAATATATTTTGAATATTTTTAAATATAGTTCACCAACCTTTAGATTTTGCATTAAGAAATACAAAAGCTTAACAAAATACATGGATACCTAAAATATCTGAAGTTAAATATACGTGATATGACATTTGATCATTAAATTGAAAACTTCTCTTAATCTTCGCAAAGAGATTTTATGAAATTATGAGCTAGAAGTGTAAACGGTATCTTTCTCTTTGCTGCTTCTGAGTTAAGACGCATTCACAAATTTGTACTGATTGTTTTAAAGTATAACTACTGAATCTCAACTTTGCAACTATAGCCGATATTTGAAGGAATGTGTTCGCTATCTGCTAAATAGATTAACTAAATTCTCCTTATTGGACTCGATAGGACTTCACACATTTGGACTTTCATGATGTTTTTGATAGTGGAATCTCTCGTTTTTATAAACATACGTCTGGCCACTAATGTAAATTTGATACCGTTTTAAAGATATACTAATAGTTATTTCCTTATTAATATCAAATCGTTTACCTCTCTCGATTCTAACGCTATCGGTTAAAATATACTGAATTCTTCATTAATGCATCATTGTCTGGATTGATCTTCCACTTGCTGAGTTCCTATGTTGTGATGTTTTTCTTAAGTTGTCGACTTCATAATATTGTAAATCTTAGTATTCCCCTAAGTAATTGCTCTATTTAATGTTAGATCTACATTTTTGTGAATTATCTATTGGTTTGGTTTATTGCTGGTTCTATTGCAATCATTCATGTTGCATAATAGAGCCGCGCTGATTTGGTGGTAAGGCCTTGGCTTGGGAACCGAAGGGTTTCAAGTTCGAAACTCGATTCAACCGAAGAACCGTCGTGTATCGGGTCTAGTGCACGTTAAATCCTCGTGGCCAAACGTTCTTCCACTGGTGTGGTATGGAAGTTCAAAGAGTGGGTGTTAGCGCAGGTGTCGTCCTCTTCATCTGATAGCGGTTTCAAATTGAGGCCCGTCCCAAAATTGCCTTAGTGTTACTTTATAACTGGACGTTAATGTGCAGAGATTAAACTAAACGCATTACATAATCAGGTTTTTAATCTCTGAATTGTTATGAACATAACTTCTGAATTTTTATTTCTCAAATGGATCTTCACATTTACTCTTCCAAAAATTTCAACGACAAATCTTAATTCATTATCTGTTGATAAATGTAAAAATGGGCCTTTTGTTGGCAAGCATCTTGATTTCTTTTATATCGGAAACATTTTCCATCACTATACAATTTCACTACATCCCATCCCTATAAAAATGTCTATTGACATCGGTTATTTTTAGTATAATTCTTGGATAAGCTGGCCATTTTACGAGTATAAATATGTGTTATGACTATCAGATTTATAAATCTCAATTTCTGCGAGACTAATTCTGAGCTTCATGCAACATTAATTTTATTCTTGTGCACCCCACAACTCTGAAATATTCAGTTTCCTTAACAGTAAAACTGGAATACATTCCTTGAAAAGCAATCAGAATTTCGTATATGTACCAAAATGATATATTAATGAATAGTTTCTTTAATTGTCAAAATGAATCACTAACTTACAAAAATCGCCAACACTAAACTTGGAGAATAAGACCTTGGTGAAACTGCGCCAACTGAGTATTCAGTATCGAACGTTATTTAGATGTTTTCTGGCTTATTAGAATTTCCAATGGACTTGATATTCCAATTTAATTCGCTTCTAAAAAATATTGCAATTAGTAATTTAATTTAATCTCCATAAGTATCGGATAAATACCCAGACTGCAGGAAGTTGGAATGGCTTAGGATATAATTTTGGCTTCGCGTCCAACATTAAAAGCATGAAGCTAAGCTTCTTTATGAAAGGTGCGCACTTGTAGGTTAGGTGAATTGGAAGGGCGGGAAGGCGTAGAGGAGAGGAGCCCTTATCCCAGTTCGAGGAGGGAATGCCAGCCGGCTGGTTTGAGGGATGGTCGTTATAGAACAAGGGCAGTTAGTATAATTATTCTTAGTGTTATTTCTAACATTAATACTTAGAACTAAATATATTAACTCATCCTATTGGTGATTAGATTGGGAAAAGAAGGAAGGGGTGAAGGATATAAAGAAGCTTAACTTGTGCTTTTAAATTTTTAACTTCTCCGAAAAATTTATTTTTAGTTCAATCAGTAATTCGGGAAACCTCGCGTTAAAAATTTCATCTAATAACGAAAATTGTCATGGTAAATTTAAATTAGTTCAGGCAAAATTAAATTAGCATTAAATTTCGACTTGGTCAAAAATGTTAACTTGAATTTAGACTCTATACAAATAGCTGAAAATTAAGAATCATGTTCATCGAACATCTCGCGAAATCTTTAAGAATAGGGCATCATTTAAATATCCATGTTTGAGATTGAATAACCAAGTGGCGTTGAGTAACCGTCTTCTGGCATTAATATTTAATACACATGTTTTATAAGACAAGTTTTACAATAAAACAAAGCAAATGCTATTTAAAATGTGCCGATTTGATATTCACAAATCTAATTTCTTGCAGTAACTTGTAAAAACGGATGGATTTTTTTTGTTATATTGCATTCTTGTAAGTGTCTATATAAAGTTATTTGTATTTTAAAAGTGAAGTCAATTTAATGAAATAATGCTCACTGGCAATATAACTAGGAAAATATAAAAATAAAACAAATATTTAAATATTAATACGCAACCATACCAAACTTATTGCTTCTAATCTGTTGTATCAACTTCTAAGGAATTCATGAATCGGATCATTCTTTGGGATACACATTCCAGTCTTAGATTGAATTTGGCACAGCTTAGTCAAAAATGGCTTTTGGGGCGTAAAAAACATAACTCTAAACTTAGACCTAAAGCCATGAAGTTTTCAGGAAAACCAGCTTTTTATCTAAAGACTCGAATCTTGCAGAGATAGAATTCATTCTTGAATTGTGAGAATGTTGATATTGAAAATTCACTCTAATTCCATATTTTTGGGAATAATTCACACTAGGATAAGACTTGCAAGATGACTGATATTTTAATTCCATTAGTAATTTTTCAACGTCTTGGTACGCCTAGCACATTTCTTATACCTTGATATTTAGTATGCTGATTGTATTGGATTGTCGGAGTGCATTAATTGTAAGAAACATTCCAGCCTCGATCAATAAAAAAAATTGCAATGTTTTATTTCGATTTAAGAACTTAAAATTAAATTTTCTTTTGGAAAATATTCATTTCAACAATCATTTGCCATTGTTTGGTAAAAGAGAAAATGTCAGTATATGAGAATTCTTAAATGATCGCTTTCGTAAATTTAAATCGTTCTAGACAATACAATTTCTTTGAATGCTTGAGAAAATTATCTTCAAAATGTTTAGGACAACAGATAATAGTTTAAAATTGAGGACTCCTCTTATTGGCATATGGAAATGACTATTTTCAAAGGCAAGAAGATAGAAGTACTTGTATGTACTTGAATCTTAATGATACGAGTTCCAAATGTAAATAATTTCTAGCAACATTCTGAAAGACTTCACTATCTGCATTTTAAAATACTTTAACGAGAATATTTAAGATTTTACATTTATCATCTCTTTGCAATCAGTCGGTTGGTGAACTACTACTCTAACTCAAACTGTTGCTTTTAATTATTTTCAAAGCACATGAGACCAAGTTAATTGCTCCAATTAGTTCAATGTAACCTTTAACGTAACATCTGGAGTACAACTTATTATTAATGCTTTAAAACTGAAATATTTCTGTTGTAGTCTAGTTGAATGTTTCATTGCTTCTTCTACAATTCCTGGTAAGGTAGTTAAAAATCATTTATTGTGTATTTGAGAATTTCGCATGCGCGTGCGTCTTTACATTCTTTCCCTCCTGTATTCACAGAGGATAAGTTACAAATTTAAATATTTTGTATAAAAGCTGGGTGATGCTTCACTGAAAAGTATAATCGTTAAAGAGCTGCCTGTTGATATTGTACAATGTAAAAGATATTATACAAATATATGTACATTAGTAATTTTAGAATACACATTTTTCCATATTCAGTCATCCATTTTGATACTACAGAGTAATTAAAAAGTATAATGGTGGTTTTCAGCTATGAATGCAAATTCATGCATTTTGCAATATGCTGGTATCCAAATTATCGTAGGGCTGCAGGGACCTTGTGGTAAGGTCTCGACTTGTGAGTCGTACGGTTTCAAGTTCGAGACCCGATTCTAACGAAGAACCGTCGTGTAAGGGGGTCTGTTGCAGTTAAATCAGTCATGCCAAATGTCCTCCCGCTGGTGTGGTGTGACGTGGAGAGGGGGGTTCCAGCTCAAGTGTCGTCCTTGTCATCTGACAGCGGTTCAAAATTACGAGGTCCATCCCAAAATAGCCCTAGTGTTGCTTTACAACGGGACGTTAATATAACTAAACTAAACTAAAACCAAATTATCGCAACTTTCAGTTGCACATTGAATTTTTTGCAAATCCAATGCAATATTCTACTTACTGTACGAATATTACTTTAATTCCCATTAAGTTTTTTGTTTGGTAATCACCTGGGGAAACTTCCCTTATAGGCTTCAAGTGAGCAGAGAAAATTTGTGCATCACCCATTTCTCTATATTTATTGAATCTTTTCAGAACTTGGGATAATTTTTGTTTATTAGTTAGTTATAAGATCAGTCTTTATAGATTAACTTATTTCTAAGGCTTAATAGAAGCATTAGTTTTTCTTGGAGAGCTGAATTTCTTCATGCATGCAATTGTAATACAAGTAGTTCTCCTTAATGGTATATTATGCCTTAAGGTAAACTTTTACTGGACTTCATACTTTTCACAAAAGTTCCTTTTATGCAAGTTCTTTCGTAAGCTTGCATTCAGCCTATTTATGCTTGCAGCTATAAAAATGGAACTCCTGCCATTCGATTCAATATTGCATTGAAAGAAAAATTCTCTTGAAAGGTCGCATTTTATCTTCTAAATTTCTTACAACATTGTAGTTAGCAATTCATTTTATTTCTCGTTAGCATCTCAAGATTGCTGCAAAAATTCTTGATCCATACTTTTGTTCCTAATATACTTGAATGATTTCGATCTTGAAATTCTTACCTGAAATAATCTTTGCATTACAATAATCATGGATCCCTTTTTTGGAAGTGCAATGAAATAAAAAAAAATGATTTGCCTTTGGTGATTAAACGACTTGTTAACATTGGAACTATATCTTCTGTAAAATCTGTCGTGCTAAAGGCATTCATGGCTATCACTTGAATGCAAAAATGAGCCTTCTTTAAAACTAGAGGCTGTAATGAGTTGTTATCCAAGGTTTAAATCCAATCCAAAGGTCTACTGATTTGAAATGCAAGTCGGGGTTAGTTTGTGGTAGTCTGAAGTTTTGAGAAGAGGTACTGAGAAGTCTAGTGTAATCCTCATCATCTGACCATCTGTCCGAAGTCTTCAAATATTATGCAAGTAGTGACTTCCAAAAACTGTGCAATGGATTACTGTTATTTACAATTGAACTTATTCAAACCGAATTTGCCTGCATGAAAGTAATTAGATATGTGCAGTAACAAGTATTGTTACTGATATAGATTTGTTTCTATTGAATCTCCATTTTTCTGGAAGCTATTTACAAATCTCGGAGGCAATTCTTTGCTATAATTTTATTAAATTCCTTATCTTAAACAGGCCTTTTGAGTAGACTTGATTTTCTAACACTCGAGAATACTATGAATAATGTAATATTTTCTCACAACTTATTCTATGCAATTTTTGAAATTATGGTGTTTAACAGATCTTCTACTCATTTCCATTTATTCCAGAGTTCTTTTGAACGTAATTGGAAACATTTACGGTCTCCATTTGTTTGGTATTAAGTTATTTGTATGTGGTGCTCGGTTTAATTTGTTTTCTTTTAAACTGTAACGCTGTCGTATTCTGTTGCTTATATATCGAACATGAATATAAGCAAAAGTAATGTTGAAACAGTTAATTTGATCTATAATGTCTAATATGCAAAGACCATTAATCTTGATGTTCCAAACATTGTGGAAAGTATAGGTAAATATATTTAAATTGTTGGTAAAAATGGGATGAAAATTCAAGATTTACATGTTAATGCAATTTTATATTGTCATGATAAAAAGGAAAATGACTTCAAAAAGTTAAATGTTTGGAAAAAATCCTAGAAATTTTAGAATTTCTAAAATATACAGCCGAATAGTCAGAGTGGTCATTACAGTAAAGTGTTGATAACTAAATTGAATTGTTTATAAAATGTGGAGTATAGGAATTGAGATGATTTTCAATAATATAGAACATTTATGTCGACGAAATTTGCAGATAAGTGCCGACTTAATAGATTTCTTGTTTTGTTTGCCAAACTTGAAAGCGATTCACAACGATGTACCCTTTGCGTTTAACATATAATCAGTTTTTAATGGAACTGTTGCCACTCATCTTGTATTTCCCACTTCCTGTTGCCCTTTCTAATTAATTAAATTGTTATTGAGTTAAAGGAACTGGCAACGAAGAAAAATTTAGAATTCCATCCATATTTATGTAGCTGATAGTTCCGTTTTCCTGATGTTAAATAAAAAGTGTTTTTTATAAGTCAGAAAGTCTCCAGTCATAACAGGAACGGTTTTAAACAAATAACTTTTTCATTTGTCAAGTTGGCTGAAATCAAGTCTTGAAGCTTGCAATCGAATACTATGTAGACTTAAGAAATTTAAAATAAACCTATTCTTGCTGCATACTCACAAATAATCAATTAAAAAAATTGCTAAATGTAATTTTGTTTATTTAGCCTAAATTTTGCATTGTGATTTGCTTTTCCCAAGAAGCGAATTATTCAGCTTGAATAGCTCCACAGATTCTGGAGGGAAAAAAATCTGGATGAAAGAATTTATCTTTGTGAACAACATCCTGACAAAAAATAGTCTACAATTTCAAATCCGAAGCTTCAAATTTAAAGGCAATTAACTTCTGTGAAAGAATCCTCACCGTTTTAAGTAACTCGAAAAATAATTGAACAATCCATTTGGAGTATGTAGAATTGGTACTGAAATTTTTCCCCTTGTCCTAAAGCATTTACACTAAATTTTTATTGCAAATTCTAAGTAAATGTATTTAAAATTAAATCTTATCCTAAAAAATGTCATTGCCAAATTTAGTTTATGAAAGTTTTTTCCATTTTTATGTTCCGATATCGCCAATCTCAGTTTAAAATGGAAGAGGAAATCTTGAATCCAGAAGAAATAATATCGAGGCAGATAATAGATTAGAATTTAAATTAACTTGGAAGTGCAAACTTTATTTGTAAACAAGCTTTCATGAGATGTATGAATTTTTTGATTATTTCTTGTCTATGAAAATAACTTTTTAAAATTAAGTATTAATATTCTGTACAAAAAGTGCTAGTAGAAACCATTAACTGTCAAAAGTATACCGATTGACTTTGCCGGCAAGTCAATCAATGACTTTTAATATTTTAGCGAACAAGTTTTGATCAAGATGCCTGATCACCATCCGGATCAAAACTTCTTAGATGTCAGAAGGAGATCAGAGCTTATTTTGCGCCAGTCTTAAATTTGAGAATGCTTTCCTAAAAGAAAAACACAATAGAATTCAAAATTGATCATGTTTTTAAAATTGAATCTTTCCTATTTAAAATAAGATCTTAAGTGAGTTCACATTAACGAGTATAAGCTAAGGAATCATAATGGTAATAAAGAGCATAGGTATGTATGAAAAAGAAAATAAGGCGGCCATTAATTTAATCGACATTCTTTACCTTAACTGTAGCAAAAAATGAGTCTTTTTTGGCGATACCAGACAATAAGAAATGATTCTAATTTATAGATTTCGTTATGTTTTAAATTTTAGTTATTAATATCTCGGAACATTGAATGTACGGAAAGGATGTTTTTTAAAATACTCCCCTTTCTCCTTAAAATATCAAATTTTATAATGTCAAGCGATTCGTAAATCTTCCCAAAATTTAACATTTACTGTTAAATTTTTATATTAAATTTGTAAAATCTAATATATCAAATTTGAAGACTGATATTTGCCTTTTAAGATATTCTAAATGGGTTGCTTTGATTATTTTTAGAGTGAAATAAAATGGAAGGTTCTTAACAGAAATTACAACATAGAGATGTCTGATGGTTCTAAAATCTGAGTAGTGTATAAAGAATACAAAAATGAGGACGTTTGCCATCGTTTCACCTATGTGCATATTTTATTTGCCGAAATTCCTTCTGAAACGCAATTTAAATCTTAAAGAATCGGATTCAAGAGTCAGAGTAGATTTGAAATGCATTTTTAGAAAATATGCCAATTTCGAAACAATTTTATCCTGACATTGAATTTAAGTATAATGTTCTGGAAATTTCATTTTTATGCAAATTTATATTCAGCTAATGATTTTGTTGGATTATACGATGGTAATTGAGATTTTATTACTTGTTCATTGAGACATGGCACCTGAATATTTTAGAATTCCTCATTTCGATTTTAATTCATTCATAATTGCAATTTGCTAGTTTGGAATACGGATTTGCCTTCAGTTGTTAAATCTTCAACATTGGTGAATGCTTTATATATGGTTTTGATGACATGTAATAAGATTTCAATTCGAATTTTCAGATTACTGTGAATCACAATTGAAATCATAAGTATTAGAGATGGAACTCGTCTTCATCAGTGTCGAAATTTCACATGTAATAAAATACTTTTGCTGCGAATCCTTGTAAAAAATGGATAAGTCGTACGAAAGTGGATACACAAATGAAAACTGATAATTGGAGCTTTTAAAACATTTGGTATTTATTCAGAGTTGCCTTGCATGTCTTTTAGGAATCCTTTAAATAACACTACTGATATCTACAAGAACTACATGCATCAATGTCCATAACAGTTGAAGCATATGATAAATCCTATTGCAAATTAAAAAATGCAATTTTTACCGACATTTGGCGATGGTTGGCATCTAGTCAGTCAAAATAAAAGGAATTCGGTTTTAATACAGATTTGAACAATGCAGTGACTTTTTCCTCCATTTTCTTGCATTTTCATTACTTTCATCTCTAAAGAATTAAAAAAAATCATAGATTTATTTCTAATTTGTTCGATTCTGGTATAAATTTTCTCCATATCTTTCATTCCTTCAGTGCCATTTTATCTTGTTGCTTTCAATAAACGGATTCGCCGACCAAGTATAATGCTTTCAAACATGTGATATTTATCGAAATTGATAGATTGAAAACTATGTTAAATATATGCGGTATCCATGTATTCTCCTACTAGGCCGGAGATCTGTATTTGAAATTTGATCTTGAATATATCAAATAACTCGTTTCTAAGTTCTAAACTTGTCAAGCAGAAATTTGATTTTTTATTTGTTTGGCGAATGATTTGGCTGCACCGAAGTCTTTAATTTAATTTCAGCATCATTTTAGATTTTAATCTACCAAACTTTATTACTGAAAATAAAAAAAGATTTTTTAATTGTATTTAGCGAACAAGTTATGACTTTCTGAAATGAATGGCAAATACTACAGTACCAAATATTCAACTATATAATTTGGGTTGAATATATGAAATATGTAGGGATATGTAAAGTTCTTAAGAATTGGCGATTCAATATAATCGAATACTAGCTGGGAGCATCTGAAATTCTGAAACTCAACTTTAAATATTTTGACAAATAAGCATCTAAATTATAAATTCTGTAAAATTAAAGGCAAATTTTTTTTTTCTTTCACGATTAGTGAAAGTAAATTTATTTCTCTTACAATTTGGATTCCCCAGTGTCATAAACAAAAATCTGTCGTTCAGAAAGTTCATTCTGTTTGCAATTTTCATACAATCATGGATCACAAGAGTTTTATCTGCTTCGAATTCCTTGGGGTATAATAATTGGCCTTGTTTCCCATAAGGGAAGCATAGCAGTTGTTACGTTTACACCATTAGCCCATTCCCTTTATTGTAATGGATGCATCTATTTTGTAACATATTACTGCTTTCCTTATTCCGCTCAGAATAGACCATGTTAATTAAGAGCTAACATTTCGCCTGGCAGTTGCATTGGAAAAGCCTTTTATAGGTGAAATTCCTTGTCTTTCTCTATTGCATGGTAACTGTGTAACCAGGAGTTTTATTAGTGATGCGTATATATTACAGGCCAAAGCTAAGCCCTAAATCTTCTATATAACCCAAAACAATTTTTTCTTTAACTTTTATATCACGATCTTGTATTCACCTTTCGGCATCTACAAAGTGCGAGATAAATTAGCAGGGTTAATATTGGTGGATCAGTTGAGGGAACAGCAAAATTCGTATTTATACTTACTAAATTGGGTAGCAATTCCTGTTCCTTAAGCCAAGTCTGGAAGTCAGTGCTTGAATTCATCATCGGAATATTTGGTACATCCAAACAATGTCTTGTCAAAATGGTGACCTATTTGCGATTGAAACTTCTACATAATTCTGCTAATATTATTTAGCTTCTGTTGAATAACAGAGTTTATTTGTCTTAATTGCAAACAGGTTACGGTATGCGAATTCGCAAATTGGGGCAGGAGCATGTGAAAATATGAAAGATAGTAGTGTTGTCAGCTTGTTCATTTACTGAGGACAATGTGAAACAATTGAAAATCTCCTGTAAATTGGTTTTCTTTGGGATAAACTTGTTTTTACACTTGAACAGTAGCTTGTGTCGGAAGAAACTTTCTGCAGAGACGAGGATTCAGGAAATTGCTTTCCTTAAAAGAAGTGGAATTCTCAATACCTTTTGGTTATTTCTTTTGCAGTGGTTTGCCTACTTTAATGCTATTTGGTTAGCGTAATAAACTTGTATTTGTTCAAAGTCTATTAGTCGATTAATATCTTGAATTAAACGTTGTTCAAACGGGACCTTTAAATTGAAGTAAATAACTCCTACAATTTACTTCGAATGAAATTTGAATTTTTAGGTAACTGCAGAAACATCGCACTTGATAAAAAGTTTCTAAAATTATAACTGTTTCTGAATTTTTATACCTTTTCGTGAGTTAAACGTTGAACAGATTACAACATTTCATTTTTTTTTCGTCGTTCTTTAAGATACTTTGATATCTAATTCTCATAGGGGAAAGTCAAGGATGTGAAAGATAATTTCTTCCTAGAAATATTTAGCTTACAATATAGCATCTTTTCCTTTAAATCTGTTGGAAAGTTAGCATGATTAGATTCAAAACAGCACTTCAATATTCTAGCTCATTAAGTGATCAGTTAATAGCATTTGTAAAGGTTATATTTACATTTTCTAGTTGCTGCTTAATAGTAAAAAAATGCTTTCAATAGCTTGGCTACTTGCCCGCAGATTCCCTCCATGTAAAAAATTGAGATGCTGAAACCATACTTAATAAAGGAATACTAAGATGTTTTTATTGACTGTTTTCTATGGCAACCAAGATTAATCTTTTGAAATTGTGTATTAATGTATTTGTATTCATTACATTCGCCAAATACAAGAATATTCTATGGAATTCCAACGAAAGAACATAAAACTGATTTTGATGTTGCCTTTCCTTCATCTGCTCTATTATGCACGCAGCATTTTAACCATAGCCGTTTTTAATGGTTAATCTAAATCGCTTTTGAGTTTCAAATGATAAGGATTACCAGCATGAATACCGGATTTCTGCAAGACGGCACTGAAAAGGCTACAATCGGCATTTTTGCATTTACAAATCGCACAATGCGCAAGAGATATACGAAGTGGATTGGTATTCTTAAGATGAAGTTCCCTTTCTGGGCAATCTTTATCATTGCAGTTGTTTCGCCAAATAGCTGACATTTCCTTTTTATAAAGGCTTAAAAAACAAAATTCATATTTTTGTAGGCTGGAAAAAGTTGAAGACAAATTTTGTGGAAGCCAAGAAGTAGGAAATTTAAAGAATGTTTGGTTTCATGTCTCTATATTCTTGCAAATTTCTCTCTGAATTATCTTTTATAAATTTCAGAATTTTGAGAATTCTAAACCTTGCCAATTTTGATTTATATTCTGATTAATTTTAAATCTTTTATAAGTATAGGACATAATTTCTTTAGAACTATCTAGGCTAAATAAGGCTGAATCGGCTTTGCCGGCAAGCCGGTTCTATCAGGCTATTTTGATCATGTCTGATCACCATGATCAAAAGGCTTGCATTAGGTAAAAAAAAATTACCAACTCCCATAAAATGGTTTTCCTATTTTCAGTACCATTTTCAAAGATATAGGGACAAAAGGAAACGCCGTATTCTTTTGATTACCATTTCTTTACTTTCACAAGCTCGTTTTAAATTATTTTTTACTTTTATAAAAAAAATCTACTTTGTTTGTATTATTGGAAGGATGTCTCAAATGTTTTAACCGACTTCCGCAATCATGGAGATTGCATAAAGAAATTGCTTCTTTCGAATCTTAGTTCACTTTACTTTCTGTTCATTGTACGATTTGTCGAATTCAATGTTACTTGGTGCATATTTCAGATGCCTTCTTGCCGAATTCTGATATTCACAGGAAATCGCTATTGTTAGAAAAGCAATGAGATTGAAAGTTATCATTAAGGAATGGCTATAGTTTAATATCAGTGAGGCAAGGATATAAATATAGAATTTCAATATCCAATCAGAATTAGATTCTGTAATTTTTTTTATTGTAATTCGAATTAATGCCTGAAGCTTGATACATTCCAAACCCCATCGCTCTTTTTTTAATTAACCACTGAAATTGCTCAATATAAATATATTGTGTATGCTGTTTTAGTTTTATAATCCCAGTGTCGGCCTTATTACAGGAAATTGTCTCGAAAAACATTATTAAAGCGCTAAAATGAGAACTTTTTTTCATTTTTAATACACTTTATGCGAAATAGCTTGGAGAAGAGAAAGGAAATATATTTACTTCATGAATTAACTTGTTTATCTGCTCCTGATTTTCCAGTCAAATCAGTGTCATTAACTCGATATCAAGGAACGTATTGTGATAGAACTTTATTCCCTGATTAGTCGCATCGACATGCTTGCAATTATTTTATATTTAGTGTTATGAAAACAGCAATAAGGCTTTTAATCATTGACGAATTAAAAATACAATTCCTGAAAATTTTAATGGGTTCGCTTTCAAAGACAGCAGAGTGCCTACAATATTTTAGCAATTGCAATGCCATGAGCGTTTGTGTAAATTTTAAAAGTAGCTGCCTGATAACAAATACTTGCAAGTGTTTTGACTTGAAATGTTGAATATTGATTCAGTGGCTGCTTTTCGGTTTTTAGTGTTCTTCCAAATACGGATTTTCCATTTAGTCTTCCTAGTGAAAATGTAAAATACAGGCTTCAAATGAATAGATAAAATATATTGCATGCAAATCTTCAGCATGCTATAACTTGGTCTTAAGAATTTTTAGTTTAAGAGGAGCTTCAAACCAAACGAGAATCTTTTGACACCTGAGAACTTTTCTCTACAACCTTGGAGAGCCGTGGATTAGTGCACTCTCACCATGATCACAACAGAGCTCTCATTTTTTGGAATCTCTTCTTTTTATCACTGGAGCAGATCAAATTTGTAATGGTTCTGTAACTAATTCCGAATATTTGCATTTTCTATTGAACTATTAGTCCAGTTTCTCTAAAAACTTCAAATTTCTCAATTCCAATAATGGACGAGTCCTTGTATAATTCACTATATGGTGCAGAAAAATTGAATAAATGTCTGTTAAGCAATCTCGTTTGGAATCTCGGTAACGAATGAGCGATTAGCTTCCTACATTCAGAAAATTGAGCCAACATACAATCTTCTATTCATCAATGAACTAAAAAGACAACGAAAGAAATCGCAACTTTTTTCCGAATATTGTCTCGTTGGCATTCGTGACGATGCAGCAAATCTCATTGATCTTCCAGATTAATCTGTTTGGTTTTTCTTGCTAGTCCTTGACTAGCAAGAATCTTTTTTTCTAATCGTATATCCGTGCTTTCTCGGCTATTTGGTGTGTTGGAGAAACAAATAAGATGAGGAATTTCGAACTTCAAATCAATTTTTCACTTCTTTGAAACGATAGATCTCGATTTCGTTTCAGACCTATAGCTTCTTGAATACTATCAAGACATTTGATAGTATTCAACCATTTAAAATTTAAGCGTGTTGCAATTGCTTAAGTGGTTGAAATGAGACAAATAAAACATTTCCATAATTTGAATTGAACTTTCTTAATTAACTTCCTTGCATTTCTTTTACGATGAAAATGCAGTATAATTTAAGACTTTTTACAATCGCTTTAGTTCCCAAGAGATTTGCAACAGAGTTTGGTTCATTTGGTTACTTCCTGCTTTAGTTCGTTTCTATCATTTCAGTCACTTTTTCACTCATATAACATACATTGCTATATACTTAAACTGAAACTTAAAACTTTTTTATACTTTAATTTCTCATAGAATCACTGGTTCTACGAGATTCCGAATCCAATATTGCTATTCTAAGTTTGGAATCACTTGAGAATTTTAATATCTTGAGTTTTACAATCATGATTGCTCATGGGTTTTATGCTACCATTCTCGGATGAAATTAAGTTCTGGATGTTTCTACCTAAATCATAGAAATCACTTATTGTGAATTTCGGACAACATGTTCATTGGAAGCCTCAATCGACATGGGTGGCGTTTACTTTTGTCGCCAAATCATTGTCTGTGATATTAAATGTACGCAAGTTGAACCCCATCATACTTGAGCATCCAGTAATCAGTTACAATACGTTAAGTAAACAAGTAGCTGATTATGAATATCGGACAATGCCAAACAGCAGCATGCAAAGTAATATGGTTTATGTTATGGTATGAATATACCGCTCGGATTAGAAGCAATCTGAATTTCTGACTTATAACCAAATACAGAAACTTATCAAGTTTAACTATTTGAGAAAATGATAGTTTAACTTGATCTTAACTCGATCTTAAATGTTTTATTATTATATAATTTTATTTCATTAAACTGAGTTTCAAATAGTTCATTTTAAAATTGGAAATGCTTCTTGACGCTTAATAAGATGGAACAGTACCTGCAGCATTTCCTCGGTGTTTTAAGGGAAATATAGAAACAAATTATTTATTCTTTCTAAGCAAAAATAAATTGCTAATCTACAAATCAAAGAAATCTTAGTATTTTGACAATCATTTTGGCAATTGTCAACTTGATATTTGTGACTATATTTCAATAATTTGTTATGTTATGTATTTGCTATCTTCTTATTTTCCATTTAAACAATTTTTATTCAAATTTAATACCTCATTTTGTTACAATATTTGGTTTCAAATTTGAAATTGTATTTCATTGCTTCAGTTTTATTCTGTTAAAAAATATTTATGTGCGTTTATTAAAGGTATCTGCTCAAATTCTGTGAGCATTTCTTACTGAATTAATTTTAACAATATTTCCGTTCAATTCATCTTTATAAAATATTTTATAGATTGATAAATGTGCCGTGCATGTATTAACTTAAAGGCTTAAAATTATTTTAATCTTGTTTTTAAGTTTTCTTTCTAAACTTGTTTCACTAAAAATGATTTTTTTAAAATACTGTCTGCAGATGCTCGTAATTGTAGGAATGAAATTTCCTATTATATTTGTGTAAATGTTATGTAATATTGTTATGTGAATGTTGAATGATATTTAATGAAATAAAGTTTGAAATTATGCTAGTCCATATATAATTTTATGCTTCACATTTCTTAATGCTTGAAATTCAAAAATCTTAATTTCTAAGCTTGGTTTGAGAAATTTTTGTAGGTATTTAAAGGTTCAACATTCTAATGGCACGCCATTTTTCTCGCTTCAGAATATATCGCTTGTGAAGAATTATAGGAATAAAGGCTTGAAATTCGTCTGGAGTAAAGGGCTTTTAATGGGTAATTTCCATCATATTACGAATGTCTTTCTTCAATGGCTAAGATTAAATCTTTTTTGCTTCTTTTCAAGTGAAATCGAGTTTGGATATCATTTGACAGCTTTAACTTAAAAATCAATTTCGTTCAGCTTTGCAACGATTTTGAGCAGGCGAAATGTTCTTGGAATTTTTATTCAGTAATGAGTTCTTTTTACAAAGTTCTGCATGCGAAGCGTTTCATGCTTCGAATTAATTGTGAACGGCCTTTCACATTAATCATTTAACCGCTCTCTTAAATGAGAAGTAGATAACCATGCTTTTAATCCTTTATTATCTAATATCTTATCAGAAAGTTTTTAAATGCATTTTTAGGCAAATTTTGACCCAAAATCTTTTTGATTGATTTCAATTTTTAAAATGTTTTATACTGATTCCATCTGTTCCATTGGCGAGCAATAGTTTTGTTTTTTAAATTGAATTCAGCTGTCTGAACAATACAAACTTTACAATATTTTTATTACTCTTGTGAGCAGCGTCAGGAACCACGGCCATATTACTAAGATAATAGATAAGCGATATTTTAGTCAAATTTTATTCCGACAGTTCGTAATATTAAGGAATCGAAATAAAATTCATTTAAAGGTAGTTTAATATTAAATTTAAAAAAACAACTCCTAAATGCTATGATGAATTGGTAAAAACACAGTATTATAGTTTGAACTCGAAATTTATTATAATCGATAGATTAGTTCTTACGGTAAAACAATCATAGCTTTTTAAAATAGAACACCAAAATAGCATAGACTTCTAATTTTTAGTAAAATTGAATATGTACATCTTGAAATCTGAATTAACTTTAAAAATATCAACATTAAATATCTGCTCAAAACCAAACTAGATTCGAAGATTTTATTTTTGCATTCAATAAAAAATATTTGATTTGAAGGAAATGTACTGCTAAATTTAATATATTTCATGAGTTTTATTCTATTCATTTTTCTGAAACTCGCTTTACATCTTTTGTGTAGCAAGATCTCTTTTGCTTATGTTGAAGACAAGATGGATGAATCAAACTAGAGGTTGGATTTTGTAAATGGAAAGTGCAATAACATTTTCTAATCCATCGCTTTCAAAAGCAAATTCCTTTGTAAAAATGGCATCTTTTTTAAATATCAAGCCACATCCAAGTATCAATTTAAACAATAGAATATCAATTGTGTGCATCTAATATGAAATGTCCTAGTATAAGGAAATCCTAGTTCTAAGGAAATGTGTCAGCACTCATTTCTACATTGACAGCTAACTAATGTTATAAATTGTTTTTTGTATCATAAAAACTAAACTTTCGGGATAACTCTTGAGTAGCGCAATGTATTTGGCTCATTACATCTTCTTACAAGTATAAGCTTAACCCCAGATGCGACACAATAATCAGAATTTATTCTAAATGATTGGAAATCAAATCTTATTGGAAGATCCTTGTAATGTCACTAATTAGTGGTTTCCCGAAAACATTTTTATACACTGTCGAATGAAAATGTTATTCTACATCTCGTATAAAATTATGAATCATGGGTATGAATGTCTCGCTTGGCATTGGCGAGCAATAGTGAAAATATAAATCTTAGGCTTTAACATTTTTACTGCATTTATCATGCTATCTTTGACATGTGATTATCTAATTGACTGCTTTACAGGTATTGCATTTTTGGAGACATTTTTTTTCTGAGCTATTAAAACCAAAATGTATCGCAAACTACAATTGTATTTAATCAATCGTACACCAAATTCCATTTAAGTAGTATGGTTTATGTATTATCGCCTTTACATGCATGAGAAAGAAGATCTCCAGATGGTCAATCTGTTGATGGATTTGGTTCCAAACTTGACACATCAGCACTTTAGTTGGAAAAAATTTAACATAAATGTTAGATCTATCTTCCCCGTTTTGTTAACAAAACTATCGTGTAGACTTTCTCTGAACGAAATCCATTCAGAGCATACCTAATTTTAGGAGTTCAAAGCATTTTTGAATTAGTTTGTTTACTGACAGATATATACATTCTAAAAATGCATAATTCATTGGTTTTGGTCTTGAGAAGATCTGAAACGTAGCGATTTGTCAATTTCCGATCCGATTTTGCTGAAGATAACATTTTCTCGTAAACAAAGAGAAAGTAAGAATGGCAAGAATTTCTACGACTTTTGTGAATGAGACCCATCCTCCACTTACTCAGATCAAACATCCATATACAACATTCCTTTTTTTTAAAATGATTTATGAAAGCTATTTCCTTTCAAATATATTCTTCTTTACAATATTTTCGGAATTAAAACTAAAACACTTATCTAGGAAACAATGAAACCCTATATGGAAAATTAAAAATCCGATAAGGGAAAAAAAAATCGAAAAATATGTGACTGATAAGAAAAACTGAACCCTTTCGAAGGTAAATTTCATGGAAAAACTATATTTAAACGATTCTTATCCTAGTGTTATCTTCCAATACCAGATGGTATAAAATAGAGTGAGACATTCCAGACCCACGACCTGATTCACACCACTTGGCCTTGGAGAAGAGCGTCGGCTATCTGTAAAAGGTAAAAGGCGGGGCCAATCTTTTTTCTTCAAGACATCATCCTGAGAAATGGCTTTTACGCCAAAAGGAATTGGATCGCATGAAAAGAGCTCTAATCTTATCTCTCTTGGAGGAAATGGGGGTCTGTATTACGCGAGAACTAAAAGCGAGTTTCGCCTGGATTTCTTCCTTCTAAATTACCCATAAAGGGAAGTGTCGTACTCGGAAGGGCCTTAACAAAGAACCTGCTGCCGACCAATGAGTTGGAGAGTTTGAGGGTGCTCAAATGGTAGTTTTATTGTTTGTAACGTTCGCTAGGAAGACGAGTTGAGAATTTCAGCTGAGAACTTCTTGAGTGACTGAGGGGGAAAATTCGCGAGGAACTTCTGAAGATGCTTGTTTAGGAACTATTCAGTTTTGTTTCGGAGGAAAGGGTCTAATTATGAGGGGTGTAATTACTAAATTTTTATCGTATTTCGTAATGACTTCTACTCAGTTTTATAATTATATCGTTTCATGTAAAAAATTTAGCTTAAGACTTCGTTTCATTGTCATTAAAATATTTTAAAAATATTTTCTGTCTGAAAATCAATATGTTCATGTTCAATGACATGATCTAAAATGGGACGCTAATGCTCTAGTATCATTATCCAAGGCTGAAGAAGTTTGATAAACATGTTTCGCAAATGTTTAATAAAATCTCTATTCATCGCAGGTGGTATGATAAATGTTTGGCATAAGATTATATAATAAATCGTTAGAGAAACATAAAATTAAATTCTCATGTTTCACCGTGTCATTAAATCTACTCTGAAAACCCTTTAAAGAAATTAAACTATGTATGTCCTTTTGAAATGGGTGTTCACAACTGGTGCTGCTTTGATAAATGAGAAAAATTTGAAAAAAAGTTCTGAATGGGTTTTTATTGCCTAAAGATATTAAAGCTAGAAAAAAAATACAAAATTTAAAAATTGAATAGCTAGACATTTTGTTGACATGTTTCAAACTAACTTAATTATGGAAGTGAATCTTCTGTAATCGGTCTCTTAAGATGAGAACTGCTTTGAAAGTATACAGGGACATGAATTCATAGACTAAGAAGGATGAGTGTTCAAAACTGATGAGATTTTCTCTGAACGAAATCCATTCAGAGCATACCTAATTTTAGGAGTTAAAAGAATAAAATTTTGAATTGAAAAGAATAAAAATCTGAATAAAATTTTAACAACTAGAAACATGGTAGAGCGGAATTAATCTCAAGCAATCCTTTTTGTATCGAGTTGTAGTAATTTGTTGAAAGAAATTAAGCAATAAAAGAATTGATTAGCATGCAATTTTATTGAATTTTGTTTGTTTCAAATTAATATAACAATGGGTATGAATATTCTTTAATCAACTACTTACAATGAAAAGGTATGCAAGAACCCGGTACAATAACTAGAGAAATTTATTTTTGTGAAATTTAGTACACATGGCTATTATTCTAAAAACCTAATGTATTCATAAATGAATTAACTTTTAGTTATTTGGTAGGACTAAGAAGGGTTATTGAAATGCATTTAATAAAAGAACTAAAGTCTAAATTTTGTATAAATGTTTTGTTTTGCAGAATATTATTGCATTTATTGTGGGATATTATTGCATTTTTAGTTTGTCTTTGAGATATGAATATAATTAAAGTGATTTGAAAATCAATCTTATTTTTTATTGAAATTATGTTCCTTCATTTTGATTCTCCTTTTGAATTTTATTAAGAAAAAAAAAATAACGGATAAACATCGGGTACTCTGATTGTTCTCGTATACAATTTCGCATAGATTTAACATAGTATGATTTTAGGAACACGTAATTAGTAAAATTTCAAATACGTTTTAATTAGTGACTGAAAAATAGTTACAAAATTTCATTTTTTCAATCTTGACGAGAACTGAGATAATTAAAAATGTGAAAAAAAGAATAGGAGACCTGTTTGGAAGAATGCAGGGTATTATGTCCCTCAAAACTATGTTGCTTCGATTGATGTAGTTTTTAATAGCTCTCTGTACTATGTTAAGATTGATAGATGATATTCAGTTCCTTTATATAGCTTGAGTCTTAAACCTTGATATCGAAGATATAAATTTCTGAATCGTCTTCAAAACTCCCAGAAATCCACGAATTGCTTTACAACAAAACATACGGAGTTTTATTTTATTTGTAATTTCGCCAATTTCGATATAAATCGACTTTTTCGCCAATTTTTTAATCAATATGGAAACTTTTATGGAAATTAGAAATCCATATACATGTTATATTTGGGGAAACAATCGCATATGAAATTTGGAGCCCTTTTCTATTGATAGATTGTGATACAAAATATTTTTATATGCATCTAAAATTATGGTATCGTGACCGCATACCAAATCATTTGACTTATTAAGTGTTTGAGTTATCGCCTTTATAAGCACACGAATACATATTCAGAAAGGCAGCTGAACTGTTGGCAATTAGTACAATTCCAGTTGTACTATTCAACTTTCATTTAAATTCCAACACAATTTAATTTATATAAGTCATAGCCTTTTGATATTATCGAATTCATCAACACATGAATATAAAGATCAACAGAAAGCCAATCTTTTGACATTATTTGATACATATACAGTCTCTGATATTGAAACCATCTGAAATGCAGTTGAAACTATCGGAACTATCTGTATAGACTAGCAAACAGATTTGAGGAAAAATCAAATTTCATTTTTGTAGCTCATTGTATTCTTGACCCGTCCTGTTCATATGCAGGACACCATAAATGGATTTAGTCTAAAATTTAATACAAATATAACTATTTTGAGGTTAGATAATATGATAAATTTAATTTGTTCAGCCTATTATGAATTTGATCCATCGCATTTAGATACAAAAAAAACATATTCAGGGTTGTCATAAAATACCTTTAACTGTTTGGAGGCATGTGCAATTAAAACTAACAAATGAAATAGATCTGAATTTCATATATAGATTATAGAAGATATGGAAAGATGAATTATTCAAACAAGTTAATAACTAAAAATAACCGATAGGTGAGATTATGTCGCTGTTGAAACAAAAACGGGTCAACGTATGATATAAAATTTCATTGAGTTCAAGTCCAAGGAAATAAATGGTACATAGTAAAAAATTGGCAGGAGATAATATTGAATCATCATTATGGCTTTTTGACCTATGTACAGCATTTTCATTATTCTTACCTTTCCAGGATTGCAAATTTTGCATCGACAAATTTTGGCGCCTTCCATGCGGAATTTCACCCCGCATATCTTCAAATTTCTTCATATGAAATTTTGTTTCATTACGTTCATTTGTTTAAACTAGAGATACCTTCAAACTTTATTTTTGTTCATTCTGATAATTCAAAATTTTATTTTCGGAATATAATTCCAGGTTTTTGAGATTCATCGAAAACTGCATGCAGGTTTTTGTAACGAATTCTACACTTATTATGTTTTCTAATATAAAGAAATATATTCTTTTTAGAAGCATATATCGAATTAAATTTCGTAAATAGAATTTTGAAAAACATCGCACATTAACAATTACCGTTTTCCAAAATAGTGCCTTTCTTTAAAAAATAGTGGCCATTTTTTGTGACTGTCAGATAAAATCCATTTCGTCTCAGAATAACCGGGGGTGGGAGAGGGAAAATAGCGTTTTTAGAACTTCAACCTCCTTCCAATATCTAAAAACCAGCAAGTGAAATTTATTTTTCCTTTCAATATCTCCTAGCATGGTCAGTCTAAAAAAGAATGTTATTTCAGTGAAAATTCAGTTTCTGGAACCTAAACAACAGTTTTATTAAAGTCCAGAAAAGTCTTTCCATTCAGTCAAAGAAAGGAGGGGGGGGGCAACGCATCAAAATCCTTTATTTTTGTTGCAGAAAAACAATAGATATTTGAAGTAGTTTCCTGAAAACTCTTACCAAACTTTTTGTCATGAAATTCTTTGTGTACACAGGGGGAAATAGTTTCTTTTATAGAA
>JAPMOR010118983.1:263349-314021 GCA_026543865.1 Argiope aurantia | reverse complement strand
TCTCCTTTTATATATATATATATATATATATATATATATATATATATATATATATATATATATTATTCTTTTGTTTTTCCCTACCTCCGCCTTTTTTTCTTCCTTCAGAAATTTCAAAAATGTTAACTGATTTAACTTGGCTCTTTGCATATAATGGTTATTCTAATCACAGCTTAACCAAAGTAGAAATCGAGTATACTTGAAAAATGGAAACATCGGTTATAGTTGCTAATCATTACGTTTAGGATATAATGGCTTTCTTTCTTTTTCCTTTTCTATTTCCAGGTTTTTTTTTTTTTTTTTTTTTTTAGAAATTTTAGTATTTTTTATTGATTTAACTTGGGTATTTTCTTCTAATGATTAATCTAAGCATAGCTTCACCAAAGTAGAAAACGAGTGTATTTGAAAAATTATAATCGGATAATTTACCAACAGACATCCATGTATTCTTGAAAATACTTTCTTTGCTTTTAAAATATTTTATCTTATAATATTGATTGAACCTATCGAGTGAATACTACTATCAAAACTGAAAATAGAAATAAATCTAACTTTATTCATGATACATATTTTCTGAAACCTTCATCGATTCACATACATATACATAGCTCAGATTTGATTACATACACAAAGAATGCAAAAATATATATTGAATAGCCTGAAATTCAATAGACTATGTTTGATATATGGCATGCATATGCATATAAAATATTATTTAAAAATCTGAATAAACATATATTTCAATGCATGCAATCCATACCCAGTGCTTCAACTATACTTGATATACCCAGTTTCAATTGAAAACGACATGAATCTCCAAGATGTTTACCTAAAGGTACTAGTAGCACAGGAAACCCATCACTTTTCTGTGCAACCCCCCATCCCCAAACTCTTTGTAGAATACACGGCATCCAGGAATTTAAGGGGAGGGAACAGCCACAGTATCCCCCCGCAAGATTTCCCTCTCTCAGTGACAGTCTCTATGATCGATTGTTCGACATCGATGCCAAACTTTTCCGATTTCTGAGTCCCCTACAATGGAGAAACGCAGGAAAAATGTTTTAAAAGTTAATGCACCTTTGTCCTTTCTTTAAAGCTTAGGAAAGAATTGAAAAAGAAAACTTGGAACTCGTGACTTGAAGGACGAAGCCGATGGTCAGCAGAAACAAAGATATAATATGCATTCGATATCCCAAACTTACTGGTTGTAATATGTTATGTTTCCAAAGAATAGATTGTGAATGTTACTATTTACACAGTAATTTAATTTTATTTTGGCATCAAAGGCGCCCATCAATCCGAAAATCGTCAATATAAATAATTTCTTGATATGACTAGATAATTTTGGGAATTAGACATCATTGGACAATTGATTTCTTTCAATAAAATTTCAATTTGAAACCAAATAAAAAACTATTATGACAGTAAGGGTAAAATAATATTTTAAACGGTATCTCATCGTCCAAATATGCATGCTACAACTACGAAGGGTGTTAAATTGGTGATCAGAACGAATATACGGTAGATCAACGTAAGTTAACATTCATTTCTATAGGCATGTGATCCGGTGATTGAGAATTCGCTACCAAATTACCATGGTTTACCGCACAATTCGAAATATGTACAACAGCCTCCAAACATATTTGCTGCATCAATGCAAAATTTTAGATCGGTGACCGAATTGAATGTGCGTTACGCCAAAGTACATTTATGGATCATCTGATCTTGCAACACTACCAGCCAGCCCACCGCGGTGCAAAATACAACGCGATCATAATGATAAATCATGATCAAGAATTTTTTTTATTTAAATAAATTATTAATCATAAAAATATATTACATTTAGTCTTTCCCTAACACTTCAATCATCAGATTTTCTCTCTCTCTCTTCTTTTTTTTTTTTGTAGATAATTGGACAAGTGAGGAGAGAGGTATAACATTATAGCTCCTTTGCCATCAGTCAGCTCATAACTGATACTAGTAGCAGTGTAAAGTAGTCTGGTTGTTAAAAGATGTCTCAACGACAAAATTTGCAGTGCCACGCAAATTCTACGACAAAATTTTTGAAAACTATACGAAAGAAGGGAGAGGGGACATTAGTTATATGTACATATTTTTTTATAAATAAATTTTAATTATTTGGGCCCGAATTTACTTTAAGACATTTCGGAAACAAAATGCTTAAACAAGCAAAAATAAATACATAAATCGTTCATTGAATATTACATTTAAAAAAATAATCTATAGTAGGGGTACGATTAGATTAATTTTATTACATCTTGAATGCGCTAGTTTATTGCAATAATTCGAACACTTATTTGACAAATGTAACACCTTGTACGAAATAAAGACAAAATACTGTAATCAACTTCGTCAGTAACCTGAAGATGAATTATGAATATATGGTAAATAAAAATATATATAAAAACAAATATATATATAAAAAAACACATATAGAACAAAAACTAAAAAAAATACAATACATTGAAGTCACGCAGTTCTTTCACCACCACCCCCCCCCCACACTTTCAAAAAAAGTTATGCCTAGGCCCGAAATATGAGCCTAGTCTCACGAAACATGCAATTTCATACATTATAAAACTGACCAGTTAAAAAAAAATTAATCAAAACAGAATGATTAGTCGCGCAAAATTATTTATTTATCGCTTTCTACAGAAATTTTTAAGTGAATTATAATATTATGTTTAATTGGAAGATGAGTTTTTCGGAGTCTTGCATGATTAACTCCGGCTATCTTTCGTTGGGAGTGACAATCCGAGCAATTTCGCGACCTTGCATTACTGGCGTATAAAGGAAAGTAAGTTCATCCATTCTCGTTATTTGGAAAGGTTGAAACACGTGACATTCATCTGGGTAGGACCGCTCATTCCGATTTGCAATATACAGCGCTACTGGGAATTGCTCCCCATTTTATTTCTTGCCATCAGTAACATATTCCGATTAATTTTTAAAAAAAATTTAAACCCAAAATATTTAAAATCATACTTTAGTACAGTTCTAATTTTAAGATAAGATTAAAACTTGTTGCATTATTCCAGTTTCATTTTTATGCGGTAAAATATTTTCTTTGTGAAACACGGTGCAGTAGTATTTTTAGAGGCAAAGACAAAATTTGTCTTACTATTCAGGTTTCATTTTCAAGAAGGCGCAAATTCCTGTTTTCTGTCAATTACGGGAGCAGTTGTATTTTTAGAGACAACAATAAAAGATGTCATTCTATTTCAATTTCATTTTTAAGGCAATGCATATTCTCGCTCTCTTTGTCGAATAAGGAGCAGCTGTATTTTTAGAGACAAAGCAGTAAACTTTTTTCTCATTATTCCAATTTAAATTGACGCATATTCTCGTTTTCTCCCTCAAAGAAGAAACGATGAAAATGAATATAAATAATATGAATTCGCAAAAGGTTTTAATTATTTTCATATTTATTCATATTTTAATAGAATTAATATTCTTGTAGAATTAGAACTGAATATAATAAATATACTCTACTTTACAGATAAAATTACAGCTATATTTCATACTTTTAATAATTAAGATCACAGTGAAAATATTAACAGATCCTGATGTATGTATTATGGTAAATGATAAAAAATGCATGTAGGTAATCATATCTTTATTGTACTGATTAACAGCGGCGGACTTCCCAATTGGCATAATAGGCAGATACGCTGAGTAGCGGACAAAAGCTGAGGCGTCCGATTAAAACGATAGTTTTAGCCTATTTGAAAATAAATGTTTGTAAAAAGTACAAATTCCATGACTTGTGAAATATTAGAGTAATGTTAACAACTTGTTAAATACAATTGGTCAGATTACCATTTCTATAGCCCCCCCCCCCCATTACTGAAATAATATGTACAAGCATCGATATCGCGCAGTCATGAGCCATGGTAATAAATAAAACTACAAAACTTTTCGCATTAATAAAATAAAAATTACCTAAAACCAATCATTAGCATGATTTTAATTTAAAATTGTATTTAAATGTGAAACTGCATAGCCCAGTTTGTTAAAAGAGGAGCGTCATAGTGCGCCCTACATCAAAATGTGGCTATTAATTAATAACTACTGAATAATACTCTTAAATTAGGCATGCACAATTTAATAAAAATCCTCTTTCTCTTAAATAAGTATAAAGTTGTTAAAATAACCCAGTTTGTTAAAAGAGGAGCATCACTGTGCACTACTGCAAAATGCCGCTATTAATTAATAAATGCTGAATAATACTCTTAAATTAGCCATGTACAATTTCATAAAAATCATCTTTTTTAAAAAAATAAGTTTTAATTTTTTTTTCTCATAAATATAAATGGTAATATTTTTTTTTAAGAACAACTCCATTACGTGAATTAACATTACCCAAACATTAGAAGCTAATGGAATAGTAGATTTATATTCCAAAAATAATATGATAATGCATAACATATCTGGATAAAAATGTAAAATTCGTTAGTTCAAGAACCATGTACTTTCGCCGACAATGCACGCTATTCTATTGTTTTAATACTGGCAATAAGGGACTGTATACAAATGTAACAAAAACTCCCAGAACAGTGATTTTGGGAAAAATGCCAAGTAAACATCGTTGATATTTGGCAACGATTTTGGTTCATGGTAAGTTAGTAATCATGTTCATTAACGACACGCAACAAACATGATCAATATAATTTAAGTTGCACGAAACAACGCATTAGCGAATCGTTTAAGCATTGAAAAATGCTTTCCGTTATCAGAATTAAAAAGAAAAGTTTAGCCTATAGACTTTTTACAAAAGAAAAGAAACAATGTGAACAAAGCTTTTACATTTTTGCATATCGCGAAGCTATCATTCATTTATTTCAAAGTATTTAAAATCGCTACATTAAATTTTAAAAACATTTCAACTTTAATTTTAATTAATTTTTTAATAATAGCATTATTGCTTAAATTATGCAACTTATTTTCATTAAATGTATCATTAATATTCGATGAAAAATGTAATGCGCGCGTTCATACGCCTAACACAGCGTACAACTTTTTAAAATTAAAAACACATATAGAAAATAATGTTAAATTTAAAAGAGATATAAACAATATAAAAGTTTTGCATTTTATATTTATTAATTTGAAAACATAGCGCGCATTATTCTATTTTTCGATATTCTTTATAACTTTTTAAAAATTTTATTTCATTTATAAAATTTAATTTTTTTCGTTATATATAAAATAATTCACATTTCTTGTTTCCCAGTTTAATAGTATTAATGCTGCTCTAAACCGCCATTAATAAAAATCGCCGGTCTCGATATATCGCATAGTGACAACAAACCATTAACATATCATGAAGCTATAACTAACTATACGAAAAAACTATAAAATATTTAGCTTACCAACTTGCATTGAATTTAAGACGACGGGATTTATCCAAAAGTTTCATGAAGTCTTTCTTTTTCCAATACCGGAGACCAATGGATAAATAAATGTCAGTAGTTCAGTACGGAATGTTTGTTTTTTTTTTGTCCGTATTAAGTTTTTGCAAAACCCAAAAGAATGTGAAAATAAAACAGCGACGACGGAAAAACTTTTAAGTTTTATCCTGGGAGCGCAAAAGTTTCACATAAGTTTGCACCGTTCATTCTGGAGCGGTTAGAAGATTTTAGATGAAGCGAGAAAAAAAACTTAAGTCGTCGGAAAAATCCCGCACGGGCGTGTGAAGTGATGCTCTTGTGTGCAACGGAATGACTCAGTCTGACCTTTGCGAAGTTCACCAAGAAGAATTCCAGAGTTAAACCGACTGCTCGCCTTGCTCAGCTCTGACTGAATGACCCAAGCGCTCCCGCCATCCAATCGAACTCTAGGGGAGGGACCTCCTGTACGACATCGCCATCTAGCGGAGAATTTCCTGGACCGCGGGATTTCTCATCTTGGTCAATAGGAATTCGACTTCGGGAAACTCTGGCGCATGCGTCTTGGATTTCGAGCGTAGAGGTGGGGATTGTAAGAATAAAATGATTCTCTGGATTTTAGACGGACCGAAAGTTTGGCACAAGCGAAATTCGTATAACTAACATGGAACAGAAATTTCTTCCAGTTTTTTTCCAATGATCTTTTCCGCCAGCTATGATGGAAATATACACGATGATTTTTCCCAAAAGATTGATGGAAAAATCGTGCGGAGATCAAGCTATTCATTAATTTTGTATAGGCTTTTTTTCCGTTTTAGTCACAATGCTATTTAGTTTGCAAAATACAAATATGCCAGATTCTAGATATATGAAATTTTGTCCATTGTAACATCCTAAGGATTCATAATTTATTAGATTAAAATTCCGTTTTTAAGATACTTGTTATTTGGGGTGGTTCTCGCACCGTTGAATCTTAGTAATATGGTGAACAAAATGCTAGAAACAGTAGGCTACTTTCCGAAATTCCATACCACATCAGTTTAAGGATATTTGATTAATTTTGCAACGGTAAGGAATAATTCAACCAAGAATTTGAATAAAGAAACGAAACTAAAATAGGTTTTCTTCAGGAAATAAAAGATATTTCATATTTTTCATTTTTATTGACTTTTTAAACCAAAATTTGAACTACGATTCTTTGCTTCACAGGTTTACTTAGTGAATCTCACTTTTTTTTAAATTTTTATTTTATTTCAGAAATCAAAGAGGAAATATTGTAATCGTCAAAAAACTCGAGCGAGAACTTTTTTTTATTTCCACGTTTCAGACTTCTCTGGGCTCAAAAAACACATTTCTGTAATTATGTTTGTCTGTGAGCAGGATAGTTAAAAATGCGCTTAACTAGACGCATGAAATTTGGTGTATGGACTTTACAACAAATTTGCAGATTTCTATCAAATTTTGAACGAAATTCATCCAAAGAAAGTTTGTCTGTCTATCCTAGTGCAAGTGAACACAATAAATGCGAAGCTTAAAACGGTAGATAAATAAAATTTAAAATACAGAATTAGCATCTGAAATGTAAATAAATATCAGGTTTTCATTTTTTCAAAGTCAGTCTGTCAGTGTGTAATTTCGCATACATGAAAATGCGATGACAGAAAACCGTGATGGTTTAAATAAATGAAATTTGGCGTATGATCTAGTTACTAAAATTGCAGTTCTATGTCAACTTTTAGTTTTAATCATTTGAAAAAAAAAGGCGTTGTAATTCATATTTGATTTTCTTTGTTATGATATAGAGCAGAAAACTTTTGAGCGAGAATCTGAAAATAAAAATCTGAGCACTCGTGGCCGCCACGTTCTTGCTCAAGGTTTGTAATTCGTTCTACTCGCAAAGTGAAGCTTACGATTGAGACACAAAGGGGTAAAAAGAATTATTTTCTAGCATTATACTTGATTTTGGGGGATAAGATTTTTATTAGACGGTACAATAGAAAGTTTTGAAGAGATCAGTCCTGCTTTCCTTTGCGCATCTATATGATTACACAAAGTTTGCTTACATTGTGTGTGCTTCGATTTTTTTAAGATCTTCTGATTTTTTAAACTGCTAATTTAATTACTGATGCTCTACATTGAGTCAATCTACATCTAGTTGCGGCTACTTTTTTTTTCTTTACAATATAAGCTCGATCACGAATGGAAAGCAGAGATTCTTAATGCTGATTAATGAAATATGCTAGTGTTAAATATATACCTGGAAAACAAAACTTACATCGGCAGTTGTTTTTGTGTGTGTGTGTAAAATCGTGTTTTTTCGGAGAAAATATTTAGATACGAATCACCTAGTGATTACATATGAATGTTTTTCCGTCTTACGTACATATGAACTGGACATTTAAATAAAAAAAAAGATCATGAATTAATTTGAATCGGTAAACAAAACTATTTCATTGTTGCTGTTGGATGTGAGCCGAAAGTATTCGTATTCGGATGATGTCATATAGCGCAATATTACAAAATTGGCTACTGAGGTACCAGTAGGTTATCATCCTATGGAAAAAATACAAGCACCACAAAAATTTACGAGATAGCGCTATATGACATTGTCAACAGGAGAACAGATGGAAAAAGGCTCTAATAGTTAGTTATAAAAAAAAGTTTTTTTTTTTGTTGTTGTTGTTAGAGTGTGTGTGTAAAATCGCGTTTTTCCAGGAAATACTCCTCTATAGATATATAACCTATATTCACCTATGTATAACTTAAAAAGCAAAACCTTAACTAAATATAAAATTTGATCCAAATCGTTCGAGCTGTTTCCGAGATATACGAAATAAATTTGTATTATATACAAGAATTGCTCACTTAAAGTTATAAGATAAACAAACGGGCGTATATGATAAATTTTGTCCATAGTTATAATTTACTCAAATGCAAGTCTCTCTCTGTTTAAATGAGTCGATATATAATCGCTGAATAAGGAGAGGAAAATCGAGTGTAATGCTAGAAAATAATTCTTTTTACCCCCTTGTGTCTCAATAGTAAGCTTCACTTTGCCAGTAGAACGAAAAAGTATTCCTAATACATATTTATATCTGAGTACTGCTTTTATTTCTTTAAAGAAAATGGTTTTCCACATTTGTAGCGGTTAATTAATTAATCTGTCGGAAAATGCATTCTAAGCCAAATCATCACCTCCCATGCACTGCATCATTGCCATATTAAGTGATTTGATTATGAGAAACACACTATTAACGAAACTTTTGACATATATAGTAAATAAATGTTCAAAACATGCACAAAAAAGAGTGTGATCAAATAAAGGCAATTAATTAAAACTGAGTAGCGTTCTCACCTGTTCAAAGAAAATGGTTCTTCAACTACACAATGCGCATTTGTAATTAACCTATCTCACTTCGGGTATCGTCAGCCACTTTTTACTGGTCGTCGGAAAATGCATTCTAAGGTAAATCATCATCTCTCACGTATCGTATCATTGCCACATAAAGTGATTCGATTATGAGAATTACGCTATTAACGAAAATTTTGATATATAAAGTTTGTCAGAGTGTGATTAAATAAATACAATTAATTAAAACTAACACCTTTTAAATTTTAGACAAATTCTTACATAGGCTTCCTTGATTTCTTGCGGCTGTAAGCGAAGAAATAAGAAATGTAAGAAATAAAATTATTCTCTGTCCTTGGAACGAAAGTCAAGCGCATGTGAAATCCATATTTCAGCATAGAACAGAAATTACTTCCAGCAGAGGAAGCAAGCAGCTTTTATAATCTTTTCCTCTAGAGGAATTTGAAATATGCGCGATGATTTTTCCAGAAGTGTGGATGAAAGAATGATGCTCGCCCGACATATTATCCCACATAGAGCAGATCAAGCTATTTCAATTATTTTGCGCTTTCTTTTGTTTTGGCAGCTGTGTTATTTGGTTTGCTGGCCAGAAGTATGTCAGATTCCAGAAATATGAAATGTTGGCTTATGGTGTATTTGATTACATTTCTGTCTTTTAGTAATTCTAAAATCGATGAAATGAAAGCGGTCTGGCGTTTGTTTATTTAATCAATTAGTTTGGAAATCGATATACATAACTTAATATTTTAAAACTGGATTTTATTAAAATCATGACAATTGATTTCAGGGTTCTGATTTGATAACAATTTCCTGTGATAAATTCACGCCATATGCTTTTAATGAGCATAATTTGGTTGATAAAGGGGTTTTCTCTTATAATAAATGTAAGAATGAAGGACATGGAATTTTTGACGTAAGATAATCATTGAAACATTTCCGCGCAAAAGGAAAGCGCCTTCAATTCTCTCTGAAAAAATTTATTGATCCCCCCCCTCAAAAAAAATTACGAAAATGGAGCATCAAAGAGAAGATATAAGACAAGCATATAGGGAAATGTAACTTCAATTTACAACAGTTTATCAGAAAATTTTACAGATATAATTTTCTTAACAATGTTCACCAGTAAATATGAAAAACTATGAAAGTTGCTATGCAATGAACATTTCTCTACCCTAACATTGCTTTATTCGACTTCACATGAGAATACCATTTGCGCTTAACAAAGGCTGTACTAAAATTATATGATTTGATTCTATTCATAACTTTTTGACACTTTTCATGTTTAATTTTATCTTAAAAATAACATGTAAATTTAGATTATTATTATTATTTTACAAAAATGTCAAAATCAACAGAAACATTTTACAAATCTTAGGATTAAACCTTAAATTTTAATTATCATAGATATTAGCTGAGTTCATAATTAAGTCCCATGAAAATTAATATTTATTCTCTTCACTAAAATTAGACTATGCACACAACAAAAAATGAGATTAAAAATAATTTTTATAACTAAGAGACAATACAAAATTCATTAAAAAGTTGATTCTGTTTAATTAATCATATAATCCACAAGTGTTTTAAGAAATTTTTTGTAAAATAATAATTAAAGAATTTTTAATAGTAACAATCGATTTTTAATTATGATGCGCCAACGATATAACTAAATTACAAATTTACTGTCAACAAAAATCCTCTCTAATAAAAAAAATCTTTCATTCAAAGAGAAATGATTCTAAAAATCAAAAATTATTTATTATTTAAAATTATTATAATTTATTATTTATTAAAATAATTACAATTGATTATGTGCTAAATTAATATTTATTAAAATAGATATAATTTAATTCAAATTATAATTTATTATTGATGATTTAGTTTCTTTGCATTATACTTCAGTTAAATAAAGGGAAAAAAATTATGCAACTTTAGCACATTTAAGTTGGAAAAAAAATTAATAATTTCAACCTCAAAGGCCTTTTTAGCGGATGGTGATTTTAATATTAAACGTATCAAATCATTTTATCAAAATAAGACATTTTTCTATCAGGTGAAAATTTATCTTAAAATTAAAAACCAATATTGACAAATGAAGAAAACGAAAAGGTCTAGAAATAAAAATTGAAAATTAATATGAAGAATGGAGCGTTTAAATACTTTGTCGTGAGTTCAATGGCATTTATTTATCTAATTTATTCATTTTGTGGAGATTTTATACTATTCAATGTTATTAACGAATTTTTAAAATTATTAAACATAAAGGAAGAAAAACTTTTTCATCTTTTGTGCATTTAAATTCATTTAAATTTTCATTGGTTACATAAACAAAATATGAAAATTCTCTTGTAAGTTCTGTTAAGAGGATTGAAGTTGATTTTTAGAATTATTATTAATCATATCCTAAGATTTATATCTGAATATCTGCTATAGATTTGTGTCTGAAATTTCGAAAATCTATATTAGATTTGTATCTGAAATACTAAATATTTTTCACATTTTTTTTTTTTTTTTTGTATTTAAGAACGCAGTATGTGTAACAGCTTACTGAGTGCGTGCTTTATTAATCTTTGTGAATTTCGTTTCACAAATGGCTACTTTCACTTCGAAAAGGTGATTATACAATACAATTGCTTTTCTACAAACATCTTACCAAGAAAAACATACTTTTATTATTTGTAAGAATTTCTGATATTAAGATTTTTTTAAATCATATAAATGTTGATCCACTATATATCATCACATCGATGATAAAATTTCTTTCCATGTTCACTTAACATAACATTAAGTTTCATTTGATAAATCGTTGATTATTTCTTTAGTTATACTTAAGAGGTGGAGCTATTTCTATTTGATGCCATAAAAAAACTTTTTGTTTTTTGTAAAATCCAAGGAAAAGAGGCACGTGATAATATAATATGAATATTTATCCAAGAATCTGAAATTTGTAGCACTTTAGTCGCATTTAACAAATATGGCAACGCAGCTTCAAGCTAAGATATTAAATAAATTCGATAAGCTTACTTTTGAAACATTTAATACTTTTTAGATTAATTAAAAAAATTTAGATCTTATTATAACGCTTTCGATTCGATAAACTTTTTCGGCTGTCAAATAAATTTTAGTTCACTGAATTCAATATATATCTCTAACAATAATAAAGTTACGACTGAACTATTGCTATATTTATTTTAAATAAAAACTTGTTAATTGTACTAGTTTATAAAAATATTTATAATGGGATACAATATAACAGAACTTTTAACTGTGGGGAAATTTCGTTTTAATTAGGAAAATAACACAAAATCTCAGATTTCTGTGTGGAATTAAAGAATTCTAGGATAATAGTATCAAAATTTATTGCAACCGTTTAAGCTATTCGACATATTTAACCCCATGTAGCAAGTAATTATCGTAAACATAAATATAAATAAAATGCAAAGATTAAATTTCATATAAATTTAATAAATTTAAATTTGTGTCTTAGTTTCACAACCCCCAAATACACGAATTTATTATACTACAAAAATGTGATGGCCTTATAAATATTAATCCGCCGTGAGCAATTTATATCTATTAATATAAGCAAAATTATCTAACTTATTCATACAAATAGCTTCTTACATTTTAGTTGATTAATCCAAGATAGTGCATAAAATTAATTTTGTATTTTCTACGTGTGAGAAATAAAAATAAGAAACATGAAAAATATGGAAAATAAGAAAAACGAACCGAATAAATTAGATTTCACATTTTTCGTTTAGAAGATATGCGTTTATTCATTTTTGATTTTACTGCCTCATATGGTTTTTGAATAGGCGAATCATTCATTCTATTAAACAAATTAAACAGACGACTAAAACATTTTGCTCTTATTCAAAATCACACTGCGTTAAACAATAGTTGATAGATGCAAGTTTACACACACATTTTTTATTATGACAGCAAATATACTCAATTTACATCAATAAGTATAAATTAATTATGATTTTGCTTATTAAAAGTAATTTCGTGCTAAATTTAAGACGATGAATTCAAACTTATATGCAAAGTTGGCTATACTTGTGCCACATTTAAATAATAGAAGACGAAATTTCAATTACTATTTCAAATAAACTTGACAAATTAGCCTATGAATTGAATTTATCGAGTTATTCATATTTTTTAGACTATTTCCATTTATGCAATGTTGATTCTGTGGATTTATTTGATTATTGAATCATCGAATCAAATCATACATAGCTCTAAATGGAGTAAATATATGATTAAAATCTTATTTTACATTTATTCAAAATTGCGGAGTGTTGAACTTTAGTTGATAGATTCAAGTTTATGCAGCATATTTATCATACGATACAGTGTAATATCGCTTTTAACGCTGGAGTAATTCCAGTTTAATTTGGTGACAGAACGGAAACGCAGATTTCTCAGCGGGATCAAAGGAGAAGTCCTTGATGATGTCATCAAAGTCGTACCGGATTACTTCAGGTATTTATATAACTACTTGCCGCTGGACAAGGATAAAGGCGAGTGATAAAGTAGGAAAGGGTTGACAGACGGATACAACATAGGAAGAGATATTTTCCTTTCCATTCAGCAAGCCTATAGGAGCTCTGCCACTAGCTATGAATACTTCGACTAAGCTATTGATTTATACAGAAGGAATGCTATTTTATTTCTAAAAGAAAGGTATTAGAAAACATTTTTTCAGAAATTTTTTTATGGAAAAAATCATTATTGGATCCAAAAGAAAAGAGCTCAATGGTGGATTTAGGAATAAGCCACGCGAGTTTCTATTTTATTCCAAACTATAAGCGAATATATGCGCCTGGCAGAAGTTATTTCGTTCTCTGGTATTTTGATATTTATATATAAGGTGGAGCTGTATTCGGAAGTGAAGGGGGAAATGGCTTTTTCGTATAGTATTGGTGGACATATTTGGATTTCAAGAAAATAAACTCACAGTTTCAATTAGAATTTGAATTCTAATTGAAAAAAAATACATTTATGACACAAAATGAAAGATCATATCTGTATTTCTTATTATTAGCATAATTATGACAATATCTTATACTGAGAATACTGAAAAAGTGGAATAAGATTTTATTTCTTAAAATATTGCACCTAGGCATGTACTTTCAGTTACAAAGCTTAATAAGGTGAGACATTGTTTGAAACTACTTTGGTTTCTGTGGGAAAAAATGTTAAAAAATTATAAAAATCAATTTATATAATCTCCCATTGTATAAAAGTGTCAGTTAATAAAATGTTTCTCTTGCATTCATCTATAGACAGACAAAATTTCACATTTTTATCTTCAATGTTTGCAGAGATATGCTTATTTTTCAAATTTAGAGGGACTTAAGAAATTTAGTTGCCAGCATTTTTTTCAAAAATGCAAATTTATTCCATACAGAAAAGCTGACATATGCAAATATTTGTCAAGAAGTATTTGCCTAATCATCCAATCATTGTGACTTGAAAGAAATCTTCTAATTACACATAATATTATTTATTCTGATTGGTTGACAATTACAACAGTGACTCTACAAAGAAGGGAAGAGAAACTGAGCATTTAAGATATCTCAACGAAGTATTGCAATGCCGAACAAGAAAATAAAATTCTTCCCTCGCAGTTAATGTGCTCTTTAAAAGAATGACAAAAAGGTGGTAAAGAACGTTTGGGAATGCTGAAAATTCATGTGGTTAGTAATCGTAATGTTAGTCTTGTTGTAAAAGACTACAAACGTCATTTTCCAAATTTCCGGTAGTCTTTTAAGAAGTCTATTTGCAGAACTATTTTTCACTTATAAACTGATGATTTTTTTTCCCGGGTTTGAAATTGAAGGAGGAGGCATTATACATGTATTTATAAATCGATATTTTGGTTCACTTTTCAAATTATCCTCATGTTAGTGTATGAGTATTCAGACCAGAGTTCGGAATTCTAACTTCAACGCAAAAACAAAGTGCAGTACGAAAAACAAGTTTTAAAGAATCATACATTCATAACATCATTACCTAAATTTTGTTAGCACACGATTTGGATACAAGTAAAAAATGATATAAATAACTTATATATTCCTCAATATTTTATTTATATCTGAAAAGTAATATTTAATTCACAGCGATATAAATAGATGTAGAAAAGATATTTAGAAGCTATGTAGAAGTTATTTTTCATATATAACTACATTAAAACGCAGGATTCATGGTAGTGAATGAACATTTCCTAACAATAGGGCTAATTTTTGCAAGTATTAGAGAAAATAAGAATAAATAACAATAATTAAATAAAATTTGATAAATTTTCAGCATTTAAACAGGGAGCAGGAGTGGAATACTAGCCGAATGAATACTACGGAAGAACAAATTTTTTAATATTTCACATTGCATGTTTATTTTATTTAACCATAAGTAATTAATTAAAGGTTTTTAATAATAACAATATCTTAAGTAAGAAATTAAGATTTGTTCATTTGTTAGTAAATGACATTCTACAACAATAATCGAATTGCTGATGCTTTCCCTTTCCTTATCCAGTCAAAATCCAATATCATTCAGTCTCGCTTGATTCAATTTTCCGAATTTTAATTATTTTCACATTTTGAAAAGTTTCCAGTATGTGACTCTCTTCATATTGACCGAGAAAACATTCAAGCCATTTTTTTTTTTTTTAAGAAATAGCAGGATAGGGTATTCGAAGTCAGATTACAGTCAAAATCCTTTATTGGCACACCCTTATCTGGAGTTTTATTATTATTGCTCAAATGAAATCTGAAGTCCTTTTCAATTATAATTTTCATTTCTGTGTATTTCTTTAAAATTTTATTTTATCCGCAAATGTAATCCTTCATGTTATGAATATAAAAATATTTTTATATATAAAAAAAACAAAGCGCGTTTATAGGCTTGATTAAAATGCTGTTATCTTTCCTTGGCATCAGCGTTAAGAATTAAAGTGGAATTTTAATAAGTAGGACTTACTTTCGATACATCGCCAACGAAATGTAATTCGGAATTAATAAATAAATAATATGAATATAATCCGAAATATATTTTCAAAGAAAAGAAGCAAACGATAGTTGAAAGTCAGATTTTTATTCTTCCTTGTGATTATTAAAGAAAGAGTTCAATTTTCAGCATGGATTTCTTTGTTAAATCAATGTGCAGGAGCCAACACACTCCGCATAAAAAAGCAAAAAGTTAAGAAAAAAAAAAGTGAAGGTGGAAATGCGTTCAGAGCTTATATAGCTTTAAATGGGTTTACCCGAAATTTAGCTGAGCAAGCGTGTATAGGAGTATAGAAAACGAAGCATAAATTGTTGAGTGAAATTTGAGTTACTAGAAAATACTATTGATTTTAAGAATGTAGATATATTGAAACCAGTAAGCATGTTTAAATCCTACAATGTTTTATAGGTTTGAGCATGATGAAGCAATCCTTTATAAGATTTTAAAATTGTATGCAAGTACACAATGGTAACATTTTTTTTAATTTTATGGAAATTTAAAAAAATTATAATGACATTATCACGATATGGGCTATCAGATCAATCATCAATCAACCCAGCAATCACTTTAAAAATGCATAAAACAAATATCAAATAAACGTCATTCAATACGCATTATTAATTGAAATGATATTCCAACATTGATTAGAGGAAATTCATGCATGTGCGCTTGCAAACAATCAACTTGTCGATAATAGTCTTATGGAATCTCGCATTCTTCTTTTTCCTTTACTTTTTTTCCATCATATAAGTAAATTCAATAAATACTAAGCACACTTAAAATTTTTATGGAAAACCACTTCCTAAGTAATTTTATTCCCTTATCCAACTATAAAGCTCGGAGGGTAAGGACTTCGAGTTCAAGAAATCCATTTGACTCTCCCACAAATCAGTAAATTGGTGATTATAAACACCATGCTAATTACGAAGAAACTGAGAAAAAGATGTATCTGAATACTGCAACTTTTGAGACCGTATTAAAGAAAAATAACATTTTTGTGACTTAATAAGATTGTAATTAGTAAAAAAGTAAATAATCACCAAATAGACATCATTTCATACATTATGCAAATTGAAAATTTCCACTATTGATCATATTGAAAACTGATGCACATTCACTGATAAATACCATATCCATCTTCAAGAATTTCAGGAACATGTAATTCTGAACACTGCTACTTTTGTATTCAAAATAAAATTAAAATTTCTGAGGCTTGAAATGGATTATAACCGTCATTTATAAAGTTCTCAGATCATTGAGATGCCCATTGTAACGAGTAAATACTTATTTCAATTATCAACCACTGCGAGAAAACAACTTGAAATTGCGCAGCGATTTGATATCTAAACAGATTTGGTCTAATTTATTTCAATTATATTAAACTACAATTTAGAGATTTCATTACGAATCCCTTTAGTTGAAAACCATCATCAGATGACGAGGGAGACACATGAGCCGACCCTCGACGTAATTATGTCTCGAAGCAGCAATTTTGATCCTAAGGATAAAACTCTACTATTAAGCTACCGCAGCTCCTCCTCTAGCTGCTAGATTAGATTAATAAATCCACTTCAATGGAAATGAAATATTAAATGATTGCTTATGGAGATATAATTTATCATACATCAATAATAAAAATAATGCTTAAAGAAATACAAGAAAAGCAAAATAGTTTTTACAAATTTATATGATTATGAATTTTTTTTTTCATTGAATAAAAAGGTACCATTTAAAAATTCTTTTTAGTATTAAGCTGCCTAATTAGTTATTAAAGATTGATTTGTATTATTTTATGAATGAGAATAATGTTCAGGGTTTTATTCTCGATTTATAAAGACGAACAGTTGCACTATTAACAGCTTTTTATTTGATTAAATCCTTCTGGTGATCTTTTTATTTCAAACAACATTTATAGGAACATCTATAAAAAGAATAAATAAATAAAAAAAACTCCTGAGGGGGGAAAAAATCACATTCTTGTACCAATTTTTGAAACGACTTTCCTCGCACAAAATTGTGCATTATGAATTATTTTGTTGATGCTTTTATTCAATTGGCCGTTCTTTTGGAGACTTCGAATTTTTATTTTTAACTGAAGTATAAAACGAATCGAAAAGAACGAGGGAAAAATAAATAAATAAATAATAAAAAACAGCGAACGTATTTATGTTACCTTATTGTAATTATTATCGTGCTTAGATAATTTGTTCATGATTAGATAATTTGTATTTAGATTAAAATGTAAGCATGAAAAGATGGCAGATGATGGCGAAACTACAGCTTTTAGACATTTTCGGCTAAATTTACTATTTGGAGTAAAACTAATCAACATTTGGAGGAGTTATATACTCTCCATCCTCTTCAAAATATATTCCGATTCTATTTATAAACTTAAATAGGAACTGATATCATCCCAGATATGAAATTCGAAATCAGAGAAATAAAAGATGGATATTGCTGCGAGCATTACAGTTTCAGTTTGGGGGCGGCATCAAATCGAATTCTCCATCTGTGATGATATGTGCAACTCAGAATTTTATTCCAACAGCACAGAAAGTGAGATCTAATCGAAATAAAAAGCGATGAAGATATTACATCCTTTCATTCGTCCGGCCTTGGAAGCGTGCCAGCATCCATGTTTCTCCAATGGCTGATAACCCATTCACAGAGTTTAATTTTCGTCAAAGTTACATTTTAAATACCTCATCCACTTGTTCAATTCTCCTCCTTTTCAAAGTGAAAAGAAGATAGAATAGTATAACTTTAATGGAAACTAAACTTCTGTTAGCTTAAATGGGGTTAATTACTCAACAGTGCCTCCGTGGACCGGCTTAAGTTGCAGCGCTACATTCTCTGGGAATTAAATTTTGTCATCTTTATATCGCGAGTCAAAATTTTCATCATTTGGAGAAGAATCCAAAAGAAAGCGCTCGAGGATATTCAATAAATAGAAGTTGGAAAGTTGGCTACAAATCCGTAAAAGATGTCAATTTCGGGCAAATAACGAAAATCACATGGACTTTATCGGTTATGGCAACTCCGGATGCTCTGATAAATGGTCAGCCGGTACTTAACAGGCAGGTAGGGTAAAAATATAAATCACACGTAACGCAGACCACAAACTTTCTTCTTGAGTTGGAATTGAAGGCGTGTCCCCGTCTTTTCCCTTCAATTTAAGGAAGCGAGAGGAAAATGTGTGAAGTGAATTAATGTTATCGACTCGGACATCCTGTAAAATGTTAGACAAAATTTGATGTCTTTTTAAAGGAGAAGATTGCCGGGTTTGGCTTCTTCGAGTTTATCAGTTTCTTTCTTGCTTTCTTTCAGCGTCTGGCAATTGTTATTACTTCTTGATAAATTGAAGAATAATAATATTGATGAAGAGAAGCAATCATTTGAAAAAGTGTTAGGTGGTTTTGATTTAAGGAGTAGAAAAATGAGATTTTTGTAGTTTTTGAACTAGAGGATATCAATGATTTTTTGAAAAGAAAAATGTGTAAAGGATTTGAAGTGCGATTTTTCGCATTAAAGAAATATTCTGTTAGTTTTTTTTTTCCACCTAAAATCTATTTACTTAGCAATTTAGTAGAGTTCATGCAGGTTTTTAAAAGTTTAAAAAGGAGATTTTGTTTGACATAAAGAAAATTGCCTTTCTGTTGGCGTTGCGTTTCCTTTTGCTTATGTTATTGCGAGTATAAAATGACAAACATAATAATAATAATAATGATAATAATAATGCTGAAACTATTTTAGTATAGCTTGTACTTTACTGTCATTGATGATATTCTTAAATAACATTATTTTTAAATACACAAACACAAAAATAAACTAAATAGAATTTTTTTTAATGAAAGAAACGTTTAACATTGTTGAAATATTATAAAAAAGGATTTATTGCAGATTTTGAATCAATTGAAAGGGATAGCTGAAGAATAACAAAGGAATTATTGAATTTTTGAATTACTTCATAAGTTGATATTAAGTTTTTCTCTCTCTCTCTCTCTTTGAGAAGTTAAATCAAATGCCAAAGACTTGCACCCGAGTTCAAGAAACGATTCTCATATTTTAAAAGTTTTCAAGCCAGCCATGGCTACTTAGTGGTTTTCTAATTTAATTAATTAGGTTAACATACCGTTATGAAGCTACAGAAAGGCTATTTTGAGATCAACATAATTATGAATCGTGTCCAGGTGAAGTCCCTTATGCCTCAAATTTAAAACTAGGAAAATCAAAGATACTTGTATTATTAACTTTGTCTGATTTGTTTCCATTAATTTTAATTATATGCTAGATTAGATTAACTTTCTAGGACGGTATCTACAGGATTGCCTAGAGCTCAGCCAGACCCCGAGGCAAAGTCCTGGCATCTGTCTCCTGCCCCTCTCACATTCAACAATTCCTCATTAACCCCTCCAACCTCCTTACCCTGAGCGGGTGTACTCCCACCTGGGTCCAGGCCGCGGGGAATTTGCCTCCTCCCTTGGCGAGCCTGGGTATCTGCATAGCTAATAACTAGCAGATGATTCACGAGTTACAGATTAGTAAGTTTTGTTCTTCTTTAAATGCTTGCACTGAATAAATTTTTAATCATTTAGGAATTCAGTCTAGGTTCAAATTCATAATAAGATTACATACATTAATTTTATATTTTAAACAGTTTTCTAGTCATCTTTATTTATTTACTTAATGTCTGGAATTTTACAAATAAAAATGCAATGATGTCTCTAACTTCTTTTCATAGTTTTCAATACTGATTTAACTTTATTTGTTCTTCTTAACCTTGGTACTGTGAATGGTGTTTAGACGATTCGTTTACCCTGTGCTTTGTATCGTATGTGCTTTGTATATGAAGTTAAGTTAGATTCATTTGTATTTTTATCAAAAACTGTGATTTGATTATTTAGCTTAGTCCGCCGATGTCACGCGAACAATGAACAAATAATAATAGTATCCCTCCAAAAATGGGTCTGAATAAATGAATGGGTTCATTATTTGAAAACCAAAACGCATAAACTAAATTCCATATTTTGATCCTTGGTAAAAGGATGAGAGTTACTATACATTACCTTACATCCAACACTACAAATTTCCAAACTATAGAAATATGTGGGCGATTGAATTTATTGATAGTGGATTTAAGGTGATCGCACACTATGCGAATATTCTGATAAATCAGATTTCGAATTCACTTTCTTCCAATATCGATGTCAAAACTTTACCGCTAGACCAATACCGCCGATACGAAAGCTAAACGGAACCTGAAATGACTAACTGCATTTAAGATATTATTATCGCCTATTATATAACTCCCAATGTATCATTACTTGTTTATTTGATTTCTAGACTTTCAAAACCCCATATACAATCATATTTTCAATATTTGTAACAATTAGCCCTTCAACAAAAGTTCCAGCTAAGTTAATTGTAGGTGAGTAACTTAATATATTTGATCTGTGGATAAATGGCGATGACCACGGGTGAGTTTACAACCCAATTCATAACCCAACCAACCCAATTTTGCATTTTTACAAAACTAAAAAATGCAAAAACATTTCCCACGTTTGCAGTAATTCACTCTGAGCAAAAGTTATAGTAAAGATAAGTGCAGGTAGGGTGAGTAAATCTAGAATCAATGAACACTCCCCATGGAATGGCAAACCCTGAATCTGAGAAGTCGGTAAGAGAAGTTGTGTGGCAAGAGAAGAAAGAAATGACAGGGGAATAAAGAGGATCTTAGGGAAGAAAGCCTTCAGCTGGGATGGGAACGAGGAAATATGGACATATAAATCTACCCTTAATTGCAGCAAAGCACACCATAGTTTCAACTTCTCATTATTGTTAGATGGGTGGAATCCAGTGGATTACCTAAGATTTCTTTCGACATTATCTTCAGACTAATAAATCTGCTTGGATTTTTTTTAATATAAAAGATAGATATTTAAACATTTGTGCATGAATGGTGAAAGAATCAGAAATTGAAGAATTTGAAGATATTTTGAATAGATTATTTTTAAATTATATTATTTAAATATTTTTAGATCTAGATTAGAAGATATTTTTAATAGATTAATTTTAGATTTTAAAAATATAAGAATAAAAATTATTCGAAAAAAAAAAAGAAACGATATCACGATTTTTTTTTTCTGCATTGAACCAGGCTGGTATTCAAAACAAATGATTTCACTATTTATATTCTCAGAATTAATCACAGGTAAAGGAAAAAAAAATTGAATTAAGTGAACTTTGTAATATTATATAAAATAATTTTATATTATAAGGTGCTCCTTCAATAAAATCTTATGCAACCTTGCACAATTAGTGATGATATTAGAGTGCATATAATGACAGCTATGGAAGTCATTCTTTTATATAGTAAGTCTTTTAAATGTATGGATAATAAACTATATCTTTCTTTCTATTAAGAAAGTTAAATAATTAGACTTGTAAAAACTTTGTTGTACTAAAAAAGTAAACAAAACAAGCGAAGATTTAAAAGGAAAAATAATAAATTTATATTTAAAAAATACATTTATATTTAATTCATAATCCTAAAATTCAACAGAATAGTAAACGTTACAGTGAATTCTTGAATTCAGCTTGTTAAATAATTTAATACATTTTCAAGAAAAATAACTACACATTTTAAAGTCCAAAATAATTCCTATGATTATTTCATTTACAAAAACACATATACAATTCTTGAAGAACATATTTGATGTGATTTATGTTTTTAATCTTAAAGTTATTTGTCAAATTTTAGTTATTACATGATTCATTTTCGGAGATTTTTTTTATATAATTTTTTACGAAATTTGGGTATGATCCCGCAAAAAAAATTCAATTCTCAATTGAATTAACTTTTATTTCAGATTGATAAAGAAGAGAACAACAACAACAACAACAAAACGAATGAATAAATAAATTCTCTTATTCCAAGAGATTTACTATTAGCTTTCATTAAATTATCACCATCTGCTTTTCCAATCAATCAAAAATTATTTTTACAAAATTTGGGGAAAAAAATATTTTGAATAAAAAAGTAAGTTCCTCATTCAGTTAGCACTCATTGCATAATGACACAGAAAAGGACAAAAAGAGAATAAAATAATGAATGAATGAATAAATTCTCCTCGTCTATGTGAGTTGCTGTTAGCCCTTCATTAAAATGTCATAGACTTCTTATCTAATTCTAACAATCATTCAATAAGCATGTGTACAAATTTTGGGAGCAATTTGAATGAAAAAGCCCATTCTCAATTCAATTATCACTCAAAATACAATGAACTAAATGAGGGCAAAAACAGAATAAAGTCTCGAATGAATAAATAAATTCTCCCAGTCGGTGGGATTTGCTGTTAGCCTTCATTAAAATGTCATCGAGTGCTTTGCTGACTAGCAATCATCGACCATTCCTGATTAAAGCTAGATGACACCTTATCTAGCATGTAATCTATGCTCTTCTAATCCTCTGTGTGACGTATAATAAGTAGGCTTATTGTGTTGGAGTATCGCGTGAGGTTATTCACAGTAATCAAAGTTCTCTACTACAGAAGACAAATCAATTTTTGTTACAAATTAGTCAACAATTGAGTAATTAGGAATTTGCAGCAATATACCTTAAAAGCGCTGTAAAATTTAAGTTTAATTTGAATTCTTTTAGTAAATTTCAGTCAAGCTTCAACCAATCAGTTATCAATGAAGGTTTCTAATTAATTTTCGATGTATAATTTGGAAGGATTTCTCTCAGAATTTGATCAGACTTGTCTTGCATTTTGAAATTCGGTGTCATTTTAATATACATCAGTCTGGTAGTTATGGCCTGAGTTCAGAACGTTTTATTTTTTATATTGCTTTTTTAAAGAAGCGATGTAACATATAAAAAGATTATTGATTAAAAATAAGAAAAACTGCCCTAAATTTAATATCAAATCAGAAAAATATTATTAAAGAAAATAATATTAAAGTCTTAAGATTATTTTGCCTAATTTATCTTAATAATTGCCCTCATATGCGTAGAGATTGTCAGGATTCTTTAAATGCTCTCACTTCATACTGTTATTTGGCGCTATAAATTGATTTTTTATAGTCAGAATTTTTATGTTGTTCTATTCTACACTTTTCATTTTGACTTCAAGGCTTGAAACAGAATACCATCATCATTTCTGCGATTCCGTTTAGAGTTGGACTAATAATTCAAGAATTCTACTCTAGAGTATAGTTAATGTTAGCTAAAATTAGAAGCCGGGTCTGTTTAGATAATTTGAAATTCACACCTAAAATGTAACATCTCGCTATGCAAATATTCAGACTAGCAAGCATCATTTCGGCTGCAAAATTTGCTTAGATGAACACATATAGTTGTAACTGATAGAGCTGTATTTTACATTGCACGATTACAGAACTTATTTTACATTTTCCTTCTATATTTAAGAATATAGAAGTTCTTTCCTCTAGGCTATCAATCGCATTATAAAAACGGAAAAAGTCTATAAATATTATCAATATGATGAGTGTTTTGTTATTTCAATCGCTAAAAATTATTTTATTTTCATTTTTTTTTCTAAAGGGTTTTTCAAATCCCATTTGAAAATAAGTGAACATTGGAATAATTAATATTCTCAATTAATGATTAATCGGATAGTGAATTTTGTAATTTTTCAATAAAATTAATCATAATATATATATATCATAAGAAAAAAAATATTGAAAATTGATTTTTGTACTTATATTTTTGTTAAAATAATATAAAATTGAAATGTTTTTATTTAAATTACTTTTTACTTTTTAATGTTTAATTTATACTTCGATATAAATATTATAGAATTTTGAGAATGCTTTTTTTTCAAATTCTTTATTATATTCGTATTGATTCAAAATGTAATAAACTTATCAATTAATTCCAAAAATAGTAAAATAGTGCATTTTCATCGAATTTACAACGTTTTGTAAATTTATTTCTCGCAAATCAGAAAATGAGGGAAAAATCGATTAAAAAATTCCATCTTTGAAACAAATTCAAATAAAAATGTGTAAGAACAAGCCGATATGAATGAATTTTTTAATATTTTATGGTTATATGAGAGATAGATGCTTAAATTCATATGACAGCTAGAGTTTAGATATAACAAATACCTAACGCTTAACAATAATTGAATATCTTAGTTTTTTTTTTCATAAGAATATTCCCTTTGGATCAGTCTGATATATTGCAATGAATATAAAAATATAAAAAAAAGTAGGCTTCAATTAATAACTAAATGAGCTAATCATTTCTCTCATCGTAAATTTTGTGCAGTAAATTACATTTCGATAGCCTCTCTAGAAATGATGCAAAAAGGATATCTTTCACAATATCTGAGAAATATCACGTAATTTGCGAAATGCGAGAGTAAGCATCGCTTTGATATAAATCAAGACTAATGAATGCTTTATAACATAACTATGCTCATAAATAACTTTCAATCCATCATTTTTTATCGTCTTAGAGGGAATAAAAAAATAATAATTGAAGGAAATAAGAAAAACATGCCAGTCTAAATGCTTCGACTATGTTTTCGGTTAGCCAAAGAAGTGACTAAATGAATCGCTTCATCAAAAGCGTTTCCGACACGAAAAGTAGAGATTGTCTTCCAAAATTTGTTATTTTCCTATTGTTGTCACTGAATAATGATAGCAACAACAGCAGCAAAAAAATATAAAGAAAGAAGAAGAAGAAAAAAAAGCAAATAAATAATTTTTTTATAACTTCAAAGCTTCTGTTCTCAGTCATTTCCACTTCAAAATACTGGCTGAGTTCCAGGGGCAAAATAGCCATGTCAAGAAAAAGAAATTCATTCTTTTTGCCTTCGGAGGGATTCTTTATTTGTGAGGACTGTTCTTCGGGGAAATCAGATTTAAAACAAAAGCGGTCCAGAGAAGAGTATAAAAGATTGTCCCAGGGTGCGGTCCCTCATTCCGATTGCTGGCATTAAAGACAAAAAAGTTAAATCAGTGTAATGGGTCCGGGTCGAAGCCCGCAATTGTCCAGAAGAATAGCAAAGGGAGACCGCAACTTCATCGCTTGATGTGATCAGCCTGATAGGATTAAGAACAAATGAAAGGAACAGAACGGATTCAACCGCGTCTGAATTGCGGCTCTCTTCACAGAAAAAAAATCGAAAGAGGCCCAATTGGATCAAGGGTTGGGGATGGAGTTTTCTTGCGGCATATCATTCCAAGTTGCCCCACGGGAGCTTCCTTTGCATTTGCCGTTCAAAAGGAGTTTAATCGCTCCTAATGATCTTGTCGTCAGCTAGATTACCAACTGACTCAGGTGTGGCTAAATGAAATCCCCCCAGTGGATACTTATTCTGCTGGCTTCTTTGAGGGTCGAGCAGGAAGAGAGATGATGTTATTTTGAGTCATAATCCAGGCATGATTCTGCGCTTTCCTTTTAATTAAGACCACTCCAAATTGTCTCCAATGTGGAGAAGGAGGAAGTGTGGAAATGAATCTTTTACAAGTTGAGGAACAAGGAATTTTATCCGCTAAGTTAAGAGATAAAAGATGAAAGAGATAAGAAAAGATGGTTTGTTGGCAACAAATCTGGATTTATTTTTGACTCATTTCAGACCAACCACAATGAAATTTACTGCAAGAAAAGTGGAAACAACAATCAAATCTAAATCTAAGTTGTTGTTTTTTTATCGAAGAAGATTGACAAATATTCTTGTGGTACAACCGCTTTGAATGATAACAGCACAACTCATTGCATCTTGTTAATGCACAACTATTAAATCATATCTCAAAAATATTCATTGCAATGCTTTCTAATTAAGACCACTTCAAATTATCTCCACTGTGGAGAAGGAGGAAGTGTGGAAATGAATCTTTTAAAAGTTGAAGAATACGGCATTTTATCCAATGAGTAACAAATTTGGATTTATTTTCTGCTCATTTCTAACTAACCCCTTAATGAAATTTACTATAAGAAAATTGGAAACAACAATATAATTTAAATCTCATTTTTTTTTTATCAAAGAATATTGACAAATTTTCTTGTGTCGCAACTGCTTTGAATGATAATAGCACAACTTATTGCTTCTTGCTAACGCACAACTAATAAATCATATCTAAAAAATATTCATTGCAATTCTTTCGAATTAAAACCATTCCAAACTGTCTCCAAAGTGTAAAAGGAGAAAATGAGCAAATGAATATTTTAACATCTGTAAAACAGGACATTTTAACTATTACGATTAGAAAAGATAATTTGTTCGCAGCATGTAAAAATTTCTTTTCTATTTATTTAACACTAACCACTTAATATAGAATTTACTGTAAGCAACGTGGGAATTCCAAAGAAGTTTGAATCTTATTTATTGTCGAAAAATATGTGAAAGATTCTTGTGGCATATGAGGCTCCATCAAGAAGATTTTTCAGTATTAAAAACCCAAAATAAGGCATAAAGCCATATGAATTTGAAATGTTGCGGTAAAATTTATAAAGAGATATATTCTTGAAATTTCTTTCTTTGAAATTTCATCAATTCATGTTATATTTTCCTGAATTTGTTTGCCTACCTTCATTCTGTGAATTCACAAAAACGTTATTGTTCAATGAATGGAATGATTCGATGTTTTTGTAGCATTTCGCAATGAATAGACTAACATACTGTGAATAAAAGAAATAGCCCTCAGGAAGTAATAAAATTGAATTTAAGTAAAGATGAAAATCTTGTTGTCTAAAATCTTTGCAGTTTTCTTTGATTTTTGCATTTTTCTTTCTATTGAACCGATAACACAAAGGAAAAGATTAGAGGTACATATTTACCATCAAAACTTCTATTTGTGTATAATTTAAATTGATGCATTTTTGCCTTCAAAGCATTTGTGCCTTTAAGAAATGGGTACAAAGGGTGTGAATTCCAACGAAAATCATTATACGCTACTCGAATCGGTTGTATGTTTTTTTTCTGTTAGCAGAAATAGGACTAGCTAATCTGAGAAGTCTTTAGGGAATATGTCCTTTATTTTATCCTGCAGTTGGAGACGAAATGATTATTTAATAAAATACATAAATGACCCTATTTTCTTCCATTTATCACATAAAAATCATAACAGAAAAAAAAATGCTTGAGCAATTTTAAAACAATAACATGTATTAATTAATCTCATATCCAAACAAGACAGAAACTAGCAATTCATGGGCTTTGTCACAAAGTTACCAAAGCCGTAATTATCTTCGTAATTTTAAAAAGAAATCAGAAAATATTTGAAAGTAATTCCGCTATTATAATTTAAATTGTCAAGAACTTATAAATTTACAACTAGCTTGGGGGAATATCACTTAATTTCTGATAAATAGTTTGACGACAAGCCTCTTTCAGTGTTGCTTAGTTGTGTATAATTAGCCATGACAAGCAGTCATTGGATGATATGGAGTATTTCGATCTGATTCTGCACGAATGTGAATCGATAAAAATAAAAAGGCGAAAACCATGACTGGATCCTGAGCCGTGAATAATTTCCCATGATGACGTCAGTCTTACATCCTGAATTCTAATTGTGTGAAGAATCAAATCAGCGCAGGTAAAATTTAGCAGGGCAATTGCTTAGGGGGCATATTTTTGTTTTTTGCCTCTTCTTAGCTCTAGGAAATGGGGAATACCTGCATAATTATTTATTTAAGGAAATTTTTACGTCATATGAAAGAATTGTCAATATTAGCTTTCAGAATTAACTATCAGGAATATCTAGTTTAAGAAAACAGTGAAGATTGTTTGAAATTTTTAAATGGAGGCTGGTATTGGATTTGATGGCTGAATTCATTGTCAAAAAATCAGTAAATTATTTTGAATAAGAGAAGTGGAATTTAGAGAAACTATCAAAATAGTTATTACGGTATTTAAATAGTGGTTACTATAGTCAATGACAACAAAAGGTGACATTGTGGTTAAATGTACTCTACTGTATCATTACACTAAGTTAAATAGTACAGGATGTGTTGCTATTATATTTAAAAACGAAAGATGTACGCAGAAAAGTTTTTTTTCAAGCACTAATAGAAAATGGTCTCGAATTGTTGAAGATACTTCGATTCAAAACACGTCTAATATTGATATATATTTTCAGAAAATGACTAGAAGGTAAAAAAAAAAAAAATATTTATACTCGAAGAATAAAACATCTCACACTGAAAAATCACAAATTGAAATTATCTCTGTAGGTAAATAGGTCCCACAATTTGGTATATTTCCAATTTCTACTGTGAGATTAGCAGCTTTCAAAAGAGGGAGATGAAATAATGGAATTAAATTAGTATTTTGCTGGTAATAAGGAATATCAATTGAACTTAAGTATGTGAATCCTGCATCGTAATCTATAGATACTGCGTACAGCACACGGGAGAGTATCAGTTTTTTACATGATAGTATTAAATGCGTTAACCTACTTCGTTTAGTTAAATTAACATTTTTATAATAATGTAAAAACAAAGGGTATCCACTCCATATACAGGGTAATCGTGGCCCAAAAACTAATTTCTCAAGCGTTACAATAGGTATGCGCTTCAAGTTCGAAACAATTCTAAATGACGTAAAGAATTATGTTTTATGCTGTTTGAGTTAATAAATATAATTTTTTTAAAAAATTCGATGTCTAAATTTTTTTACAGTCCCCTAGTCTTATTAATCATATTCAATAATATATTCTTATAGACAAACGTTTTCAGCAAATCAAAAATCAAGAGTGAAAGAATTTTGAAGCTTTGAATTCCAATATTTTACACCAATCAAAGGACGCTTCCAGGTAGCGTTGTAACTTGATTGGATGCTCTTCCTCAAGGCGATAATTGAAACGTATCAAACCGTCTAAAACAATGCTATTCAAAGTTTCATAGTTCATTTGGCTTTAGTTGCAGAAGTGAGACATTTTTTTGTTTAAAATATTAGTGTATCAAGAATATTTTATTATTTATGACAAAAGGGACTGTATAATAGACAATATAAACTTTTCAGAAGTACATTGTTGACTCAAACAGTTTAAAATATTATTTACACCATTTAAAGCATCATCCCGATTGGAGGTATATGAATATCTCTAACAGTTTATAAATCATCTATTGAACTATTTTAATCGAAGCTTAATAGCTCTTGACTTATAAATTTTAGAAATCCCAAACTGAAATAACCGAGAAAATAACAACAAATAAGAACTTTCTGCTTTAGCAAATTACTGAGAAAATTTATTTTGGAGTTTAATCATAAGAGATCAAGAGTCATATTTTGGCCAAATATTTTTAGATTGGGAACTTTTGTTGAAAATCGAAAACATTATTTTGAAGAAGTTAACCGCGGAAATATATCTGAGACTGTTTATTGCAAGGTCGATTTTGGCCATTCAGTCTATAAACCAACACTCTATTTGTTATATGAAGAAAATATTGGGAAAAATTATATATATATATAAAAAAAATCTTTTTATTCACACAAGCTCAACTTTCTCGTCTAAAGAATTTTCTTCGTACTCAGGGGAACAACTCTCCAGAGATAGATATTGTCTCCATTCCTTCGACTAGAATAAAAAAAAAGTCTTAAAAATAACTTGTTCAGAGGTTTTCAAATATAGCAGGATGAAGAGTGGTATTATTGGAAGCCATTCAGATTGATTCTCATACATTTGTAACAAGCTGTGAAGAAACAAAATATGATTTTGAAAAGTATTTTTCTTCTTATTAAATTAGTTTAGAACTTTTAAAGGACGAATATTTTGTAGAAAGGAAAAGAATAGTTTTGGCACGGAAAATAATAAATATAAAGAACATTAATAAATATTAAATTATAAAGAAAATTTCTTTCAGGTATTATGGATAATGGTAATTTTCACGATTCTGAAACACATATTTCACAGTCCCATTAATACTTTTGCACATAACTGAGTCACTTATTTTGATTTTATTTACAAAATTTTTAATAAGACGATAACAAAAATTTTAATCCATGAATGAATTTTTTGATTAATCACTACCATTATCGAATGTTAATCGTAACATGATCATGACTGATCAAAAATCATTGACTAAAATGAGAGCTGTATAACATTAATTTATTTTCCTTAAACGAAAAGTTTTAGTGAATAGTTATTAAGTCATGGTTTGAGCGAGCTTTACACTACTTTTACAGATCCCACCTGCACCGATGTAGTCTGGCTCTGATTAATTGGCGAATGTGACATCAAAATTGCATATTTTCAGACGAATCTGTATTTTAAGGAGAGGGATACTTACCCAATTTGGCTGCGTTTCGCTTCATTACAAAACTAAATTCGCCAACAACGTCAAATATATTAATAATGAGATGTAGGAAAACTATGTGCCGAATTCAACGCAATCATATTATTCAGATACACGCTCTCCATTCTATGCTTTTCTCCCTTTCAGTGAATGTACTTTTCTGTTTGTGGTCAAAACTCAGCCACCAACTCTTCAGAGTCAAACTTTATTACAACTTTAGTTGAACATAGAACAAACACAGAAACATCGATAGAAAGAGGTATATATATTTTGAGTTATTAGGCCATACTAACTACAGATACATGGAATTTCTACGTTATATATAATTCTTCGACAAGGAAAAGGTAATTTCTTATAAAAATTATGAATAATGATAACATTTGACATTACAGTCCTTCTCATTCATATTATACTTTATTTTTATGACTTAAAGAGCCGATTTCATTTATTTTTATATTACTTATTAAATATTATAAAACGTATTAAATAAAGCATAATAAATATTAAAATGATTTTGTGAAAGTTTTGCCTTTCTTTTCCAAGCAATTTTGCATGACTGATCATTGAATTTAACGAACAATAAAGAAATATGAATTCAGATACAATGCCAGTTTAAAATGTCATACAAGCAACTGTGATATTTAATAAACAGTATTAAATTTTTTTGTTGTTGATAACTCAAAATAAAGAGCAAATAAATAAAACAAATCACATTTGAAAGAATATATAAAATCAAACTCATAAATTCCCTCTTGAGGCGTTCATTTTATAGATTTATATAAGAATTAAAAGTATTCTTATTTGATGAAAATATATTAAAGTGAAATTTGTATTCATTAAAAATGGAGTAAACGTCTTTTGATAAATCCGAAATGCCTTAATTTACCTCATACGACTAAAAAAATAAAATGGTAGGAACTAATAAGCAATGTACAGGAACGTAGTAAAGCTTAAGTTTTTTCTAGAATCTTAATATGACCATGGTGGCCTGGTAGTAAAGTCTCAGTGTCAGGACAGAAGGGATTCAAGTTCCGATTCCTCTGATGAACTTCTTTGTAAGCGGGTCTGAGGCACACTAAATTCGTCTACTGAAGTCTTTCCCGCAATCGGAATCTTGGAGAAGGGTATGACAGTCCAGGCACCATTTCCGTCTTTTGAAGCTGCTCAAAATTAGTAGGTCCGTTCCAAAATAGTCCTATTGTTGCTTCAAAATGGATTGTTAATGTAACTAATATTCTTAACTATTTAGAATCTTAAAATATATACCGTGTTTTACGGCATGAAAGGTATCATAAATTAGAGATTAGATTCTATTGTTTATTGATCACAAATGCTGGGATTTTTATTGACAAACTATGAAATTTGGAAAGGAAATTCCTCGCAGGGTGTTCACTTTCCATGATAGCAAAAGACTTTTCAGAAAAAAATGATATTTTATTTTGTTATGCGCGGAAACATTAATACCATCAGGATTGATATTTGCATATTTCTTTGCCAATTTCTACGTTTCGTCTGATTAACGCTTGAAGTTACCTAAAGGTTATTAGGTAAAGTCTCGCAATTTTGAAGCATGATCGTGTGTTGAAGAGCAGATCTTAATTACCATTCTATAAAACTCAGCTCAATATCAATATATAGACATTTGATCTTCGATAGATGTAATTTGAACCTGGGTCACTCAGAGGAGGATCTTTGATGAAATCATGTCTAAATCCTTGTTTTCTCTATAACCCATAACACTAATGGTTGGGCAACTGCTAAACATTTGAGAGTAACTTGTGATATTCTTTGCCTATGTTGAAAATACGAAAGAAATAAATTTATATAATAATAATATTGTAATAAAGTTTCTACCTACAGAATTTACGATTTGATTTTATGCTTTAATGAATTAAGTTGTACCAAATGAGCATCTGTAAGGCCCTTTGTTTCGTAATTAAGTTGTATATAATCAGTACCTGTAAATTTCTTTGTTTACCAATCTTCTCAGCAAAAAAATCTTATGTAGATGCAGCAAAATATTTAGCAAATGGCATTCAAAACCCATTGTTGCTTCCAGTGCATTAAGAGTCTGGGATTAAATACTTTAGTTCACGAGAAAGAAATTTAACTGATTATAATATTGCATCAATAATCCTGCTAACAGTATTCCCTGTTTCATTTTTCCTCCATTTAATTTTATCGGTAAACCTATTACGCTGATCGAAATCAGTGTCCACAAAGCTCCTCATTTACCAACCTCGCAAACAGACAAGTCCTGTGAAGTTGCTGCAAAATGCTTAGTAAAATACATCCAAAATCTTCAGCTGCTTCCAATATATAGGGATTAGACCGAAATTTCAGTGCTCTGTTAATGGCACTCTAACCAATATTGATGCTGCAGTTTAATTTGCATTATAGAGTTCTGGTGGCCCCGCCCCCTCATATACGCTCATAATCTTTAATCCCATGACTTACGGCATCGGGAATCATGTGGCTTAATCCACAAGGGGAGGATTATTGGTTAAATGTTATGGGTAGCGTAAAACATTACGGTTCTGATAATTATAGAAAGCAGAACTGAAATTTAAAACAGATGATGTAGACGTTATTCCAGCGGTTATAGATAGCCATTTTTGAGAAGATGTATAGTAAAAGATTGAGTTGGATTATTAAGAAACATCTGTCTGTTTAATTAGACCGTCATTTATTTTGCAGTCTTTTACGTAAGTTGTTTCGACATGATTTGAATGCTTAAGATGGGTTAAATGTATGATGGGACAGTTTCATTATTTAAATAAAGGTGATGATTAATTAGCATTTATATATTTTTGTAAATGGTATATTTATGAACGAGTAGACATAAAATAGACGCAAAAATACATTTAAAGCCATAATTGAAAAAAATTCTTCAGCTCTGGAATTGATAACAGAATTAGATAGAAAGATTTTCTAAAGCTCCATTTCTAGTAACTTCACAATTTATGTGACATTTTGAAAGCTCGATGAAGATGAAAAGTGAAGAAAAAACTAAATTAGTGAAAAGCATTGAACAATTTCAAATTGTAATTTTTCTTATGAGTCAGTTTGATAAATATAGACCTAAACTTTGAGTGTAAGAACATTTCTATACCAACCTTCATTTAGTGATTCCAGTCATGCTTTAAACACGAATGAGAAAAACAATACCGATCCAAACAAAAAGATCGATAATTTCGAAATGTGAATTTCAAAATCAAAATATCAAAAGTGCTAAACTTTTTTTTTCTTTTTTTTTTTTGGTTAAAGCATTCGTCCTTGAAAATTTGAGTCCAAAAAACGGGAATATGTCCGTGTGACTCCGAGCACAGTAACTCAAAAAAAAAAAAAAAAAAAAAAAAAAAAGGAGAAACTACACAAAGAAAAGTTGATATGTGGCCTTGGCAACACAAATAGTTGATTTCCATTAAATTTTGGACGTTGGTTGATTGGTTCGCAATTTTTAGTGCAAGAGCCATACTTGGCATATTGCGCCAAGCAAATAGTCAAACCATAGGGGAAACTTAAAGCAAAAGGTATCAGCATAAAAATGCAAAAATCGGAATCAAATTTTGGACGTTATCCGCCAAATTGGAATCTCTCTGTCTTTCCAATTGCATGCATACGAAAATGTTAGCTAATGAAATTTGGATCGCGATTTTATCACTAAAATTGTAACTCTGGATCAAATTTTGTATCAAGTCTTTCCATGGATTCATTGCTTGTTATCCTCTCTATTCGTCCAAACAACGAGGTGAACTTATTCGTATATGCGCGTCTTAGCCTGGTGCAATACAACCCCATATTGGACAAGCCTTGTTTAATTCTGCCTATTCGCGCAAAGGTGAGCAAGATAAATAAAATTTATTATCGCAAAAAAAAAATAGCTATTCTGAGTTGAATTTTACACTACTTCGATGAACGAAAACAGTTACAGTTACAATATCTATACTAGATTATCTTCCTTATATGATGAAACTAAATGCAAACATTCCATATGATGGGAATGGCATATAAAGAATATCCAAGATCAATGGCATATAAAGGTCACTAAAATATCCAAGATTTATTTTCTATTTAAGTGAAATATACTTCTCCTTGTTGAATGTGGGAGTGGGAATCTAGTCTTGGTCTTCTTGACCATGTCTGCTTTATATGCTCATTCTACTTACTAAATATAATGGCTCAATATTTTTTTTTGTATAGTAAAAAAATATATTTATTGTGGTTTTATTAAATGAATGAAAACATTGAATAATCATTTAACGTTAAAAATAAAAGAATACAACATAAATTTAGATTTGTTACTTTAAAAAAATGCAGTTATTCATATTAAAATGATTATTTATTCAATATGGACCTGATATTCTTTACATTAAAAAACTTAAATGTAATCCGGAAAACATTTACGCAAGTATTGAGAGTACATCGGATTAAGAATTGAAACACGTAAAACATTTCACCAAACTAAATGTATCTTCTGTGAACCGAAATAACTTTGTTTCAAAATCGCTGCTAGCTAGCAAAAATATATTGGAATCCAGGTTTTGAGTTCGTTTCTCAATTTCTTTACAGGAGCAATTTCAATCTAAAAGTACTCAGCTTTCTTGCCGTTTTTATGTTTTGTTTGTACTTGTGTAGTAAGGAAAGGATCACAAGGGGCAATGTCTAGATAGTGAGATAGGTAAGGAACAAGCTTTACACTTTTCTGATCAAATGGCTTTATTTTTTACTTGATGCATGTGACCCTGCATTATCGTGATGAAGTTTCCTCAGAATACGTTGCAAATATCTTTCTCCATCTGTACCAGAACATCTCTAAACTGTTCTTTGTCACTAAAATATCTCTAAACTATTCTTTGTCACTAGAATATCTCTAAACTGTTCTTTGATTAGAATTTTTCGTCGAGGCAATAACAGGTTTATCAAGTTCAAAATTCTTGGCATTCTGAACGAAATTTTCTTCATACTTTAAATCACAAAAAATCTAAACTATTGATACTTTAGATACTTTAGAAGTCAATTTATTATTTCTTAAATACGTATATCCTTTTTTACCAAACCGATTTAATTATAGTTTTTTATTAACATTTAGAATAACATAAAACCAATTTACAATAACTTGTGCACCATTATATCACAACCATCGAAAAAGAAGTATGATAGCTTCGCTCAGCTATACAGATAACTTTTGTTGTACTGAAGCTTATATAATATTGAAAGTAATGATTTTGTTTTAATTTCTTTTAAAAAAAATCCGAAGCAACTCCAAAAACCAATAGCTCATTTACAAAAAGATGCTATTAAGACAAAAGGAACCGAAATAAAACCGGATAATTCTTGGCATTAAACCAGAATTTACTGATTCCACAGTATATAATTTAAATCATCAGGTAATTCTAGATCTTTTGGAATGATTCTTTATGTAAAACGAGCGAGTCACTGAGCAGAAAAACGGCTTTGAAATTTTCAATATGTTATTCTTCATTTGGGAGTTCAGCTATCAAAGAATAAAAAATACTTTTTTTCACATCATTAAGTTATTTGTATTCTATCGAATTATCGGAAATTGTGCTTATTGCTGAAAAACGTGCGATTTCTTATCTGATAGCTGTACTAATGATTGGAAGACTGAATAATGATTATTTATGAAGAGTTACTCAAATCATTGTCTTGTTCTATGTAAAGCATCATTCCTACAACATTAGATAAATGTTTAATTTATAAGCATTTATTTATAAGTGTTTAAATTATAAGCAGCTATGAAAGCAATAATTTTTGACTTCTAGGCAGTGGTATGGAAGCAATAATTTTTGAGAAGTGGTTTCCCCGAAACTTTCTCGTATATTCTGATAAAGGTGTTATTTCCTTACCTCCATATAAGATTGTGGGCAAAAGGCAAAGCAGAGAATGACACGAATGCTCCGATTTTTATTTGAGTCCTTCACATGAGAGTTTTATGCTTCACAGTATAGTAGAGAAAACCGAACAAACAATTTTAACTCCGACTTAACTGAAACTGTCGCACAGAACTACGATTTTAGTAACAAAATCAAATACAGTACTTCCTTTACTTAAGTAAGTGCGTTTTTGAATTATAGAGTTTATATGCATGCGAATGTATAGACCGATAGCCCGTTGACATGTAGGATTCAAAATTTGACTCCGATCGATACTTTAGATACATTCCCCGGGGGGGGCACCTCGTAAATGAGAATGAGGACCTTCCGGCATGGTGGTTGGTTCTCGCCACCTTGAAGGTTACATGAAAAGATGAGGGTCTGGCTCCTTCCACCGATGACGAGATGTACTTCCTTAGGGTAGGGCTGTACCATGGCAATTGATGGCCCTTAGGACTCAACCACAGTTCCCGCCAGTGTTGCCGTAGCGGAGGTCCGGTCATTTAGTTTTTTACCTGTGTACCTTCGAGGCAGGTCGGAGAGTTAGTGATATGACTTATGCTTTAGATGCTTAAACCGAGTACTAAATTTTATTTATCTAGCTAACTTTTTAAGTTTTGCAGTTATCGTACTTACTTGCACTCAGATGAAGAGACAGACTTTTTTTGAATGAATTTCGTTCAAAACTTGATAGAAATCTGCAAATTTTATTTTAAAATCATATGCCAAATTTCTCGCCAAAATATGCCTTATTTCAAAATCATATGCCAAAATTCATCTAGTTTAAATTTTTGTTGAGTTATCGGGTTCACAGAAAAACTACATTATTCCAAAAATACATTTTTCGGGCTCAGGAAGGTCTTGAATGTGGAGATTCGTCAAAACCTTAAGGTCGAAATTTTTGATGTATTCTTCGAAAACGAGGAAGTAAAAAACGGTATCATTTTCATCCAATCTGTGTAATATTTTTTTATTGCCATTATTTCATAAATCATTGATTTATAAAATTTTGACATATGAATCATTCAGTATATGAACTTCATAATGTAAGTGTAAATAAGTTTTCATGCATTTTCTTGTCAATAAATGTCTTTATTAATTTTCTATGCAAATTTCCTAAGCGATAACAACACCGCTGATTAAAAGATCAAATAAAGGTTCCTAATTTTAATTTAAATTTACTTGTAATACGAAGAGATATCGAATGGAATATAAATGAAATAAAATGCTGAACGGAATTTCCTACGCATGAGTTCTGCTCAATCGACACTTCATTACGATTTGAGATCTTAAGTTTGGATTTTATCAAATATTCTAACATTAGATCTTTTCAAATTTCATGCAAGTGTAGTCTTTAAAATTAAAGGTTACAGGGAAATTCACAAAAGTGATATTCAGAAACCGTTTTTATCTTAAGCTGTTTAACACCTTATTGAATCCATATTTGCATACACTTTACTCTTCAATTAATATCTTAATTAACTTGATGCTTTGGTAGAAAAATTTAGAAGTTTCGGTAAACATCGGATTTAAATCGACATTCTCTTTTAAGTAAATATTTATAGAAGTATTGAATAGTATTTTAAAATTTAATAAAAACCACTACCCGAATTATATTTAAAAAATGCTTATTTTTATTATTATAGCTAAACTTTAGTGTATTAATTATAAAGTATATTCAATAGACATTCAAAAGCAGACGCGGAATATATCTAATAAATTAACTGCTTGAAAAATTCAGTGATTTTAATTCATTTTCACGGAAATTCATTGAACTGTTATTTAAATTGAATAACTTGACGAGTTCTGTATTAGGAATTATTCACAGAATTAAGCAAACAAAATTAAATTAAAGAGGTTTTAAAATATTCAAGTGATTCTTGCAGATGATTGAGAAATAAGGACTTCAAAAGTCTCGAATTCAATAAAAAATATGGCACTGTATGCTCCACTAAATAAACATTTACGGATGTATTGAGTAGCAATTTAAGATTTAACAAAAACACCACTGAAAATAACAAAATGCTCCGCTTAAATGAAGTTTTACGTGCTGCTGGCGTTGTTCGGGAAATGCAAAAAAAAAAAAAAAAAAAAAAAATTTAATAATAATAATAATAAGTCGTATCGATTGAGCTTCTTATTGAATGAGGTCAATTTGCGATCACGTGATGTGTGTCAAATTCGCCTTTTCAATTTCAACGTGCAATTCATTGTTCATCCTGCAACAAGAAAGGCTTCAGTACAGGTAAGACAAATAGAGTTAAATGCTGAGTTATACCTGAGCATTGAGTCACGTGATTGATTTGGAGCAATCACGCATCAATCCTTCTAAAATATCGGAAGGATATATGAAGAGATTCATCATAAAATGAGATTTGTTGCATTCTCATATTTGAGTATTTGATGATGATATTTTTCTTTCGGTAGTATTTAGTTAAAAATACCCAACAGGAACGTTCTTCCCTGACTTTCTAAATATTAGACAATCTATTTAATACTATTTCTGTTCTCCATCTACCGTCCTCTGCGTTTCTCGAAAGTACACCAGGAGTGGTATAGTGTAAAGCAGCGTTTACACGAGGCACTATTGCGGAAAATAAAAAGTTACACCTACTTCAGGATGATCACGTGGCCACAATAAGGCAATGGCGAATAGTTGCCTCATCTTGGCAACTACTTGCCATTGTCCCATGGAGGTCACATGATCTTCCTGAGATAGGCGTGGTCTTCTATTGCTCGCAATAGTTGGTCTCGTGTGAACTCTGCTTAAGAGGACGGAAACCCTCGATGGTCAATACAATTTGCAAGTGTAAGCGTCCTTCTAGGAGACTGGTATGAAATGACATAGTGTGGTTCATCTTGTGCTTGTAAAATTTTCATATCGTCAAAAATCTAACCCTTTTTTTCCCCTCTCCTCCTCTATATCTCCTAAGCGCTTAACGGGAATTGTATAATGTAGGACGTGGGAAACCCTCAAAGGTCACGGCAGTCCGCATGCGTGAGTGTCCCTCTACCTGACTTCAGTATGTAATGACACAGCATGATTCATCTTGTGCTTACTCAGATTCTCATATCATAGACAATCCAACACCTTCTTTTCTGCCTTCCTTCTGATCTCCTCTGATTACCTGAGAGGATATGCAGAACGAAATACTCTTGGCAGAGAGGTAGAAAATCTCGAAGGTTCTCGACAGTCTGCAAGTGTGAGTGTTCTTTCACTCTACTTCGGTATATAATGACACAAAATAATGCATTTTGTACTTCGCAGTATAATGAAGAACATTGAATATGCATTTTGGAGCCTTCCTTTCCACCGAATGGATTCAAAATTTACTACAGATCTATAATTTTAGTCTAAGACCGCATGCCATATTTTATTTATCTAAATCGTAGTATTTCTGAGCTTTGGTGTTTCACACACACGCGGACATACTGACTATCTTTAAGACAGATTTAGTTTAAAATTGAATACAAATCCAAAATTTTGATGAAAAATCTGCCTATTAAATTTCTTCCACATAGCTCTTTGCAATTTTGCATACAAATAGATTGACTTCTCTTCGACTAATTTCGTCCATATTTCAATAGAATCTATCTTGCTGTTTAGATTATATGCATTGCATTAAGAATATGTACATTTTTTCATTGCTCTAACCCACTGCTCTTTTGAATTATCGTATTTACAGACATACAGACAGCTAGAAAGAGATAAATTCAAAAATCTGATTTTCAAGTTCAAGTTCGAAATACAGAGATATATGGCAATTACAGTATTAACTCTTTGTACTTTGTATATGAGACAAGAAAAAGGTCAAACTTACATCTTTTCATCCGTATTTTCCATAAATTATTTTATAGTAAAATATATTTTAAAAATAGATCTAATACTGAATAAATAAATAAATAAATAAAAACAGCAGACATCCGGATGCAATTTCCGAAAATACAATCATATGATTGGTAAAATGCTGGCAGTAAATGTCGCCATTATAAGGCAGTTAAAAACGGAAAATGCTTCAAAAATTGTAAATAAAATGAATGATTAATTTTTTTTTAATTCAGTGGTTTTTTTCCCTTTAAGATAAACTTAAAAAAAAAAAAAAGGACCTACCGAGGGAGTAGTTTCCCCCAAAACATTCTCTCCTATAAAAGACTTATCTCTCTCTTCGAATAAGGCCCCGAATATTTTGCATATTATTAGAGAATAATTATTACGAAATATAAAACATGGCTGTGAATCTAGCATTTTTAGTGAATCGATCATGAGAAAACGCATTTTGATGTCTTTTTGAAGGCCGATTGATGCCAAAATTGGACACCAAACAACAGTTGTAGTCACAAGATTACATATCGAATTTCATTGATATTGTATAAGTCATTATGTTTATATGCAAGCGAGCAGACTGACAGGCGGTCAAATGTTTGACGGATTTCGTTCAAAATTTGATAAGTAACTATATTTTAGATGCTAAATAAATGCACCAAAATTTATCTACCTAGCACTTATCATTATGCAGTTATCGCGCTCCTTTGTACTCAAACAGCTGGATAGACAGACTTTTTGAGAATGGCTTTAGCACAAAATTTGATAGAAATCTGCAAATATAGTCGGAATTCCACATACTAAATTTCAACTGTCTAGTTCAAATTTTTGTTGAGTTATCGTGTTCACAGACAGACATAATGCTAAAAATGCATTTTTCGAATTTTGGAAGGTCTGAAACGTGGAGATTCGTCAAAATTTCGAGTTCAAATATTTTGACGGTTACAACACTTTGTCTATATTTCATACAAGAGAAAGTAAAAGCGAAATAATTTTTTTTTCATGATTTTTACATTTGCAATACTTATTTTTCAAAAAGGAAATAGAATTTATTTAATTTCTTCTCGAATATTTTAATAATAATCAATTGAGTTGGGATTTCAATCCTAATCTAACTGGTCGTTGATTCAATTTCATGATATGTTGTTTTTGCCCTTTGAGATTCAAAAGAAACATAAGTCTTTTAGCGTCAGATTCGACAAAAATCGTAAAAGAAGATGAAAATAGACATCCTTGCTATGTAATGCAAGTGCTAAATAAAAATGTGACAAATTTTATTCTTTCCACCACAAATAAAATCTCATGCTGAAACGCAACATTTCTTTCATAAAAACAAAATAATTTCCAATGCAATTTAGAGGTTTAAAAGGTTTGTAATTATTCCAGCAAACAATTTATCGTAGTTGAATTATTTTTTCTACTTTAACTTGGAAAAAAAATTGTAGCGATTTACAACCTTGAACTCCTGTACTCGTTTAAACAAAAGGATTGTTACAATGAGTTCCTCGAGAAACGCCTTCCTTGTTTCTAATTTAAAAGTAAGCGTGAACCTATGACCAAGCAGTTGAATTCAGGTCTACCTATCGAACAAAGTGACCATTAACCGGAGTGTTTAATTTGCTTGGGGTGCAGGGCACACAAAAAATACGGGGAAAAAATATCTTCTAATCCACTTCATTGAATAGACTTTCATATCCATAGCAGTTAATCTAGTTGAAAGGAATCTTTCAAATCGCCATTTGCATTTAATTAATTAAAATCCTTGAAGTACCGTTGAGGAGAATTATAAAAAGCGTCTGTCTTCTGTATTTGGACACCCATTTCCAACTGAATTTTCTTAATTGAGAAGTTTAATTAACTGGAGGAAAAAGGGGGGGGGGAGGAGAAGGGCTTTCCTTTTATCTTCGTTATTTACACACCTCCCAGATTTTATTGTTTCCATTGAGATTTTTATAATTCCCCCAAAACTCAAAGACAGAAAAAAAAATATCAAAAAATGCCAGGAGTGGAATAACCCGCGGCAATTTATAAAATGGTTCTCGAACAAAAGACTTTGGGAAAAAAAATCTGATTAAGTTCTTTTCAACACGTTTAATTGATCGTTTAAAAACACCTAAAAAATGAATGAATGAATGAAAAAAAGAAAGAAAGATTTTTAAAGATATGTTCGGAAATATTTTGAATAAACGAAAGAAATTCCGAAATTGCTTTCTTTGCAAAACATAACATTGCAATGTACTTTACTTTACTGGCCCTCTTTCATTAAAAGCATTGAGCAATTCAGTAGAAGAAATAGTTTCGGAAAATTAAGGCGAAAAATATTCCAGTACAATTTCTTTTTTATATCTCTCTTCTTTCTAACACCTTACCATTCAAATTACAGATGAAAACGCGAAATTCCTTGCAGGCTTCAGTTTTACTCTCTTAATAATTGTGTTAAGTAATGGCTAATTTTTTTGCTTCCTTTTTATTATTTAATGCTGTTTAGATTCAGAGAGGTGAAAAAAAAGTCCTTTTTTCCGTGCTCGTTTTACAAAGAAACTGTCGAACTTATTCAACAAACTCGAATTTTCCTATATCAGACTGAAGAAAATATTAAAATTCATTTGTATTTTTAATTAACATGGCTGGTCACGTTGAAAAGCATAATGAAGTCTGACAGCAATTAATGTAAGAGTATAAATTTTTGGTTTTTATCTTCACGATTATTTACATATCCGATGAGTTTGCAGTAGCTTAGCCTAGCATTTGTTGCTACTTGCAAAAAAAAATGTTAATTACATTCTTTCACGAAAGAAAATTTTCTTGGAAAAATTTCTAAAGCATGTGCATTTTTTAAACTAGTAGAGAAAAAAATGCAGCTTTCCAAAAGATGAGCTATTGTTTAATTCTAAGTCAATTCTTCGCTGGGCGCAAATTGTTTGTTTTTGGTTTCAGAATGAAGAGCTGTTTTTTAAAAACATAAATCCTTTAAGCATCGTGAGTTCCGTCGCTTTAATGTGATGCGAAGTGTGCATCATTGTTATCAGATAATATTTCACCTTTATATTAATTAAAAAAGATAACAGAAACAACTTTTGAATAAAGTAAGAAGAGTTAGTTTTGTTAAATTAAAGCCTCCATTCTTTTAAAGTTTTTAGTTTAAATGGAAAGAAAATACTTTATAAAATTCAATTCGTTTTTCAGTAAATACTTCTTGTGATAAAAAAAAAACAGCAAAACTGATTAAATTTTAAATGTTTATTGCGTTTTTATTTTCCTCTTTTCATTTAAAACAATGAAACAATAGTTTAAATGTCTTTGATAAAAGAATTTTTAAATGTAGAAAAACTATTTTTTTTTGTTGTCAACAGCAAAAAAAAAGTTTTCTTATTTCATTAAAGGAAGATTTTTTTTGCCATTTAATTTGCAGAATAGCGGAATTTTTCATGGTTCCGTCTTTAATTAAATTTATTTAACTTGATGTCAAAATAATTACTTGCCTTTCTTTCATCAGATGTTCTCTGTAGTTGACGTTGCAGAGTGCTGGTGATAAAGAGTCGGTTTTGAATGGCAAACCAAGCTCGACAACTAATAGGGCTGAAAATCTATTGTATATTATTATATCAAAATGTCGAATGTGCCAAAGCATTTTTATCAACACAGATGACTTTTATTGGAAAGATAGATCTGGCCGCAAAATGTTGTGGCTTATGATTGTAATATGTTGTCATAAAATGAAACTATGATTCAAGTTTTTATACCAAGATATTAGTTGCCTTTGATATAACAGTGAGCTTGCATTCCATTATGAGTCATAAAGGTATGGCTGAAAAATTTGGGGATGTCACTTCCCGTGATGTGACATCCATTAAATTTTTTTAAAACTATGATGTCACATCCTGAAATAGTCGTCTTGTAGTTAGAAATCAATACTTGAATCTAACTAAAATAAACGTTGCTAATTTAATGAAGTTCATGTAGACTTTTAAGTAATCATTAATTGATGCGTTTTATTGATGAGAATTACATCTTCCATAACTATATTCAATAAAACTCTTCAAAAATATGACTATTAGTGATAAATATCATTAATAAAATTATTAAATACCTTTATTTAACTTTATTTGTTTTATAAATGTAAAGATGAAATTTTGTAATTGATTGTTCATTCACTTTCTGACGTGCTGGAATTTTAAAATTAATTATGCTCATGAAAGCTCCATGAAAATACACTATTTTGATATTTTCAGAACTTAGTTATCTGTAAATTGATTACTTTAATTGCATTTTGATTTTTTGATATTTGTTGCTCCATCTATCTGTGAAATTAAAAGAAATTAGTTTCAAAATTCCATAATATTTTTAATAATGTATCAGGAATTAAATACTAACAAATAATTAAAAAAACATATTTACATTTTTGTACTCTAACAAACTTATGCTTTTAAACACTGTTTTTGGGAAATTTTATTTACTTAGAATTGGTTTCGTTATATATTGCTATTTTCTTAAGAAGCATTTTGATGCCACATGTTATCGGAAATCTCAATATACTTTTAAATTTATGAGTGGGGATTTATAATTCGGAACATTCATTTATAAAAGTTTTATTCATTTATTCATCACTGAAGTTGCAATTAAAATACATTCACGGAATCTTTATATTTCCATTCTAAAAGGGAAAATAATTACAAGGAAGACAAAATAATCCTTCATCATTTGTGCATGTTTGCATTTGAAGAGGTATTTGAATCATCGGGGCTGCCATGCTGATTGACACTAACCAGAAGTACCCCGTTTATAATCGGTGCACGTAATGATGACGTTCTATAAGCCATCTGCCACTTTTCGCTTCATTTGAAGTTGCTGTTGCCACTCCCATTAAATTAATACAGACATATGCTTACAAAAATATCCTTTAACAAGGAAGGCGAAAGCAGTTAGAGATTGAATATCATAATGGTAGAAACCTGGAAAAGGGAATCCATAAATTTTCACCTGGAGAATTTACCAAGTGAAAGAATCCCTAATGAGCATTACAAGTACAAATCTTCACTTTATACTTGTAATGGCAATACTTCAATTAGCATCCTATTTAATATTTCAAATGGGCAAGTTATAAACAAGGCCTCAGTTTTCTCTTCCGAATCAATCTCAATTCTGGATATTTACTATATTTTAAGTCAATAGAGTACAGTTTCAGCTTTAAAATTTTAGAGAGGGAGGAGTGACCCAAATAAATCAGCGATAATCAATAGTTTATCCCATTTTTTAAACTATATCTTACAATAGAAAATTTCCGTTTGGAATCTTCCGCTGATCAGCGACCTTGAAATACATATATAACGCCTGATGTGGGAGCATTTCAATGACGATTATTTCGCACCACGACAATGGAGTGGTGGCACTTAAAACTGAAAAACTTTCGAAGTTGGCACGGAGGGGGGTGGAAGCAGGTCTAGATTCAACTCTGTAAGAGACCATGCAAACTTAAAAAAAAGATTTATTACTGATTTTAATTTAAAATCAATATAAGCAATTTTTAATAAACAAATATTTTGAGAAATTGAAGTGAGAAAACATTACATTACAGGTCACTTTTGAGAGTAATGGTTTCGGTATCTTGCGTACAAATATTATATAAGCAATTATGAACAAAATGGTTATATATATATATATATATATATATACAGCACCTTTTTAAAGTATTTTAAATACAAAGTATCTCATCTGTAAAATTTGTGACAGATCTCTTCGAAACTTGAAAAAAAAATATTGCGAATACTATTCTGAAATTTAAATGATACTTCATTTTAGCTTGAATATGTTAGAAAACTCGACTCTCGCAAATAAAATGAAAGTACAAAATTAGTTTGACATTAAATTATTACAAAGAAAAATTTCGGGCTCCAAAAATTGTGTAGGTTTTGGCAATTGCCTATTTTGACTAATTGATAATACCGCCCTGGATGGAAGGTTGAATATCCAACCTAAGCTAATATGCTTTGAATCCAAAGGGACTGAGATACAATTAAGGTACTAGAAATCCAATATATTCATAGAGAAACCACAATTTAATTGACATACTGTGCGGTAATTGTGAATTACTCTATATATAAAAGCAGATTTCAGGGGATATTGGTCCACATTTATTTTCCGCTTCGAGGGAAACTAGAAAAGTTTTCAACTGCCAACCCAAATCCAGGAAGCAACTCGTTGCTGAAGTGTATAAGTGTATATGGATCCACCATTTATTAAATAAGTTCTTTGATAGCGTGGTTGGAAAATAAAACGTTAAATTACTTTCTACGGACAATTTTGTACATCTATGTACAATGCGCCTTTACCCGCTGGTTGTCTATAAGTGGGAAGTGGCGAATGGCTGAAGTTATAGAGTTATAGACAAAAGAAAAAAAGAATGAATCAATAAATCAATGAGGAATGATTTATCTAAGTTTTTATTTTATTTGAGTCATAAGATTTCCATTTAGATAGCACAATTGTAATCAATACATAAGAGATAGAAATTACCTTTCAAATTTCGCTGGTATAGTAATAAAAGCCATAATAAGGTACTAGCATGACAGCATTCTTCCTATTTATTCAAATCTAAAACTTCGCTTCTTAGCCAGAATCGATTTCCCTAACTTTAGCTTAGATATTTAGAAACACCTTTAGTATTATGAACCCAGTTTCGTTTTATAATTAAGAGTAATGTTACTCCTAGCAGCATTCAATTTTCGGTCGGTATTTCACGAATGCTATGAGGGAACATAAAAGCAGTAATATGAAGCTTGCTGGAAGCAGTCTGTTGTGTATTAACAAATGGAAAGACGTTCTAAAATAAAATTTTAAAAAAATCAAAATGTGGTCTCGATTAAATGAGACATGACAAATGCTGAATCAGTAGGATACTTTCAATTTTGAAAGAAATGATTATAACTTGCAGAAAATATTTAAAATTTACTTCCAGAGAAAAGGGATTTGCTCAATGAATTGTTTCGTATTTGATATTTGTTCTTTGCCGATTTATTTAAAAGTATTTGTTAGTTAGTACTTCTCTTAAAGTATTAAATCTTTTTTGAAAGCATGTTGAGCATTGAAGTAATTGTAAATTGCTCGTGTGAATATGGTAATTTATTCTTCATTTTGAATCCTTATTTAGATGAAATATTAAAAGAGAAATACTAAGAGTGTAATACTCAAACGAATATGGTAATTTCTACATTCCCCTCCCCTCTTATCTGAGGAAAAATAATAAAATAGAAATAGTATAAAGTTCATACGAGTATGGTAATTTTTCTTCCATTTTGCCACAACGTTCAACAAATATATTTGAGTTTATTTATACATGTTTTCATTAATATTTGCTTTTATATTTCCTTTATTCTTGGATAGAGTTCTAATCTAAATTTCCTGTTTGTTTCATTTACATTAAATGAAATAAACAGGAAACTATAGTCAGAAAAATTGCTTTAAGAAATTTCCTTAAAGAAAATACAATAAGTTCATAGTTACTGTTTACACTGTTTTACTTAAACACTATTTTTAAGTAGCTATAATGAAAAGGGATCTTGAAAACTTTGGACAGAATCGGAAAATATTCCCAATTTTTGATTGCAAGCTAGGATGGGTTTAAGACGATAATGATTTTTTTAAATGCAGCTACATCGTTGTCTGCGTTCTCCACTAACATATTCCGTTACATTTTCCTCTGTTACGAATTATCCAATGATAGTAATGGTTCTGAAGTAAATTCCTATATTTTTGAAATTCAAAATGAATATTAATTTATTCATATTTTATTCATCTTGCAACTGAGACGTCAGAGCAGAGTATTTATCTTTTTTAAATAGTTTATTGCATGCTTAATTTTTCATTAAAACCTATGAAGATATTTTATTGATCTTATAGCTGCAACGCAAAACTAATTTTTAAAATTTATTTTAAAGATGCATTCTATATTTGATGTTTTTTTTGGAACCCGTAAAGATTTTTTTTATCATATGATCCAAATTTCTTATTAATTTTTCATTAAAATATATTCAGAATTATTACATTTTTCTTTCAAAAAAATTGCGCATTATTTACTCCCTTAATTCAGTCATTGTTATTTTAGAAGATTTAATGCTTGAACTTCTTTTGTATAAATGAAAATTGGTAAATTCGGACGACGTGGTGGAGTAGAAATACCTCAAATAAAACTGAATTTAAAAAGGAAAAAAAAAAAAAGATTGTTTGAACACAACTATTTATTTTATTGCGAGCAAAACCGAATGGGATTCAACATCGAACAGTATCCATTGAGAGATCAAGTATTCGGTTAACAATATATATAGAGGAAAGCAAACGTGAATCACGCACCGACTCAAAAAAAAAAATCGCCTCATGTGTGATTACCATAAAATAAAAAAACGTTTATTCATCATTAAAGATCAGTATACTGTTGATCAATGTTTTAATTCTGAATAACTCAAGCAATTTAGAAATAATTGGGAAGCAATTTAATAATTTGAAATAGTGAAGAGCTAACCACGATTAAGATATATTTAGTAAAGTTAGCAAAAGATTTCATTAGAATGTTAATACTCGCATCTATCATTGTGCTTTAATAATTCATGACAACATCAACATGTAAGCTTTCCATTGCTCCTCCATTCGATTCATAAGGGTGCAAAATAATTTTCCTGCAGGAATTCAAAAGAAAAATTATTGTGAATATTCATATATAAAAGTATCAGAATTAATTGTGACTCTTTGTACTAACTAAGATATATTATTCTGAAAAACGATATTTTCTCAAGATTGCTGCAAGTCTGGTATCTGGTATCTGGTATCAAAGAAGCATGTAGCTGAATGTAGCTGAAAAGTGTCTATATTTGTCCTTTTGGGGGCTAGTTTTATGAGTAGAATTATTATATCCTTCTTACGATCTTATAAGAGTGGATAATAAATAGCTAAATAATAATTAATTATTATTTTGAAAAAACAACTTTACGTACCAAAAATAAACTGTCATACTGTTATGTTATGTTTTACTGAAACGAGATTCTGAAGCGCCTGTTTAATTCTTAAATACTGGCGCATTCATGACTAGAAATAAGATAAAGTATTTTGATTTGCACTTGAAAAATAAATATTTCGATAAAAAGCAGCATCAATTTTAATTATTTTCATTTTCGAATAGTTTAAAGGAATGGAACTCAATTCTTGGCCAAATTTGTTAAAAATATACCATAAGCAATCGTTAGGGGTATTCTATGGGTGAATTTTATATAAATTCTAAATATTTGACGTAAAGGCTTTTATAAGGTAATTTACATTCAGAAACGAAAGAATTATATACATTACATGTGTATGAATATGACTTTGTAATTCTGAAGTTAAAAAAAAGACGCTTATTTGTTATAAAAATTAAAGATTCAAAATATTTCCCCTCAAAAATTGAAACATTTATCAATTTTTCGAACAACAATTGAATTTCACATAGGAAAAAGTCTAGTTGTTTAGATGCAATCCAGTAATCAAGTCAATTTTTGATATCTGAATGGGAATTGAACTTTTCTCTATAAAGGGTACTCCGCATGAAATGAAACAGATAGGTCTGAGGGAATAAAATCTGGTGAAACACGGTGGTTGGGGAAACACATTCCAAATTATTTGATTCTAAAATTTCTCGCATTTATCTGGCGATATGTGGATGAACATTATTGTGTTCGAAATTAACTCTGCCATATCTTTCGCCAAATTGTGAACGTTTTTCGTTCAGTGCTTCATTCAAATTGATTAACTGTTGTTTGTAAAGTTCTTCTTGAGTGGTTTAATTGTATTGCGAAAGTCTTGTTGCGTGCATTGCCCTTTCTTATGTATATCGAAATCATCATTTTCATATCACTCTCGTGAAAACACT